>OX155695.1:10113749-10713749 GCA_944547425.1 Eupithecia centaureata | reverse complement strand
AATGTTTATAACATCAACTTGCTGATGTTTTGTTGGTGAATGCAACTGCATAACGACCTTGCCGTTGACCTCGCGTTGTTTTTGCACGGCTACACAAGCGGCGCCCGAACGCCCATCCACGAATCAAATTATCAAGGAGCGTGTCAGATATTATACATTCGCCTGTCGGGTTTATGTTGTCAAAATTTTTTAGCGCTATTTTATATCCGCAGTCCGGCGACGACGCGCCGCCACCTGGTTTTAAATACGAGATCTATATTTTTGGTAATGTAAATATTTTATGAAGAGAGTGGTGCGAACGTTGTTGTGGGGATTTATTAATCAAATTATTAGCATATGCGCTGTCCTGTTAGTCTTTAACAATATACTTATATTATAAACTCGAAAAATTGTATGTACCTATGGATGGATATATGTTATTCAGTCACGCAAAAACTGTACGGCTCGGGCTGAAATTTTGAACAGACGTAGTTATCGCCTGAATTAAAACATAAGCTATGTACTTCTACTTGTTTTCCCATACATCAGTTCCCATGGAATAGAAATGGCCTTGAAACATTTCCATAGAAACAACGCGTGCGAAGCCGCTAGTAGATACTAGTATCATAATAGTCTCTGATCCTAAACTCTTCTCAAACTTATCCCCTTGCTTTATAATTTAGCGTATACTTAATTGACCCTCATAACAATAGTTAAAGAAGATAACATACATGATGCAATACATAAGAATCATAACATAGTGTACTCTAGGTACAATGCAATAGTACGCTCACCAAGCTTCAAGGCCACGTAGGTACGCGACTACGCATGCAACCTACGAACAATTTTCTGATCACGTATCGACACGCAATCTCTCTTTCCACGACCTTCTGGCGTATCCTAGTATGATGTCAGCATACCTGCACCAAATGAATTAAATCATTGGGTCCGTGAATCGCTAGTCTTGACAGAGGCGAGCAACATTTTGTGCGTGATATTTATGTCTGTTATACAGAGATGTGCAGTTTCAGCTAAAGCTCGTAATGTTGTTGCCAATTCGGTCACTGAAGTTGTTTTATTTTTGTAATCTAGCGTACTTAATAATTTTGTAATTTGTATATGTGTTACTTATGGATAGACAATTAGGTTTACATAAGCAAACTCTGAAGACGGCGAGATGAAGTTAGAGCGCTATGGCGCTCATTAGGGAAGGCCTAAGTCTAGCAGTGGACTGATGATGATGAAACAATCTCTGAAGCTATAAATAATGAATTGAAGTATTATCACTTTATTTTCTATATTTAACTTTAAAACTTACTTTTTACTTTCTATTTTGATCAAAAACAGTACCTACGACTATCGTTTCAGATAAAATACTGCAATTAAATACCCGTAGTTGTAACTTTTCAACGCTGCTGTCTAGGTTTGGGATGTTTAATTGTCCGAAGGGGAAAGGAAAAGATAAAAAATTCTCTTGAAATTTGGGTTCTCTACTATGCTTTGACGAGGGTTAACTTTGTTTACTTTGGCGTCTACACTTACCGTAAATACGCGTCGTGATTTCCATATCTTTTTCTCTAAAAACGATTATCGACATAGATTCTCTTTTGTTTTTATGCCTTTTTTCTTTAACGTTGACAAGAATGTATTTTTGAAGAATGTATCTTCAAAAATAATAAACTAGTAGATTCCGAACCGAATATATATTTGGTTCTGGGTGTTTTCTATGTATAAAAAATCTATCAATGTAATGTATATTTTTTTTGTTTTAAGTTTATCAGTCATCTAGTAACCGACAAGCTTTGCTTAGCTTGGATCTAGATGATGCTGTGTGGATTGTCCCGCATTATTTTTTTATATTATTAATTATTTGTATTTCTGCTATACAAATCACAAATGATGACTAAAAAAGACATTAATGTCCCCAGTATTCTATCATATCTTTCCTCGGTAAACGGATATCGGCCTTGCTTACCTTAACGTGACAGACATGGCACGGTAAGCATACGCAAGGCCGAAATCTGGCGTCTTAGATTTATGATCGCTCATTTATCTTCTGTTCAACCTTTTTTGAGATACATTATAACATCTTTTATCATCAAATCTAACTAGTATATTAACCGACCCCTGTGGTTTAGTGGGCGAAGTTCAAACTGCGGCGTAGGAGGCTACGGGATCTACGCCCTGGGAAAAAAATTTGTACGATCTGCAGATACTTTTTCAATACAAATACAATATAATACAAAAAAATACTTTATTGTACACCAGAAAAATACATTACAAAAAAGAACATAACAAAAGAAAAGTACAATGGGCGGCCTTATCGCTTAGAAGCGATCTCTTCCAGGCAACCTCTGCATGGAAGAGATTGACATTTCAATGTATAAAACAAAATCTTTCTATTTAGTATATATTCTAAATTAATAAAAGAGGAAACTCATTAAGAGATCTTTGTAACTACAAGAACTTCGAAGCAGGTATTTTTTTATGGAGGTTCCTGTTAGGACGTTTTGAATTCGTATTCTAAGGTAGTTAAAATGGGGTACTAAAATGGTATTACTAAAGTCTACATGAAAGAAATCGAGAGCGCGTATTAATAAAGGTATGGAATACCCCTAACACAAGCTATGCTTAGCTTTAAGGTAGATAAAAATTGTGAATTTTCCAGCATTATTTTAATTTTAGTATCCCACTAGGATCTTATTAAACGTTGACATTCATGATGAAACATAAATTAATATATAAAGTCCGTATTGTCAAAAACCTATACTCGTTACTAATACTCCTTAATTTGCGCTTTAAAACCATCACAAAAACTAACTCATGTGTATTAGCTTAATCGTAAAACAATTAAAGAACGAAACAACAATAACCTTACGTAACGGATGCCTCGCACACATCGGCACAATCTCGTAATCCAATAAAGACGGACGTTGCCTTGCCTCACTGTTACATAACCCGCCACTGGTGTTATACGTACTACTAAATAAGTTGTTTGAACCAGGACCATTGGTATATGTCAAGGTGAACCAAAATCAAAACAATCTAAAGAATCAAAAATATCCAACACCTTATTTTTTTTGCGATGTTTTTAATTCAACAACAGTCCTGGAAAAAATGCTACAATCGCAGTTTTATTGTATTCCTTCGTTACCATTATTTAGACTACGAGTAAAGTAGCCAACATTTATTTCATAAACAAGATCTGAACCACATTTGTTTTCATGAGCGTTATCTTATCGTGTTTTCTTTTGTTTTGCTTTTACAAAGCGATTAACTTCTACGTCATTGTATAACAAATCGGTTCTCTGATACTGAGCTTTCTGCCTTTAGTAATAACGTCTCTATTTACTACAGTCGTTTGTATCGTTGTAGATACGTCATAGTATAACGATACGTTTGTGAGATTGTCAGCTTTCTGCTGTGGGTTATAACGTCTCATTTTGCTTCGATAGTTTTATTTCTTTTGCACCCACTTCAGAGTTTATCTGTGTCTTCTAGAACTATTGCGTCTTCTGATTCATTAATTGAAGGTATTCTCGATTGCTTGACGTAAAACATTTGTCTAGTCATAAGATTTTGCCGACGCGATAGCGTTTTGGTCATCTTGCTACTAGGACACAGCTACTTTCTTGCATTGATGATGAAATTTAGTCCCTGTTTCGTATCGACAAACAAAGCGCTCGCCGCAATGTCGGAACCAAATATATCATCGAATGGTTTACACGTGCCATGCGATTGTCATGTAACGTTCGCCGTTAAAATGTGGAGCGAGGCGCGTCTCACATACGAGAGGTTGTTGACATTGCGATAATTTTGAGGCAAACACTTTGCAAAATTTCTGCAAATCGTCAGTTGCTAACGAGCTGACCTAGATCAGCGTCGCTGAAGGATTAAAGGCTCTCAATCTCAAACACTGCTAGTCTTTTAACCGGTGCTTCACATTAACGAGCCATTCCGCTTCGCTCGTAGACCTTAATTCGCTGGAATCAAAGGAATCCATGCCATCCGACGACTTCCAACTACCAGGGCGGCATAAAGCGGAGAGAGAGTGTGCAAGTGTGGGGTAAAGCGAAGTTGCGATGCGACCGGCATTCCGCATCTCGCTTCCCTTTCCCCCGGGTGCAGTGCGAGTGCTTGCTGCGTGACGGCCAGTCACGTGCCACTGCCCCCTTGACTCCTCTCCCCTGTGTTGCCAACTGCATCAAGGCAAAGCATGCATCGACATTCTCTCTATTCACAAGGCGATTCATCTTCTGCTTGACAATTGTCCTTCTTTTAAAGATATAAATGAATCAAAGTTGATTCAACTTTTATGATCTTGGGTAAAACTGCTTTTTAAGGGTTTCGTTCGACTATGAAACCTTAATAGTCTGCGTCCATAGTACCATTTGATTTTATCAAAAGTGCTAAAATGTATCTGGCAACACTGCCCTTCACCCCCCGCCGCTTCACCACCTAAACCCAGAGTTTCCTCCCCAGTGGAGGCCATCGCATATTGCAGCAACTCAATAACGTGTTGCGCTGACTTGCGCGTTTGTTCCGATATCTTTGGAATGTGCGCTGTTATGTCGGCGATGCTTCTGTATGAAGTGAATTAGAATGGAAATTAAGCTGTACATGTGTTTGGTTTCTCTTTGTGTTTTAACTCAGTAACCAATATGTAGAATGTTGAAATCTATGTCAAAAAAGCAGGCGATGATGGTGCATCAAAGTTTAAAGGAATAAGCTGCTCAGAGATAAGAAGTTAAGTTCAACAAAATATTCTGTCATTTGGTAGAGTAAATAGCATATACAGTAGAAAGACGGTTGCAAACAGTATAGAGGTATCTCAACTGATCCATATCAATTCCAGTCGTCGCGTCCTCTAGACACTGGCTGCATGACCACGCTGTATGACAATGCTGATGCGCTGCGCCAGATATTCACCAGCTCTCGGGTCACACTTTGTCGTTGGTTCATTTGAATGCGTTTGGCTATTTATAAAAATCGAAAGGCTATTGCTGTAGATACATAATATTTTTATTTTAATAGAACCTTCGTCGAAAAAACTGAAACAGTAGTTATAGTTAAAATTTTTACTTGTCTAAGTGCTTATTTTGTAAGCCTAAAGAAATAAAGTTTTTGATTTGTGATTTGTATGTATAAGTCATGTATAGGTAGATACTTAATATTACACAATCAGAAGTTATATAAAAACAATGCCTATAATTAAATGTATATGATAACTAATTATAATGATAGTAAATGTTCATTTTTATTACGTCTAGTTCTGGTTTTATCACCGTCATGTTATGATATGATTGTGACAGACGGAAAAATATCTTACACGTGTTTGTTGCTATCGATCGATCGTTGTAGTTAGTTGTGTAGGAAATAATAGGATCGGATTTATAAATGAATGACTCTTTCCGAAAGGTTCCAAGTAATGAGAAGGTCTATCCGTCTCATTACTTGAAAAATCGTAGGTACTAAAAATTGTTTTCCGTAAACCTAATATCATTTTTTATTATACGGGTCTGTAGCCCTTCTAGAAGATCCAGCATACTAACGTAATTGAAAGTATCTGCTGTCGTTCAGACACTTTGAGCTCTTTGTTATTTTTTAAATTGGTCTATTCATCG
Organism: Eupithecia centaureata; assembly: GCA_944547425.1. Classification (NCBI taxonomy): domain Eukaryota; kingdom Metazoa; phylum Arthropoda; class Insecta; order Lepidoptera; family Geometridae; genus Eupithecia; species Eupithecia centaureata. The sequence continues at coordinate 10,708,146 of OX155695.1, read as the reverse complement.
ACGCATTCTTTTTCTTTCTGCTTTCCATATATTTAATTACAAAATAACTCTACCTAACACCATTACCTACTACAGGACTTTGAAATATATTTGACTTTTTATTCCATTATTCAGTTAAATATTCTAGCAATGTATGTTATTTCATGACAATCGCCAGTCGTTTTCTACAAACTCCAGACAATCATAGTTGCTATGCCGTTGGAAAGTCATTGATACCGAAGCTACGTCGCGCCGTTTCACTCACATGTGCGTAAACACACTGCTGGAGGCTACGCATACTACACACGAATACAATGCTGGTTGAAATAAGACCTTATTGCTCAGTAATAAACATTATACGTTGTTTAGTGTATGCGTGTTCGATTCGCGTGTTTCGCGGTCGTAGGCGCGCTTCCATGCGCCACCTACCAGGCGAGCATAACACAGCAGGAGCATACATTATTTTTGTGTCACCGCCTGAAAACGGTTGCGAGGTTTGCGGTTTTCTGAGTGTGATTATGATTAGATACGATTATACATAGGTCTTGTTCGTTTCTGTGAAATAAGTTTGTAAGTTAGCGATTTTACAAGGAGCTTGGAGATTTGTAAAATATATTCTATTTATACCTATGATTAGTTGAAGATGTTCCTATTCAAAATCAGACAGGCTGTCGGGCAATTATCGGGCGAAAGCGAACTTTAATACTTCGAAATTTTAAACTATACTTAATTATCAGGCAGACCCAATGCAATAGAGCACCCACACAATTTATAAAACCAAAATCAGCTTATCTGTTTGAACGATTCCCAGCAAGGCAAATAAACCGATTAAAATCATTCAGGGAAGCATCCAACAGCAAATCCAATCAACTATCCATCTGAAAACTAGGTCATGAAATAGTACAGGCTACGTACGGGGTCCAAGGTCGCTGCGGTCCACCCAGCCTCCACCAGGGCCACAGATAAATAGCAGCCGAAGCTCCCAGAAGCCCGTGACGCACACTACCCAACCAGTTGCATAACCACCACCCCCGCTATCAATTTATGCCACCCTGGTGCCTGTGTTCGACAGCTAATAAGCCTTATTAACATAATCGTATTTTTTTATGTCAGAAACAAATGTAAAATGCGTAATACCTTACGTCATTATGGCAAATTGGATTATCTCGCTCCAGACTCGTCATGCGCAAAGCGGTACATTATCTATTTCAAACTCTATTCTATAACAATGCTAAACTCTATTTTGCAGTAGGTATTTGGGTATTTTGGGTAATAGCATTCTCAAATGGTATTAATGCTGATTAGGGTCAGATTCGGGTGGAACTATAACTACTTATTAACTAATAATGCTTTCGGCTTGTGTGAACTTTAGTTTCGAAGTATTTATACTTCCACACTTATAAATCGAAGAATTTGAGGTTATTGAAATTACTAAACCGATTGTTTATGTAAAGCACGGAAACTACGGGATCTGCAGTTTTTATAAATTCAAATCTAGTCCGAAAATAGTCAGTGTAAGAAAAAAAAAAAGTTTTAGTGATTTGTAAATCGGGTTGCTGATTTTAAATTTTAATTTGTTTATTGATGAAGTGCTATTTCACACACCAGTACCTCGAATACCGTTATTTGAATATACATTATTCAAGGCTTACCTAGATTTTCATAAAAAACTTACTTAACTGATTTGAGAAACATAAATAAATGACATGGCCAGTAGGAAACTGGCCATGACATAAAGGAATTCAATAATTTTGAGTTTTTTTTTGTACAGCTTTCTTGTGTAGACCTTGTTTACCTATTCAAAAAGTACGTATAGAGACATAACAAAAAAATGGAGTTGGACTTATGGTATTGCGAAGTTTTTGTAGATACTAATATGTATATTTTACAACACTTTTTTGTTCTGTGTTATCATCAATCAATAGTTCTCGCAGCGCATACGATAAAACAAGTCGCAATTTTTTTGAACTTGGTTTTATGTAAGTTTTAGTAGGGTCCCTAATTTTTTATATACTTATAAGTATAACCGTCTACTCAGGGATAATGTAGCATTCTAATGGTGAAATAATTTTTGAAATCGTACCAGTAGGTTTGTATTTATTCGTTACATACATACAAAAATCCATATCTTTCCTCTTTATAATACATATTTAAAGAAGTATAGATACTACATTACATACATAGATTTTATTTAAGGAATATAGAAAATACCCAGAACTCAGAATAATTATCTAATTGCAGATCATACAAACATTTGTCCCTAGTCGAGACACAAACCCACAACCGCCTGAGTCACAGGCGGACCTGCTGTGCTATTACGCTAAAACCGCCCATCCAAATTGATAATCTTGCGCCATTTCAATGGCCATCGCGCGCGTCCTTTCCATACAATTTCAAATTACAAAAGCCATTAAAAGGACTTTCTTAGGTCAGTTTTGAAAAAAAATTGACTTATGAAACAAAACTGTCATAAGAAAGCCCTTTTAATGGCCTTCGTAATTTGAAATCGTATGGAAAGGACGCGCGCGATGGCCATTGAAATGGCGCAAGAATATCAATTTGGATGGGCGGTTTTAGCGTAATAGCACAGCTGGACCCGTGGCGCTCGGCGCTACATCGGTCAACAATAAATATATTACTTTTCTAACAAATAATTCATTACCTACCAAATAATTAAATGATCCAAAGAATGTGAGTTTGAATATTTGTAGTTCATGACCAAATGTGAACCAAAGTATGTCTGGTAGAATATATTTGAAGTGTAGATCAATTCACTGAATAGTCTTTAGTGCCCATACAAAATCAAATACAACGTTTTCCATCCACTCTTCATAAAGTTTCCAGATAGTATTTCTAAAGCTAACTTTACACCATTCTTTACCCTAAACAAATGAAAGCTAGGGATTCAATCAAACATGCGTGAAACGTCACAAAGTAAAGATATGTCAAAGTCAAGCGGTTACAGACCCCATCGCCTTAGCCGGGTAGGTAATTCTGATTTCTGAATTAACATTGAGTAGGTCACTACTCCTAAGATTATATGTTTTCCTATTATCTCGTTCGTATCTATATACAGAGTGATTTTTTTAAATGGGACAGTATGGGGAAATCCGAATCTAAAGGAGATAGAGGAAAAGTGTCTAAGGAGACATTAGGTGTTTTTTTATGTAAACAAATTTGGCTCGTTCAAATTTGTGGTCAAGCGTGAGTTGTTCTTAAAAAATGATAAAGTTGGTCAATTTTTTTTTTGACGCGGATCGACTCTGTTTCATGTAAGGATTATTTCATTGTTTGGAAAGAAAAAAATCTGAACAGCAGAAGTTGGTCAAATTTAATGAAAACTAATCTTCATACAGTTGCAGTATTCGCCTTTTAATATTGTTACAAGTGCCTAGGCGTGTAAAAAAATATTTAAAATTATTCCATTTTTAAATTTTGATAATCGATAAGAGCTCCAGATGATTCAAGAGAAGAACATTTTTTTTAATCATCGTAAACATCATGGCAACCGATAGTCTTGAAATTATAAAAAAAAAGAATTCAAATTTGGAACGTAAGTTATTTCTGCAGCTGTGATTTTGTTTCCAATCAGTTCATGTTTGTAATTTTATTCATCATGGCGTTAACTAATTCACATAAAGTTGATTTGATTGAGGCGTATTTTCTTGATTATCGCAGTAGAGATAATGCACTTAAGTGGTATCAAGAACGCTATCCTGACCGTGTAGTACCGAATCGCAAGATATTTGATAGTTTAATAAAGAACCTAAGACAGGAAGGCTGTTTCAAGCCTAAGCGTAAAAGGCCGACAATAGTCAATAGTGAGTTTATAACTATTGACGTATTGGGATATTTTGAAGCATACCCAAAAGCTTCGTTACGGGAAGCAGCTGAAACTATCGGTATTCATAAATCAACTGTAAGGAAGATATTGAAGGCTCATAAATACAAGTGTTACATAGAAGGTCGACTTGTACAAGCGTTACTACCTGGAGATAAAGACCGCAGGTTACATTTCTGTAATTGGTATGTGGCTCAGACTATTAGAAAAAGATGTTTTCCTAATTTTATTATTTGGACTGATGAATGCAACTTTTCGAACAATGGCATGTACAACAGGAGAAATAACCATTACTGGTCAAAAATAAAACCGCTAAGAACTACAGAAACTCACAACCAAATCAGATTTTCTTTTAATTGTTGGTGTGCGATATTACATAACAGAATTTTTGCTATCAAAATTTACCAAGGAACGCTAAATAGTGAAAAATATCAGGAAATATTGAACATGGCTGCAGATTTAGTGGATGAGACTATTAGCTTAAGGAACTTTGGTAAGATAATCTACCAACAAGATGGTGCACCAGCCCACAACAGTAGGGCAAGTAAACTATGTTTGGACGAGCAGTTTCCAAACCGTTGGATGGGTACATATGAGCCGATAAAGTGGCCCCCACGATCGCCCGACTTAACGCCATAAGATTTTTTCTTATGGGGTTACCTTAAGGGTCGAATTTATGTATCCTGATACAACTCCGTACAAGAATTAAAAGATGCTGTTTACAACACTTTAAACACAATTCACCATAAGTCTCTGTTAAATGCAACTAGAAGTGTCTTGAAGCGTGCTCGTACCTGCATAAGACAAGACGGCGCACGGTGGATCGAGCCCATACAATGGGTTGGTTGGACATAGCGTGCCTAAATTTTCAAAGTGGTAATTTCATAGAATTGAATATGCTATTCGATAGCTTTTTTAAATCTAAGCAATAAATATTCTATTGCATTTTTGGCCTTGAGTCATAGTTCAGGAGTAAATGGCATAAAACTGATTTCATTGTATGGAAAGCAACATACAAACAGAAATAGCGGGCGTATTTCGTCCTATTTCGTTCTGTGGTCTATAATAGCATGTTCTTGGCACTATACCGCAACTTTCCTTCAAAGACACATCTTGCGTTTTTTTGCGGTTTTTGAGTAACATCGAAAATAAAAAAAATGAAAAAATGTGGCCTTATTTTATTTTGCCATTCGATAGTGTTATTAAAACTAAGCAAATATTATTCCGTTGCTATTTAGCATCAGACTTATAGTGAAGGAGTAAATGGCATAAGACTGATTTCATTGCATGGAAAGCAACATACAAACAGAAATAGTGGGCGTATTTCGTCCTATTTCGTTCTGTGGTCTATAATAGCATGTTTTTGGCACTGTACCGCATTTTTTATTCAAAGACCAATCTTGCGTTTTTTTGCGGTTTTCGAGTATCATCGAAAATAAAAAATATGACCTTATTTTATTTTGCAATTCGATAGCGTTATCAAAACTAAGCAAATATTATTCCGTTGCTATTTAGCATCAGACTTATAGTTAAGGAGTAAATGGCATAAAACTGATTTCATTGCATGGAAAGCAACATACAAACAGAAATAGTGGGCGTATTTCGTCCTATTTCGTTCTGTAGTCTATAATAGCATGTTCTTGGCACTGTACCGCAACTTTTCTTCACAGACACATCTCGCGGTTTTGTGCGGTTTTTGAGTATCATCGAAAATAAAAAAAATAAAAAAATGTGGCCTTATTTTATTTTGCCATTCGATAGTATTATCAAAACTAAGCAAATATTATTCCGTTGCTATTTGGCATCAGAATTATAGTTAAGGAGTAAATGGCATAAGACTGATTTCATTGTACGGCAAGCAACATAAATAAACATAATTAAGGGGCGTGTTTCGCCGGTTTTCGTTTTAAGAAGACTTTTATACACCCTAGAACGTAGCATTACCAAAAACGCCCCCTATTCCTGTTTGTATGTTGCTTCCCATACAATGAAATCAGTTTTATGCCATTTACTCCTTAACTATAAGTCTGATGCTAAATCGTAACGGAATAATATTCGCTTGGTTTGATAACGCTATCGAATGGCAAAATAAAATAATGCTATATATTTTTTTTTTTTTTTTGTTTTCGATGTTACTCAAAAACCGCAAAAAAACGCAAGATGTGTCTTTGAAGGAAAGTTGCGGTACAGTGCCAAGAACATGCTATTATAGACCACAGAACGAAATAGGACGAAATACGCCCACTATTTCTGTTTGTATGTTGCTTTCCATGCAATGAAATCAGTTTTATGCCATTTACTCCTTAACTATAAGTCTGATGCTAAATAGCAACGGAATAATATTTGATTAGTTTTAATAACGCTATCGAATGCCAAAATAAAATAAGGCCACATTTTTTCATTTTTTTTATTTTCGATGTTACTCAAAAACCGCAAAAAAACGCAAGATGTGTCTTTGAAGGAAAGTTGCGGTACAGTGCCAAGAACATGCTATTATAGACCACAGAACGAAATAGGACGAAATACGCCCACTATTTCTGTTTGTATGTTGCTTTCCATGCAATGAAATCAGTTTTATGCCATTTATTCCTTAACTATAAGTCTGATGCTAAATAGCAACGGAATAATATTTGATTAGTTTTAATAACGCTATCGAATGCCAAAATAAAATAAGGCCACATTTTTTCATTTTTTTTATTTTCGATGTTACTCAAAAACCGCAAAAAAACGCAAGATGTGTCTTTGAAGGAAAGTTGCGGTACAGTGCCAAGAACATGCTATTATAGACCACAGAACGAAATAGGACGAAATACGCCCACTATTTCTGTTTGTATGTTGCTTTCCATACAATGAAATCAGTTTTATGCCATTTACTTCTGAACTATGACTCAAGGCCAAAAATGCAATAGAATATTTATTGCTTAGATTTAAAAAAGCTTTCGAATAGCATATTCAATTGTATGAAATTACGACTTTAAAAATTTAGGCACGCTATGTCCAACCCATTGTATGGGCTCGATCCACCGTGCGGCGGCCACATCGAACATTTACTCAAGTAATAAACCAACTGTATGAAGATTAGTTTTCATTAAATTTGACCAACTTCTGCTGTTCAGATTTTTTTCTTTCCAAACAATGAAATAATCCTTACATGAAAAAGAGTCGATCCGCGTCAAAAAAAAAATTGACCAACTTTATCATTTTTTAAGAAGAACTCACGCTTGACCACAAATTTGAACGAGCCAAATTTGTTTACATAAAAAAACACCTAATGTCTCCTTAGACACTTTTCCTCTATCTCCTTTAGATTCGGATTTCCCCATACTGTCCCATTTAAAAAAATTACTCTGTATATAAAAGAAAGTCGTGTTTGTTACAACACTTATAACTCGAGAACGGCTGGACCGATTTTTATGATTTTTGTATTTTTGGATTTGTCTTCGTCGGGAATAGCATATTATGTATAAAAATATGATATTTGACAAATAAATAAATTTCCTCGCGGGCGACGCTGCGGGGCGCAGCTAGTTGTATATAGTACCTATCTGAAATAGGCGTTGGATACTGAATGCCTAGGACATTTTAACAATAAGTAACGATGAGTTTAACATTTTGTCTATTTACACCTACGATCGTAGATGGTTCTTTGAGTGATAGTTCTTGGATTTGTCTCAATCCTTTGTAATCCGTCTAGATTATTGGTTATACATGGGCGACTTTTGCCTTTGTAATAAAAGTCTAAGATAAAAAGCCGCTTTTAGCAGCTTAATTTTTTTTCAATCATAAAAGCGTGTGGATTGTCCAGCATTATTTAAGTATTTATTTATATCATCTATGTAAGTCTCTATAGTAGTGAGGTATTTATGATCTTAAGTAGCGTTGGTTCTAGGTATTCTTTCGTCATTGCGTCTTTACAAAAACAAGTTACAAGAACTTATGTCAAGATATCTTTTGCACCACCAAACTATTATTATGTCTAGTCGGTGTAGGTATAATTTGGTTACAGCCGTCTGAATTAAATTAAACATCTGTTTTCTAAAATAATCTTATTTACATTTTCTCGGTTAGAAACAGCCACATCGGTACCTAGAAATGTATCAACAAAATGCCCCTCGCTCGTCGAACGGTATGACGAACGGAGATTTGAACAACGCCAACGCCAGTAGCGCCTCTGTCGATTTTTTACGGTCGGCTACGCGTCACTGTTTTTCTGGCAACGACCAGCTGATTTTCGGCGAGGCAAGTACACTACAAATGCCAAACAAACCCAACACGCGCGTAACCACATGTACTGACGTAATTTACCCGCCACGCCTCCTCTTATCTCTCGCTCTAACCAACGACTATTAGCGCCCTTCTCACTCGGCAGTGCAGCGTGACTGATCGTACAACTCGACAAACTATTACGAGCTTAATATCTTTGATGATAACGTTCATTGTCGGTAAACAGTAGCGCGGGACGGCCTCGTGCTCGCGTCGCTATCTCGCTCGCACGCCACGCGCTTACTCTCCGGCGCGGGTCGTACAACTCCTAGCGGGTTCTGCTCGCCTGGTGTTTTACCGCCACGTATTGCAGCCGCGGACGAGCGGTTGACACGGGTTTGACAAGCGTCGATCGGAAGCTAACGTGTACAAAACGTTATTCGCATGTGAGATCGATGATTAGATAAAAGTAACGAGGTTTTTTTGTTTGTTTGCAGAGGAAGAACCGAAAGCGGTGTCGCCGGTATCGCTACGAGTGGTGACGGCGGTGTCGCCGCACAAAGGCGTCAATTGCGTCAACGGAGTCAACGGAGTCAACGGCGTCAGCAATGGAATCAACGGCGTGGTGCGGGCGGTGTCGCCGCCGCGGCCGGTGGCGGCGCCGGCCCCCGCGCCCGCGCCCCTGCCCGTGGTTCTCCCCCCCGCACCGCTGCCAGAACCTCTCCTCGACTTCGTACAAGAACATTCCAGGCCGCGTACTACGAGCAACAGTCATGGGTATGTGCGCCTGGTACTTGAGATGTCAGAAACAGCTGTTCCATTCCACTCGACTCGACCAAAACAAGAATACAATAAACACGAACGAAACTTTTTTACTGTAGAGGTAGAATTTTAGTCGAGATGTTTCTTAAAAACCTATACAACAGTTTAAATAGAGTTATTATTAAAAATTAGCTGCGTGACAATTTCAGAATAATTATGCGTGATTCGACACAGGTAGATGTCAACGTGACATGTTACTTTGGCGTACAGCCTTCAAATAAACAGATATTTAAAAGAGACAGAATAATAATTAAGCAGATGGTCGTAAATCCTATAAGAGTGTAAAGTCGTATTCTTGTTGCTAATTACCGCGACAGCCCACAGAAACAATTATCTGAGTATTAGAGTTATGCAACCGGTTTGGATGAAGTTGATTGCTAAATACTGGCTATTGCGAAACCACGTTGTTTGCTGTGTGAAACAAGCAGAAATTATTATATCATTCCAGCTTAATCTATCTAGAACAATGATTCTTCAGAAGAAACAGATTATCTTTAATGTATTGATTTAATTCTTTCACGTCAATCATGATGGATCATCCATTTTATACGGTCTAACAGGATATCTTTAGTTTTTAAACTGAATTACAGAAAAAGACTTAAAATGAAGTTTTTGCGCAGTCTTTTTGAGATTATCCAAAACACTTCAGCAACAAGACTAAAATATAATCCAAAATCTCCGGGCGAACAAAGTCGTGATCAAACTTTAGTAAGTTTAGCAAAATAAATACAGATTCAAGTTTCCTTTATCCTTGCTTTTAGAATTACCATCCAGCAAAATGCAACTAAATGCAAGCAGGTCGTCTTGTAAATTCTGATTTCATCCTTGCCATCTACATACCTGCATTGATACGTACTAGCTCTGGCGTGTCAAGGTTTGGATAATCGTGCTTTGAATTTCATATTGTATTGCTGGATATACATCATTAATTGTAGGTTTGAAAGCGTCTAAAGTCGGGCGGGATGTTTTGTATTGACTTCGATTTGAGGATATTTGGCATACTAATTTGGGCTCGGTATAAAATAACTGAAGCTACTCTTTATTTAAAAACGTAACGCGAAGTAATGAGAAGAAGCTAGTAATTATATAAGTAGGTAATAGACTTCTGATTCTGTAATTCACACAGCGTCATCTAGCCCCAAACTAAGTAGATTTTGAATAGAAACCAGATTACTGATATACAAATGATACCACAGTTAATTATCTGAGACAAATAGTTTGGGAGTTATTTAGGCTAGACTATTTTTTTTCCTTTACTCGAGGTGGCTTTCTCATCAAAGTGGCTTTCTCAACAAAGCGGCAAAAAAATTGAAAATTGATATAACTGAACACTTCCTATTATATCTATGACATGCGCAGACAAATTGCCAATTAGTCCACGCATGTCAATGATATAAAAAAGAAAAATGAAATTGGACTAGTATTTAATCGTGATTAGTATGTATTATTATAACACCTTTATAAATAAATCTTCTTATTGCACCAGACAAACAAACACAAACTTCGCATATGTTGAATTGTAAACAATTCTGAGCACACCTTGTCAATGATTGCATAGGGTTTTTACGACTTTGATTGTTATTCAGATCGCGAAACGCCTAGAATACTGGGTCCTAAAACAAGGTACGTAGGTTTCCATAAATTATAATTGCGAAATTCTGTTTATTACTTTATGCTACAACGAATCCAAGGATTGTATTCTAGACGGTCGTGGCGTATTCATTGACACCTGAGGATATAAGTGGGAATTTATTTGTGACCTCCCACATCATTAATAGGTATCATTGTGCTGAAAGATCCCCTAAAATGTAATAAATAAAATATATCTACTAAGATCACCAAACACTCTGCCAAGCATAGTGTTTATGGCAAAACTACCGTTTCGGGGGGAGGGTGTTCTTTTTTGAGGCATCATCTGTGGACTTTGATTTCTGATGAGGCATAGAATGAAATCGAAGAAATAGAAATAGAAAAAACTTTATTTGTTACTCAAACACATGAAATAAAAGATACAAAAGAATACAATGTAAGATATAACATTATTGATTGCTTTCTGGGGAGGCAATAAGACTGCTACTATTTAAGTTTCTATTTATTCATCTCATTTTACTAAATAGTAATTATTAGAGGAATTAAAGTCATAAGAAATACAGAATGCTGGACCACACAAGCAAAAGACAACTTGTGTTATGTCCTAGATGACTGATATACTTATTAGAATACATTGCACGGATAGATATTTTTATTATACATAGAAAACACCTACAACACCCGGGACAAATATGTATCTTCGTAATGTCCGTTGGGAATCGAACCTAGAACACCTTCGTAGGTTGACCTTCGCCCGTTGCACCAAAGAGGTCATTTTATACAGATAATTACATAATAGTGCATTATCAGAAGCGAATGAGTACTGTCACGTAACAACTTTGATTTGTTGTTAATACGATAAATGAGGATATGATAACGATAATATGTTCATTATCTGACTGGACTGTATCTACTATAATACATTGTTTTTGTTTTGACAACAGCCTAATAGTAAATCTATATTTATTAAAGAGTAAACTGGGTGACTCATCAAGAGATTTTTGTAACAAGAGCTACGAAGCTGAAATATTTCATGGAGGTTCCTTTTAGGACGTAGGCACCGTTTAGAACTGATTTTGGGTAATTCGTATTCTAAGGTAGTTAAAATAGAGTCAATGGGGCTCCACGCGAATGAAATCGCGAGCGCGCTAGTTGATTGATATAAAAGTAACGAGACTATGTTGTTTCACGCACTCAGGTACAAAGTGGGACCGGTCTAGAAACTTCGCCTGCATTCACTGAGATAAAATAGGACTCCTTACTTGTGGATTCAAATCTGTCTACAAGGCAAAGGTTCCAAAAATGTTTGGTGTAATAGAAATAGTAGGTACCGCACTTTTCTTAAAACTTGCAGAGAAATGCTGGCCCATTTTGTACCTACCAGACAAACATTATGGCCATAATTTTATATACTGTACAAGAAGTCCTGTTATCTTTACTGTACTAGCTTCTACCGGTTTTGCATGCGTTCTTTCGGGATAGCTAGCATCCTTTTATTTTCATCAAAGCCTAGAACTACGTTTTTGAAAAGTTTCAGCACAATCCGTTCTGTAGTTTTGACATGAAGGAGTAACAAACAACGAAACCTCAAAAGACCTAGACTAGTAGTTTAGGCGATACTTTGCTGAAATCCATTGCAAATGGATGAAAATATATAGGAACTGTTCCGCGCGAAACACCAACGTAAACCTAGTCAACTAAACTTACTCATTTTTAATATTACTGATTACTACTTAAGATGATAGTGATCTAGGCACACTAGCACCGCCACCTATTTCATCTTATTATAACTTTAAAAAGGAGTTTGATAAACCGCCTTAATAACTTCCTCTGCGTCGCGACCAGCAAAGGCCTACCATCGGTCGACGACCGATATGGCGCTGTAGGCGAAGGTCCGGTGCATCGCAGGAGGTTGCGGGTTCGATTCCCGCATCGGAACAAGTTTGTGTACGACCCGCAGGAATTTGTTCTTTTGGTCTGGGTGTTTTCTATGTATAATAAAACAAAAATCTGTATTGTATTAAGTATATCAGTCATCTAGTACCCATAACACAAGCTCTGCTTAGCTTGGGGCTAGATGATACTGTGTTGACTGTCCGGAATTATTTATTTATCGGTGGCAATGAATGTCTCTACCTACAACAAGCTTCCAGGCAAGGTTAGGGACGCACCGAGTCTGGAAAGTTTTAAAATAAGACTAAAGAACTGGCTTGTAGAGAAGACGTTCTACACATACGACGAGTTTTTAAACTGTAACTAAATTAAATTAAGTGTATTTTTATACCTACTAATTTTAACAATAATTTATATTTTAATGACGTGTAATTTGATAAATTATAAATAAAATGTTTATCTGTTAATCTCAATAAACCTGCAACCAGTGGCAACGAAAGTCTCAACTAACCTATTCTTCCCCAGGCCAACCCAGATCCCCTCCCCCCCCTCCGTGGGCAGCAGCAGTGGCAGCAGCGGCAGCGCCCCCCGCGCCGGCACCCGCGAGGTCCACAACAAGCTGGAGAAGAACCGGCGAGCTCACCTCAAGGAGTGCTTCGAACTCCTCAAGAGGCAGCTGCCCGCGACGCCTGACGACAAGAAGTGCTCCAATCTCTCTATACTCGGATCAGCTATTAGATATATACAGGTATGTTATTTGTATATATTAAAACTTGTGGATTTCAGTTGACAAGTGACGTTTTTTTTTTATATCATAGACTAGAAGAACAAGAGTTTACCATAAGCTAAATCCATAGAGACGGGCACTTTGCACAGCAGTTACTTGAATGATCGCTAGATGGAGATAATCAATATTTCGATATGAATCTATAACAATATAGTTAAACTAGCGACCTGCCCCGGCTTTGCACGGTTTTATTATACTATTATACGTATAAACCTTCCTCTTGAATCACTCTATCTATTAAAAAAACGCATCAAAATCCGTTGCTTAGTTAAAGATTTAAGCAGTCAAAGGGAAATAGGGACAGAAAAAGCGACTTTGTTTCATACTATGTAGATATTGCTGGACAATCCGTACAGCATCAAAGAGGCCGCTCCCGGCGACGCCTGATGACAAGAAGTGCTCTAATCTCTCTATACTCGGATCAGCTATTAGATATATACAGGTATATTTATATAGTTAAATATTGCTGGACAATCCATACAGAATGATCTAGCTGCAAGCTAAGCAGAGCTTGTGTTATGGGTACTAGATGACTGACTTAAAATCCTTCCTAATACCTATTGTAAAAGCGAAAGTTTGTGGGTATGGATGAATGTTTGTTCCTCTTTCACGCAAAAACTACTGAATCGGGCTGAAATTTGGAATAGAAGAAGTTCTAGCCCTAGAATAACACATAGGCTACTTTTCATCTTATAAACCAGTTCCTATGAAATAGAAATAGCCTTGAAAAGTTCTCATGCAAATAATGTTGAACAATCTACACAGCATCATCCAGCTGCTAAGCAGAGCTTGTGTTGTACTAGATGACTGATATACATTGTATATAAAATAGCAAACAAATATAAATTATAGTCAGAAGGAAACTTATCACACCTATCATCTTGGTGTGCAAAGGTCACCACCCATTTGGAGAATCGAAAAGCCACGGAAGAAGTTTCTAGACTTTTTGTCGATCCTCAGAATCAACACCAATTTAACAAATTAGCGCTTGTTACATAAACCTGCCACTGTTAATTGATCGGATAGACTAAAATTGCACTTCTTTGTTTTGGAACAAAGCCACCATAGCCTCTGTCCTGTCTACAAACATACCTAATATAAAATAAACAAAAGACATTTGGCTCAGCATCATTTAGCCCCAGCAGTTTACATGTATAATATACCCTGCGAAGCCAGGGCGGGTCGCTAGTCACTATCACTACATAGTATAAAAAAAAACCTACACTTTGATGATACCCTTTCTGACGTCACCTACCATCTTACATTGACGATGGCAATTATGTTAAATATCGTTGTTCTTTATAGGGCACATCTGCATTCGATACATTTATGCATTACCATCGCACATGTCCGAACGCCACGCTCGCATGTAAAGCAGCACATGACGACAATGCAGAAGGACGCTCCTCGATGCCACATTTCATTTGAATTGTAACAGCTCTTGGTATATTATTTACTAGAGACCCGCCCCGGCGTCGCACGGCTTGCTTAAGCGGAAAAAATGACACTTTTTACGACATCACATTAGAAACCTCAAAAAATAACAGTATTTCTCCACTATTTTATGGTTGTTATTATACATATAAACCTTCCTCTTGAATCACTCTATCTATTAAAAAAACCGCATCAGAATCCGTTGCGTAGTTTTAAAGATTTAAGCATTCAAAGGGACATAGGGATATAGCGACAGAAAAAGCGACTTTATTTTATACTATTTAGTGATAGTGAGGCTTCTAACTGCCTTAATATTTAACTTGAAATTGATTATCAGTTTAATTATATTACCGTGGTACAATCGAAGTCCAGGCTAGGTTTCAAACGTCAATGAATCGATCTCGATTATCAGTTGAGTTAGCCAATTAGGCGCCAGGAATCTGGTTGTTATTTATATAGTAAAAAATATCTATGTAATGAATTGTATTAAGTATATCAGTCAGAATATTACCCATAACACAAGCTGTGCTTAGCTTGGGGCTAGATGATGCTCTATGGATTGCCTAGAATTGTATTTTAAACTAGCTTTTATTTACGGCTTCACTCATAAGACACAACAGCCTATATATGTATTACTATATGGTAGGTACGTATTGTACGTACGTAGTATACAGAAGGAGGTATTATTATGTTTTTGAAACTTTTAACATCGTTTTTTTACTAACTTTCAGAACTCACTATTTTTTCATACATATGTCTAGTAGATAATTTATCTGCAGTAGTATTGCTTTGAATTCACAATAGTACTTCAAATGAAACAAGACATTACCTACTTCATTGAAAGATTACGTACTGACAATCGATAATTTATTATTCTATTTTCTCAAACACTAAGCGAGCGAAGGCTTCAATGTTATGTCTAGCACTTTCACCTATTTTTAAAAGAGACAAAGCGAATTTACTGATTTTGCTTTTGTTTTTGGTGCCTTTAAAGTTGGTGCAATATTACCAAAGAACTAATTCGGTCCAAAGCCTTCATCTTTGTCTTTTCGTACGGGTCAGTGGCGCGTATTAAGTGGGGCTATAAATGCACCATTATAAGTTGCCCTCCAACTTGGTAAGTCCACGTGGTACCCGCCGGTTCTTTACCTTTTGCTACAAAAGTCAGGGGTTTTGCCCGTATGACCTTGTACTATTCAAAGTACTGGACAATGACTTGTGCGGATTGTTTACGGTCAAACGTTGGCCATTTTGACGTAGCGTCTTAAAACACCAAAGATTATTAATTAACAATAATTCAAATTAGTGTTTTGACGAGTTTCAGTTTACGTAGCTGGAATTCGTCGAAACACTACTAAGTATGTATTCCGTATTATTGTAGGGTTTCTCTGCGATACGTATGTGGGATTTGTGACGACATACGCATTCAATACTGGTAGTAAGGTTTATTACCTTCTTTCTGCTCGAGTTTTTACGTAGTCGATAACTCGATTTTGAGTAACGTTCGAGAGGCCATTGATTAATTAAAATCGGCTTTTGAAATAGTCAAGAGGAATTTTCATGACTGAATTTTAAACTACCTACCAAAGTAATCATTACGTAACAATAAAATATAGTAATAAATAACAAAAGGATTCGTTAAATGACATTACATTTTTATCCGCATACGATGATGCTTAGGAAGCCAAGGACACAAGCTAGCAGTGCTATAAATCTTGTAAACGTGGCGTAAAAAGTGTATACGTAGATATACATACACAAATCCATCCCTGACAAGCGTAGCTTGTTTGTAAAGTTCCACTCTCTTGTGTATTATAGCGCCCTGGTACTTTGTCTGCAGGTGCTTCGCCGCAAGGAGCGGGAGTGCGAGCACGAGATGGAGCGACTGGCGCGAGAGAAAATCGCGGCCCAACAGCGACTGGCCGCGCTGAAAAGAGAGGTCTCCGTGCAAGCGACCGCGCGCCCGCGGACCGGTACGTTCACCTCCTACACACCTCTGCGCCCCTGGTACCCGCCGCCGAGATTATTTAATATTTGGCACTGTTGCGTACTAATTTCCAATGGCAATGTTATTTAATTTTAATAATTGTACGCAAATATTAATTATACGTGACTCGTAGAACTGGTTGATAATCGTCGGAAAGTTGTTTTGCGGTAAACAAATGAGAATATCGAACGCGTGGCGCCACCTGTTGGCTCGCCATGCGGGATGACTTGCCTTACGTTTAGGAAACTTGCTGCATTGGAACTCAACATTCATTATTTATTTCAGATCCCATTTCGGATGATAAGATTAGAGAAGAGCAAGTTAACGGACAAGTTTTAGGAATAAGTGTAAGTTCCTACTTAGTACCTAAGATTACTATTATGACCTGCGAAAACCACATTATTCTTGAAGCAACATTACCTGTTGTCAAATCCATCACAATCTAGCTAAAACAACTGATGAACTTTATATATTTTTTACATCGTGATTTCATCCGTAATCAATTAAAAGAAGTCAACATTTTGTCACTTAATTCTAATGTGTAAACTAATTTCTCAGATTGCCACCACCCCCCCGCGCTCGCCGCCTCACTCCTTGAACCTAAGCACAAACCTCCGCTCGCTGCCCATACAGATCACTCCCACCACCTCGCAGGTATGCGCCCCTGGTACTTTGATACAATTTAGAACCCTCCTAATCCGAGATTAGGATTTAGAATAGGCGATGTGAGCGCCATCTGTGTTTTGTTTCCGTAGTTTTGTAGTAGCGCAAGTTTCGCTTTCGTTATCTTTTTCGGGTATTTTTTTGCTTTTATCGTGTTTGGGTTTACAATATTATATTATGTTAGCGTGCTCCGCCGTTAGTTCAGAGGGCGCTTTAGTCTAAAGTAATTTGAATAAAAATAGTAAATCTAGTATTTTGAAGTAAATATTGAAATATTTTTTCTTGAGTCCCATTTTTACATTTTCAGCAAGTCCGGTCTTCATACGGCAGGCACGATACCCTGACCCTAACCACTTTAACAACCGCTGATGGAACCACACCCAACCAGGTAAATATTTATAATAATATCTCATCATCATCAACCTATATTAGTCCACTGCTGGAGATAGGTCTCTCTAATGAGCGCCATAGTGCCCTGTCTTCAGCTTTTGCATCCAGCATCTGCCAGCAGTCTTTCTCAGATCGTCATCTCACTTGGCCAGAGCGCGTCCTGCGCTAGAATAATGAAGAAAAGAAAGAAAGAAAGATTATTTATTTTATAATTTCTACCACTCCAATAACTCTAGCTCAATGGCTTCAAAATGTCTTTTTACACCAATAAGTATCCACCCTTTTCGAAGCCATAATTATAATCATTAAAAATGTAGTAGCGTAGGTGGCATTTCTAGAAATCACTTACAAGCACATAACCTATTGTTAAATGTTAATTATAAATAGAATTAGAACTTTAAAACATATAATGAAATAATCCTTCCCTTGTTTTTCAGAATGGGCATACGTTAGAAAACGGAGTGAACGGCGTGACAAACGCTCTGAACACCTTAGTACACCAAGCTCAAATACATTTGCCGATTTCACAGGTAACTTTAATGTTATAATAGAAGTTTCCCGCGGTTTCACTCGCTTTTAATTCGAACTTCATAATTTGATCTCCCATGAGAATTATATGTTTTACCAGGACAAGAGTAGCCTATGTTACCCTCTATCCTTTCAACAAACTCAAAAAATTTAACGGTACACTGAAAACCCCGGTATTTGAAAAGGCGACAAACAGGTTTTTTATTATTTACAAGAAACTTATGACATAGCATAATGAGCCAAATAATTCTCTATCAGTTCTCTATCAAGCAATAAAATTTATGTTGACATCTTGACATAAGTTCTTAAATAATATTGCACACATTAAAGCTATATTTATATGTATAATCTATACTAATCGCCGTACGCAAAAAAGGCTTTGTTTGAGCTTGCGTCACACGTGGCGCGCGCGCAGAACATAGGGTCACTGTCAACACAATTTAGAGAAATAAATAATGCTCGTAGCTATTTGAGTTCTTCTGAGAAAAAGTAGCCTCAAAAGTAAGAAGAAAGTAGCCTCTTGAAATATCTTAACTGACGAATTTTGAGTGGTTTTTTGTTAGTGAGAGTGATAATAACATAAAAATAGGCTTTTTTTCATTTGTTGATCAACAATTATTATCAGTGAAATGTCACCATCTAATAAAACACTTTTATAATATTAAAGTTTATGCTTTAAACATCTTGTTACTATAGAAATTATACAAATTAACCCATTAGAACATAATTGTTTACTAAAATCACCGAGCGCAGGCAGAAAACAATTGCGCGCGAAATGCTAGCGTATGACTCTACAAACATACAAAACTACGCGACGTACGACCGTTACATGTACTAGTGCACTGAAGTCAGACAGGGACGGGAATAAAACTAATCACTGTTTAGGCTAAGCACACACTGTAGTCAAAACAGTCTTTAGTCAGTTTTGTCTCACATAGACAGGTCTGTCTTACAACAAAAACAAAACTGTTTTGTCTACCACACTGCGCACACCCAAAACAAAACTGTTTGACATCGCGCACCGTCTGCGTCCAGTGATGCCAGATTAGGCTAATTATCGCTTCTTAGGCTACCTTAGGGGATCAAATGGATACCAAAAATCTAAACCGGCTACCAGTAGCCATTTACAACAATTAGAACGGCTTGTTACTTTAGGCTACTTCAAATTACTTACCCCAAATGGATTAAATATGCTTGTAACGAAACATAATATGCACACCGTTCTTTGTTCAGATTCTTTCCACGCCGCTTGTTTTCTTCTAGGGATAGCCGTAAAGTGACAGATTAGATACTATGCTACTTCGTAAGTAGGTATGGCATTCACTTTTGTTTCACACTGGGTATGTTAGACAAGGGTAGATAGATTTGAACAACAAACAAAAAAAATATACAAGGACGAAACCCATTGGAAAAGGAGGTGAATATAATAAAAATGAAAGGAAAAAATAATTAAGGGTGATGTGAGGTCGGGAAGGGGAAGGGGGTGAGTGTTTAAGGGTAAAAAACGGTTTATCTCGATTTCCGGCAGAACTTCAAGTCCTATGGAAAATAAGGGCAATTTTGTGTGTACACACTTTTATCAAATAACCTCAAAATTTATGAACATTGAAACATTGAAAAAAACCAAGTTTTTGTTTTTTTTTATCTTTACCAAAAATGTTTTTTTCCCGTATGTTTTTCCCGTATGTTTTTTTTTCTCTAAATTTAATGTAATTTAATTTATTAACACCAATATCCTTTGAGCAATAAAATCTGGACCTAGTTTGACAACGAAACCTGTTAGGGTTCCCTAGGCCATTATCTTGTAAACAGTCTAAATAAAATTGTTTTTAGGTTGTCACCAGCAACGGTCTCGTAGTCGGCAGCGGCCTGCAGCTCCTGACTCACAGCGCGGGCCTGCGAGTGTTGCCAGCTGCGACCCGCAACGGACTCACCGACGCACACAGGATACACACCGAGAGCGGCAACACTGCGCCACACACTGGTAACTATTGTTGTTATAGTTGGCAAGGAGCAACGGTCTCGTAGTCGGCAGCGGCCTGCAGCTACTGACTCACAGCGCGGGCCTGCGAGTGTTGCCAGCTGCGACCCGCAACGGACTCACCGACGCACACAGGATACACACCGAGAGCGGCAACACTGCGCCACACACTGGTAACTATTGTTGTTATAGTTGGCAAGGAGCAACGGTCTCGTAGTCGGCAGCGGCCTGCAGCTACTGACTCACAGCGCGGGCCTGCGAGTGTTGCCAGCTGCGACCCGCAACGGACTCACCGACGCACACAGGATACACACCGAGAGCGGCAACACTGCGCCACACACTGGTAACTATTGTTGTTATAGTTGGCAAGGAGCAACGGTCTCGTAGTCGGCAGCGGCCTGCAGCTACTGACTCACAGCGCGGGCCTGCGAGTGTTGCCAGCTGCGACCCGCAACGGACTCACCGACGCACACAGGATACACACCGAGAGCGGCAACACTGCGCCACACACTGGTAACTATTGTTGTTATAGTTGGCAAGGAGCAACGGTCTCGTAGTCGGCAGCGGCCTGCAGCTACTGACTCACAGCGCGGGCCTGCGAGTGTTGCCAGCTGCGACCCGCAACGGACTCACCGACGCACACAGGATACACACCGAGAGCGGCAACACTGCGCCACACACTGGTAACTATTGTTGTTATAGTTGGCAAGGAGCAACGGTCTCGTAGTCGGCAGCGGCCTGCAGCTACTGACTCACAGCGCGGGCCTGCGAGTGTTGCCAGCTGCGACCCGCAACGGACTCACCGACGCACACAGGATACACACCGAGAGCGGCAACACTGCGCCACACACTGGTAACTATTGTTGTTATAGTTGGCAAGGAGCAACGGTCTCGTAGTCGGCAGCGGCCTGCAGCTACTGACTCACAGCGCGGGCCTGCGAGTGTTGCCAGCTGCGACCCGCAACGGACTCACCGACGCACACAGGATACACACCGAGAGCGGCAACACTGCGCCACACACTGGTAACTATTGTTGTTATAGTTGGCAAGGAGCAACGGTCTCGTAGTCGGCAGCGGCCTGCAGCTACTGACTCACAGCGCGGGCCTGCGAGTGTTGCCAGCTGCGACCCGCAACGGACTCACCGACGCACACAGGATACACACCGAGAGCGGCAACACTGCGCCACACACTGGTAACTATTGTTGTTATAGTTGGCAAGGAGCAACGGTCTCGTAGTCGGCAGCGGCCTGCAGCTACTGACTCACAGCGCGGGCCTGCGAGTGTTGCCAGCTGCGACCCGCAACGGACTCACCGACGCACACAGGATACACACCGAGAGCGGCAACACTGCGCCACACACTGGTAACTATTGTTGTTATAGTTGGCAAGGAGCAACGGTCTCGTAGTCGGCAGCGGCCTGCAGCTACTGACTCACAGCGCGGGCCTGCGAGTGTTGCCAGCTGCGACCCGCAACGGACTCACCGACGCACACAGGATACACACCGAGAGCGGCAACACTGCGCCACACACTGGTAACTATTGTTGTTATAGTTGGCAAGGAGCAACGGTCTCGTAGTCGGCAGCGGCCTGCAGCTACTGACTCACAGCGCGGGCCTGCGAGTGTTGCCAGCTGCGACCCGCAACGGACTCACCGACGCACACAGGATACACACCGAGAGCGGCAACACTGCGCCACACACTGGTAACTATTGTTGTTATAGTTGGCAAGGAGCAACGGTCTCGTAGTCGGCAGCGGCCTGCAGCTCCTGACTCACAGCGCGGGCCTGCGAGTGTTGCCAGCTGCGACCCGCAACGGACTCACCGACGCACACAGGATACACACCGAGAGCGGCAACACTGCGCCACACACTGGTAACTATTGTTGTTATAGTTGGCAAGGAGCAACGGTCTCGTAGTCGGCAGCGGCCTGCAGCTACTGACTCACAGCGCGGGCCTGCGAGTGTTGCCAGCTGCGACCCGCAACGGACTCACCGACGCACACAGGATACACACCGAGAGCGGCAACACTGCGCCACACACTGGTAACTATTGTTGTTATAGTTGGCAAGGAGCAACGGTCTCGTAGTCGGCAGCGGCCTGCAGCTCCTGACTCACAGCGCGGGCCTGCGAGTGTTGCCAGCTGCGACCCGCAACGGACTCACCGACGCACACAGGATACACACCGAGAGCGGCAACACTGCGCCACACACTGGTAACTATTGTTGTTATAGTTGGCAAGGAGCAACGGTCTCGTAGTCGGCAGCGGCCTGCAGCTCCTGACTCACAGCGCGGGCCTGCGAGTGTTGCCAGCTGCGACCCGCAACGGACTCACCGACGCACACAGGATACACACCGAGAGCGGCAACACTGCGCCACACACTGGTAACTATTGTTGTTATAGTTGGCAAGGAGCAACGGTCTCGTAGTCGGCAGCGGCCTGCAGCTACTGACTCACAGCGCGGGCCTGCGAGTGTTGCCAGCTGCGACCCGCAACGGACTCACCGACGCACACAGGATACACACCGAGAGCGGCAACACTGCGCCACACACTGGTAACTATTGTTGTTATAGTTGGCAAGGAGCAACGGTCTCGTAGTCGGCAGCGGCCTGCAGCTCCTGACTCACAGCGCGGGCCTGCGAGTGTTGCCAGCTGCGACCCGCAACGGACTCACCGACGCACACAGGATACACACCGAGAGCGGCAACACTGCGCCACACACTGGTAACTATTGTTGTTATAGTTGGCAAGGAGCAACGGTCTCGTAGTCGGCAGCGGCCTGCAGCTACTGACTCACAGCGCGGGCCTGCGAGTGTTGCCAGCTGCGACCCGCAACGGACTCACCGACGCACACAGGATACACACCGAGAGCGGCAACACTGCGCCACACACTGGTAACTATTGTTGTTATAGTTGGCAAGGAGCAACGGTCTCGTAGTCGGCAGCGGCCTGCAGCTACTGACTCACAGCGCGGGCCTGCGAGTGTTGCCAGCTGCGACCCGCAACGGACTCACCGACGCACACAGGATACACACCGAGAGCGGCAACACTGCGCCACACACTGGTAACTATTGTTGTTATAGTTGGCAAGGAGCAACGGTCTCGTAGTCGGCAGCGGCCTGCAGCTACTGACTCACAGCGCGGGCCTGCGAGTGTTGCCAGCTGCGACCCGCAACGGACTCACCGACGCACACAGGATACACACCGAGAGCGGCAACACTGCGCCACACACTGGTAACTATTGTTGTTATAGTTGGCAAGGAGCAACGGTCTCGTAGTCGGCAGCGGCCTGCAGCTACTGACTCACAGCGCGGGCCTGCGAGTGTTGCCAGCTGCGACCCGCAACGGACTCACCGACGCACACAGGATACACACCGAGAGCGGCAACACTGCGCCACACACTGGTAACTATTGTTGTTATAGTTGGCAAGGAGCAACGGTCTCGTAGTCGGCAGCGGCCTGCAGCTACTGACTCACAGCGCGGGCCTGCGAGTGTTGCCAGCTGCGACCCGCAACGGACTCACCGACGCACACAGGATACACACCGAGAGCGGCAACACTGCGCCACACACTGGTAACTATTGTTGTTATAGTTGGCAAGGAGCAACGGTCTCGTAGTCGGCAGCGGCCTGCAGCTACTGACTCACAGCGCGGGCCTGCGAGTGTTGCCAGCTGCGACCCGCAACGGACTCACCGACGCACACAGGATACACACCGAGAGCGGCAACACTGCGCCACACACTGGTAACTATTGTTGTTATAGTTGGCAAGGAGCAACGGTCTCGTAGTCGGCAGCGGCCTGCAGCTACTGACTCACAGCGCGGGCCTGCGAGTGTTGCCAGCTGCGACCCGCAACGGACTCACCGACGCACACAGGATACACACCGAGAGCGGCAACACTGCGCCACACACTGGTAACTATTGTTGTTATAGTTGGCAAGGAGCAACGGTCTCGTAGTCGGCAGCGGCCTGCAGCTACTGACTCACAGCGCGGGCCTGCGAGTGTTGCCAGCTGCGACCCGCAACGGACTCACCGACGCACACAGGATACACACCGAGAGCGGCAACACTGCGCCACACACTGGTAACTATTGTTGTTATAGTTGGCAAGGAGCAACGGTCTCGTAGTCGGCAGCGGCCTGCAGCTACTGACTCACAGCGCGGGCCTGCGAGTGTTGCCAGCTGCGACCCGCAACGGACTCACCGACGCACACAGGATACACACCGAGAGCGGCAACACTGCGCCACACACTGGTAACTATTGTTGTTATAGTTGGCAAGGAGCAACGGTCTCGTAGTCGGCAGCGGCCTGCAGCTACTGACTCACAGCGCGGGCCTGCGAGTGTTGCCAGCTGCGACCCGCAACGGACTCACCGACGCACACAGGATACACACCGAGAGCGGCAACACTGCGCCACACACTGGTAACTATTGTTGTTATAGTTGGCAAGGAGCAACGGTCTCGTAGTCGGCAGCGGCCTGCAGCTACTGACTCACAGCGCGGGCCTGCGAGTGTTGCCAGCTGCGACCCGCAACGGACTCACCGACGCACACAGGATACACACCGAGAGCGGCAACACTGCGCCACACACTGGTAACTATTGTTGTTATAGTTGGCAAGGAGCAACGGTCTCGTAGTCGGCAGCGGCCTGCAGCTACTGACTCACAGCGCGGGCCTGCGAGTGTTGCCAGCTGCGACCCGCAACGGACTCACCGACGCACACAGGATACACACCGAGAGCGGCAACACTGCGCCACACACTGGTAACTATTGTTGTTATAGTTGGCAAGGAGCAACGGTCTCGTAGTCGGCAGCGGCCTGCAGCTACTGACTCACAGCGCGGGCCTGCGAGTGTTGCCAGCTGCGACCCGCAACGGACTCACCGACGCACACAGGATACACACCGAGAGCGGCAACACTGCGCCACACACTGGTAACTATTGTTGTTATAGTTGGCAAGGAGCAACGGTCTCGTAGTCGGCAGCGGCCTGCAGCTACTGACTTACAGCGCGGGCCTGCGAGTGTTGCCAGCTGCGACCCGCAACGGACTCACCGACGCACACAGGATACACACCGAGAGCGGCAACACTGCGCCACACACTGGTAACTATTGTTGTTATAGTTGGCAAGGAGCAACGGTCTCGTAGTCGGCAGCGGCCTGCAGCTACTGACTCACAGCGCGGGCCTGCGAGTGTTGCCAGCTGCGACCCGCAACGGACTCACCGACGCACACAGGATACACACCGAGAGCGGCAACACTGCGCCACACACTGGTAACTATTGTTGTTATAGTTGGCAAGGAGCAACGGTCTCGTAGTCGGCAGCGGCCTGCAGCTACTGACTCACAGCGCGGGCCTGCGAGTGTTGCCAGCTGCGACCCGCAACGGACTCACCGACGCACACAGGATACACACCGAGAGCGGCAACACTGCGCCACACACTGGTAACTATTGTTGTTATAGTTGGCAAGGAGCAACGGTCTCGTAGTCGGCAGCGGCCTGCAGCTACTGACTTACAGCGCGGGCCTGCGAGTGTTGCCAGCTGCGACCCGCAACGGACTCACCGACGCACACAGGATACACACCGAGAGCGGCAACACTGCGCCACACACTGGTAACTATTGTTGTTATAGTTGGCAAGGAGCAACGGTCTCGTAGTCGGCAGCGGCCTGCAGCTACTGACTCACAGCGCGGGCCTGCGAGTGTTGCCAGCTGCGACCCGCAACGGACTCACCGACGCACACAGGATACACACCGAGAGCGGCAACACTGCGCCACACACTGGTAACTATTGTTGCTATAGTTGGCAAGGAGCAACGGTCTCGTAGTCGGCAGCGGCCTGCAGCTACTGACTCACAGCGCGGGCCTGCGAGTGTTGCCAGCTGCGACCCGCAACGGACTCACCGACGCACACAGGATACACACCGAGAGCGGCAACACTGCGCCACACACTGGTAACTATTGTTGTTATAGTTGGCAAGGAGCAACGGTCTCGTAGTCGGCAGCGGCCTGCAGCTACTGACTTACAGCGCGGGCCTGCGAGTGTTGCCAGCTGCGACCCGCAACGGACTCACCGACGCACACAGGATACACACCGAGAGCGGCAACACTGCGCCACACACTGGTAACTATTGTTGCTATAGTTGGCAAGGAGCAACGGTCTCGTAGTCGGCAGCGGCCTGCAGCTACTGACTCACAGCGCGGGCCTGCGAGTGTTGCCAGCTGCGACCCGCAACGGACTCACCGACGCACACAGGATACACACCGAGAGCGGCAACACTGCGCCACACACTGGTAACTATTGTTGTTATAGTTGGCAAGGAGCAACGGTCTCGTAGTCGGCAGCGGCCTGCAGCTACTGACTCACAGCGCGGGCCTGCGAGTGTTGCCAGCTGCGACCCGCAACGGACTCACCGACGCACACAGGATACACTCCGAGAGCGGCAACACTGCGCCACACACTGGTAACTATTGTTGTTATAGTTGGCAAGGAGCAACGGTCTCGTAGTCGGCAGCGGCCTGCAGCTACTGACTCACAGCGCGGGCCTGCGAGTGTTGCCAGCTGCGACCCGCAACGGACTCACCGACGCACACAGGATACACACCGAGAGCGGCAACACTGCGCCACACACTGGTAACTATTGTTGTTATAGTTGGCAAGGAGCAACGGTCTCGTAGTCGGCAGCGGCCTGCAGCTACTGACTCACAGCGCGGGCCTGCGAGTGTTGCCAGCTGCGACCCGCAACGGACTCACCGACGCACACAGGATACACACCGAGAGCGGCAACACTGCGCCACACACTGGTAACTATTGTTGCTATAGTTGGCAAGGAGCAACGGTCTCGTAGTCGGCAGCGGCCTGCAGCTACTGACTCACAGCGCGGGCCTGCGAGTGTTGCCAGCTGCGACCCGCAACGGACTCACCGACGCACACAGGATACACACCGAGAGCGGCAACACTGCGCCACACACTGGTAACTATTGTTGCTATAGTTGGCAAGGAGCAACGGTCTCGTAGTCGGCAGCGGCCTGCAGCTACTGACTCACAGCGCGGGCCTGCGAGTGTTGCCAGCTGCGACCCGCAACGGACTCACCGACGCACACAGGATACACACCGAGAGCGGCAACACTGCGCCACACACTGGTAACTATTGTTGTTATAGTTGGCAAGGAGCAACGGTCTCGTAGTCGGCAGCGGCCTGCAGCTACTGACTCACAGCGCGGGCCTGCGAGTGTTGCCAGCTGCGACCCGCAACGGACTCACCGACGCACACAGGATACACACCGAGAGCGGCAACACTGCGCCACACACTGGTAACTATTGTTGTTATAGTTGGCAAGGAGCAACGGTCTCGTAGTCGGCAGCGGCCTGCAGCTACTGACTCACAGCGCGGGCCTGCGAGTGTTGCCAGCTGCGACCCGCAACGGACTCACCGACGCACACAGGATACACACCGAGAGCGGCAACACTGCGCCACACACTGGTAACTATTGTTGTTATAGTTGGCAAGGAGCAACGGTCTCGTAGTCGGCAGCGGCCTGCAGCTACTGACTTACAGCGCGGGCCTGCGAGTGTTGCCAGCTGCGACCCGCAACGGACTCACCGACGCACACAGGATACACACCGAGAGCGGCAACACTGCGCCACACACTGGTAACTATTGTTGCTATAGTTGGCAAGGAGCAACGGTCTCGTAGTCGGCAGCGGCCTGCAGCTACTGACTCACAGCGCGGGCCTGCGAGTGTTGCCAGCTGCGACCCGCAACGGACTCACCGACGCACACAGGATACACACCGAGAGCGGCAACACTGCGCCACACACTGGTAACTATTGTTGTTATAGTTGGCAAGGAGCAACGGTCTCGTAGTCGGCAGCGGCCTGCAGCTACTGACTTACAGCGCGGGCCTGCGAGTGTTGCCAGCTGCGACCCGCAACGGACTCACCGACGCACACAGGATACACACCGAGAGCGGCAACACTGCGCCACACACTGGTAACTATTGTTGCTATAGTTGGCAAGGAGCAACGGTCTCGTAGTCGGCAGCGGCCTGCAGCTACTGACTCACAGCGCGGGCCTGCGAGTGTTGCCAGCTGCGACCCGCAACGGACTCACCGACGCACACAGGATACACACCGAGAGCGGCAACACTGCGCCACACACTGGTAACTATTGTTGTTATAGTTGGCAAGGAGCAACGGTCTCGTAGTCGGCAGCGGCCTGCAGCTACTGACTTACAGCGCGGGCCTGCGAGTGTTGCCAGCTGCGACCCGCAACGGACTCACCGACGCACACAGGATACACACCGAGAGCGGCAACACTGCGCCACACACTGGTAACTATTGTTGTTATAGTTGGCAAGGAGCAACGGTCTCGTAGTCGGCAGCGGCCTGCAGCTACTGACTCACAGCGCGGGCCTGCGAGTGTTGCCAGCTGCGACCCGCAACGGACTCACCGACGCACACAGGATACACACCGAGAGCGGCAACACTGCGCCACACACTGGTAACTATTGTTGTTATAGTTGGCAAGGAGCAACGGTCTCGTAGTCGGCAGCGGCCTGCAGCTACTGACTCACAGCGCGGGCCTGCGAGTGTTGCCAGCTGCGACCCGCAACGGACTCACCGACGCACACAGGATACACTCCGAGAGCGGCAACACTGCGCCACACACTGGTAACTATTGTTGTTATAGTTGGCAAGGAGCAACGGTCTCGTAGTCGGCAGCGGCCTGCAGCTACTGACTCACAGCGCGGGCCTGCGAGTGTTGCCAGCTGCGACCCGCAACGGACTCACCGACGCACACAGGATACACACCGAGAGCGGCAACACTGCGCCACACACTGGTAACTATTGTTGTTATAGTTGGCAAGGAGCAACGGTCTCGTAGTCGGCAGCGGCCTGCAGCTACTGACTCACAGCGCGGGCCTGCGAGTGTTGCCAGCTGCGACCCGCAACGGACTCACCGACGCACACAGGATACACACCGAGAGCGGCAACACTGCGCCACACACTGGTAACTATTGTTGTTATAGTTGGCAAGGAGCAACGGTCTCGTAGTCGGCAGCGGCCTGCAGCTACTGACTCACAGCGCGGGCCTGCGAGTGTTGCCAGCTGCGACCCGCAACGGACTCACCGACGCACACAGGATACACACCGAGAGCGGCAACACTGCGCCACACACTGGTAACTATTGTTGTTATAGTTGGCAAGGAGCAACGGTCTCGTAGTCGGCAGCGGCCTGCAGCTACTGACTCACAGCGCGGGCCTGCGAGTGTTGCCAGCTGCGACCCGCAACGGACTCACCGACGCACACAGGATACACACCGAGAGCGGCAACACTGCGCCACACACTGGTAACTATTGTTGCTATAGTTGGCAAGGAGCAACGGACTCGATGATTTTTATTTTCGAGCCTGATCGAAGCCCTATAAAAATATTAGGTCGATTGAATTTCTTCTCTACAAATTAATGAATACAAATAAATAATTGTGGACAATCCACGCAGCGCTATCTAGCCCCAAAGTAGGCTACTCAATGCTTGTGTTATGTATTGTAACACAAATTGTATTATAAAAAACTCTTGTATTTGTATTTTGCATATGTCTCTTCTATTTCTCTCTGCGATCCCCAACCAGCGTGGGGATTATGGGCATTACCCCTAAATGATACAGTCAGTTGGCGCTCATTGGGGGAGGCCTATGTCCAGCAGTGGACTAATATAAGTTAATGATTAGTCTTCTCTTGTATTTGTCTCATGTATTTGACTCACAATGCATTTGTTTTCTCCTCAGATCCCGGTGTGGTCGTCAACGGAATAACCCCCATCGTGGTGTCTCAGCCGGGCACGCATCTCTTGAAAACGCATACACTCACACATAAGGTACTCCATTTATAGACTTCAAACATCGATGCACGAGGTTGCGGGTTCGATTCCCGCTTCAGGTTTTTTTGTATGATCTGCAGATATTCCGAGTGGTTCTAAGTGTTTTCTATCCTAACTAATATTATAAAGGTAAAATTTTGTATAGATGAATACCAGATGAAAACCGCATCAAAATCAGTTGCGTAGTTTCAAAGATCTAAGCAAATATGTATAGGGTTAGACAGACAGCGGGACGCAACTTTTATACTATGTAGTGATAATAACACAGCATCATTTATCCCCATGCTAAGCAGAGCTTGTCTTTAATCATCATCATCATTATCATCAGCCTATGTTAGTCCACTGCTGGACATACGCCTCCCCTAATGAGCGCCATAGCGCTGTCTTCAGCTTGCCGCTTCTTGTCTTTAATATTATTTTTTGTTTCAGATGGTCGAGAACCAAATGGTGAAAGGATCAGTGAGCCCGCTCACAATGAACGGCCAGTACATCAGTGCGACCACCATCGTCAAGCCGATCGTCGTCGTCTCCAACGCACATACGCACACTTGAGCACTACGCGAAAACTACGCAAACACTACGCGAGCACTACGCAAGCACTACGCGAGCACTACGTGACTGTGTGCGTGACCTCACTGCCAGATAAGCAATACATCATATTTGCTACGTTACATCTATGAACTCCTGTGAATTTAGATTATAAAAGCAGTATAGTTGACGGTTTTATTATTGCACACAAAAGTAAGACTTAAATCTTGAGATGATTGGGTTGAAATTACCCTTGCGTTGTGTCTAATATTGTGTATTTCAAATATTAAGTTCTATTCACTGTGTTCAATTATCGGTGTGAATGAGTTTCGTGGTTATGTCTGGAAGAATTACGCGACGGAAACATTTTTACGCTTATCATGCAAGATTGACTTGTATAAAACAAATGCGTGTAAATTCACATGTTACTAGCACATCGAAAGGATGAAGAAAATGCCTTAATGTATTTTCTGTTAACTTATCTATATTTAAACGGCGTAAATTGGATTTCCTGACGTAATTTCTCCAGGCTCGCTACAATATCTGAACGAATCGCCAAGTGTCTTATGTATTTTTGCAATACCTACTTAAATAAGGGCCTGTATTTGCTATGACTCTGTATCAAATATTTCTGCAAGCCAAAATGTTGTTTGGTGACTTATTTGATAAATAAGTATGCTACATATTAAAAGTTTGACAATAGTGCTTCGTTCTATATTACAATATTACAAACGTAACGTTATAAGAAATGGACCACGCGGTAGACCAAAGCGTTGATGGAAAGAAGAACTGCGAATAGTGAAGCGTGAAAGTGTGCCTTTGCCCAACAGTGGGACAGCTTCACCCAAAAGCTGAAGTTGGGATTAGCGGTCATTAAAAGCCGTCACACTTACAGCCTGTCCAGATAGGGCGCTTTACGCGCGTAACGCGCTGGACTCTCGACTCGCGCGTGTTGCGCGCGAGTCGAAATACTCGGGCGAACAGTGGAGCGCGTAAAACGCGGCATCTGGACGCAATATAAATTGAAAAGCGCGAGGCTACTCGCGCATAAAGCGCCCTATCTGGACAGGCTGTTAGAGTCTTGGCGGGGCCGGAGGCGAAGGCGTTCGAGTTATATCTTACAAGCGACCCGACCCGGCTTCGCACGGTTTTATTATACCTATAAACCTTCCTCTTGAATCACTCTATCTATTAAAAAACCGCATCAAAATCCGACTTTGTTTTATACTATGTAGTCATTAAATACACATACAGCGGAGGCGGTGGCGGTGCGGTAGCAATAGGATACAACCCGCTCGTCTTAGCCTCCGGCCCGGCCATGGCTTCTGTGTGTGGCGGCTTTAAAATTATAAGGAAGAGAAGTGGTTGCATTAGTTGTGTGATCATAGCAAATATGAGTCATGAATGGCGATAACAAGTGGCAAATGTGATTTGAGTGCGTCTCAAGGCCAAAAAATATTATTTTTATACGACTATTCCATATTGTGATTACAATACAATAATTTATTTATTTATTTATCGTTTGGAGCGGTTGTCTTTGATAGAAATTAAAACAGGCGTCCATGTTTCTGTATATAGAGGTTTAAAAAGACCATTAACATTTAATTCAAGCTACACAATGAAAATAATCAAATTTAAAGTATATATTCGGCTGACGTGGCCTTTTACTTAGCTCTACCAATCTTGTGTAACTTAAAGTTTTAATTTAAAATGTAGAATTACAAATGAAGTGTACTTGTTACGTATAGAAAGTACCTTAATAGTTATTTTTTCTATATCTGTGATGTGTCTGATAGGTACTTTAATGTTGTACAAAGTCTTGTCTATGTGGTCAATTCTAACTGGGGGTTGCTATGGATATTTAGAATCCGGACACTTCTATAACTTCCATGTGTTAATCGGCGTATAGACGCCGTTTTAGATAGAATCTAAAATTGACATCTAATACAAAGAAATATAATAAATAACAAACTGAAAAAAACAGTAAAATAAACCCCCTTCCCAAAATTCGATGTATAAAACTAGGTTATACTAATATGTGGCTTATTCGAGAAATGCAATATTTAACTAATTTTGTGATAGGTTGCACTAGAAGACCTATCTGTCCCACTCTAGTGCATTTATTTGACTGAGACAGAAGTAGTTTGTAGGTGTGAATAACTTTGTTGACTATTCTAGGCCTTATTTATAAATTGGAGGGTGGTAAAATGCTTAGTGTCTTACTTTTATAGCTAGAGGTATTATGACCGTAGATAATCTTTATGTCGAAGGCAGAAGGTTCAAAATCTCGCTAATTTAAGATGATTTTCTTGTAATCAGTACTATTTCTTATTGCTTTGTGTTAGGGCTTCGATAATTTCATGTAAATATTTTGTAATTAATCTAATTTTACTTTGCCTAAATGAACTTCTGTAAGAAGTACTTAAGTCTGTAAAATAAATGTTTGAGAAGAAAATACGTGAAATTAATATAGTCATTGATATTCTAATTGATCTTTTTCTTACTAAACGATGTTATGAGTATTCTTACGTAAATATCAATAGAGGCATTTACCATCACATCATGGCTCAGGGTGGTTTTTGGAGGATTATAAATACTTGTACGGGCATTTAAGTACATCTAAATAAATATATTTAAATTTACTTTAACCGAAAATATAACTAGGTACCGAAAATATAACTGTAATACCAGTTGACATGTATTTATCGCGTTTATTTACTTATTTTACCCGAATTTTTAAAAGGCTTTCACACTATCGTGGTCAAGGGATGACGAGGTAAATAGACGCGAGAAATCCTTGTTTAATAGTTACAATTATCTTACTTATTAGGTGTAAATTATGATCTCTCAAGTGATACCCTAAACCTGCCTGTCCACTAGAACTCTGATGGAAAGGCAGCTTGTTCATTGGCCTTTAATAATTTTAGGTGAAGTATGTATTCAAGAAATTGTCTCAAAATCTGTTAAAGTAACCGTAAGCTGTTAAGTTTCACTTAGTTGTTACTTAGCTCTTTTGTACTATCTTTAATATCATGTTGGATGGATAGAAATACTGTGCCAATGAAGGTGAAATAGTGTTCAAAAGATAGGTTGAAAGGTTTTGTAATTTGACCTGTCACATTAAAAAAAACATTTGACATCTTTGAACGAATGAATGAAGTGAACGCTTTCAAAAAGAAAACATTTATGTATATTGTATTCTTGACGACCCCTTTGGCGTTGCGGGCGAAGGTCCGCCTGAGACGCTGGAGGTTGCGGATACGAATCCCGCCTTGGGACAAATGTTTGTATGAATTACAGATATTTGTTCAGGGTTTTCTGGAGGTTTTCTATGTATAATAAAATATATCTATGTACATAATATATAGTATAATGTATTAAGCATAGCAGTCATCTAGTACCTATAACACGAGCTCTGTTTAGCTTGGGGCTAGATGATGCTGTGTGGATTGTGCAGCATTATTTAATCTTATAGTGTGTGGGAAGATCCGCGAAAAAAATCTAGTTTGTAAAATAAAACAGTTTTTAGCCTTTTTCACTATCGTAAGTAACGGATGCCACAAAGATATGTATAAATGTATGTGAAAGAGATGTGAAATGTATTTTCTGATTATCAAGGAGGTCCTAACTCGAGCTTTAACCGAAGCCTGTTTAAAAGTTTGTACAATGCATTCTCCAATTGGGGCTGGTTAAAACTTAAAAGTTAACATAAGTTTTAATAAGTTTCATTGTAAATAAGTCCTATAAATATAAGAAATGTCAATTTGAAGAAGTGAACACGTATTTTAGTGCTGTTGAACATTGTGTATAAAGTTATAAATATATTTTAACTATCATTTTTGTAACATTAAAAAGGCTTAACTTATGTAGAGATTTTGTTAAATTTTTATTTATTATCCTTTTTTAATCCGCTGAGGAATGTGTGCAATACATTTTAACTTATTTTATTGGTTATAACTTATAGTAACTCATCATTTTAATGCATGCAGCCTGATCAAATCTATACTAACAAGTATATTTTAATATCCGATATCACAATTTGATTTAAACTTCGATGTAAATACATTTTAAAGCTAAATTTTAGGCCCGCTCCCAAAGTATAGCAGTATTTTACCAAATTGTTAAATATATTTTGTCACATTGCCTAAAATAGGTAAGATATAATGTAAAAATAATATAAATAAAAGAAGAGAGAAAATATTTTAATGATTATAATATTATGAAGCTGAAAATGCTCATGTAAATAATTATAAAATTTAGTATCTAGTGATGTATAAAGCTCTAATACGTGAGAAATACAAAGTGAAAATTTATTCATGTAGTTTTTTTCCCCATCATATATGTAGGTAGATAGTTTTTTTTTAATAAAAACAATTTGTTACATTTCTTTGTTAGTATAGTGCCTTAAATCCTATATTAGGTTTGACTAAGCACTAGGTTTTCTTCTATTTGAGCTTGCTTAAAAAATA
Source organism: Eupithecia centaureata (assembly GCA_944547425.1). Lineage (NCBI taxonomy): Eukaryota > Metazoa > Arthropoda > Insecta > Lepidoptera > Geometridae > Eupithecia > Eupithecia centaureata. Next base: position 10,673,168 of record OX155695.1, on the reverse strand, counting down.
TACCTAATAACTAGCCTCATTTAGATTAAAGTTCTTAAGTTTTAACTTGAACCTTTTCGGTTCATTAGGTTTAATTGTAAGAAATAGGGGACCCCTATTTCTTGACTTATCTACTTTCTGACCATATTTTAGTCTATTTTATGGGCACTAAAACCTTATCTATTAGTGGGTTGATTGACTTCTAGGTGCTTACAGAGGTAGGTAGAAATTTTCTCTACTTACACGTTAATTTTCAAATTAAAGTTCTAATATGGAACCGTCATTGTGGAAAACGCCTTGACAAAAATCACAGATGACCTAATGATAAACAACTTTATTAATAACGAAAATTACAAGCAAGGAATAGAAAAATTACAACTAGTATTTACAATTGAAACCATTGAGCTAACTGCAGACGGTTGCAAACAGTCTAAAGGTAGCTCAATTGATCCATGTCAATACCAGTCGGAAGCGTCCCCAAGAAGAAAATGATTTAAAAAAAATCCGTAAGATTTCAGCTGTATTACGTATGTTTACGGCATTTTTCCTTCAGAATTCGGAAATTTCCGACAAAAATAATAACCTAATCACAGTTTCCGACTGCATAGCTCTGCAAATGCTTCCGACTGATAGCCTTGGCTAAGTCAACGAACCAAAATCACAGTTGGAATTTATTTCGCACAATCCTGACGTGACGCACAAGGCCACCAGTGACGACTTCAGTGGCGCAAGAGGTTGCGGGTGCGGGTTCAATTCCTCGGAACGAATTTGTGTACGATCTGAAATTTGTCTGGGTGTTTTCTTTGTATAATAAAAAATGACTATGTACTTACCTATTTTTTTTTTTTTTTTTTAGTAGCCCGTAGGGATCCCACTGCTGGGCAAGGGCCTCTCCCAAACATTTGGGAGGAATTGCCATAATCGCCACGCTATGTACCTATATAATGTATTAAATATATCAGTTATCTAGTACCAATAACGCAAGTTTTGAGTAGCTTACTTTAGAGCTAGATGGTGCTGTGTATATTTTCCAGCATTATTTATTTTATTTATACAGTCTATCAGTCAAAATATAATCATTCATACTATACCGGAAAATATGTGATACTTATTCTATGCAATAATATGTGAGTGTGGCCTACTGTGGGATGGCTCCCGTACTTTATATTCTGTACAAATATGACGTTAGTAGTATTTACATCGAAAACAATAATTTATTTTCCAGATATACTTAGGTACCTATTCTCGGGATTAAATCGTGATTCGTGAGATTTGATGACCCCTGTGGCGCATTGGGCGAAGGACCACCTGCGCCGCAGGAGCTTGCGGGTTCGATTCCCGCCTCTGGACAAATGTTTTTACTATCTGCAAATATTAGTTAGGTACGGGCTTTTTCTGCGTTAATAAAAAATATTTTTCTCTGTACTGTATTTTAGTATATCCAGTAATCATACGCAAGCTCAGCTTGGCTGATTAGTCGAAGCTGTATGATTTTTGATTAGACAGGTCCAGCAGTGGACTAATATAGGCTGATGATAATGACGATGTTGATGTTTGATTTGTCTGGTTAAATATGATTTTTTGGAAATTTAAACTAAAAAGATATAACAAAAAATTACATACACTATCCCCTAGTGAATTTCACTGATATTAAAGGCACCATTTCCAGGGAACACGTAGGTAAGTGAAGCCATGGGTAAAAACTAGTACCTACAACAATAGGATTAAAAGCCAAAAAGACCGAGGCTATTTGTTATCGCTGCAAACATTTTCGGAATCCTCTATCAGGAAATGGGAGCAACGCACCTGCCGTCACTATTGCGTATTCTATGATGTGTACACTATGGCTGGTCCTCGAATTTCCCGATATAAATACACTGCGTTCGCGAATTTCCACCATACTTTCTTAGACTTCTGCAAGCCTGGTACCACCAAGAAGTTCTAATACAAAATAAATTTTCAAAAATACGGATAAAGCCTAATAAATTTTCCGATTGTTTAACAATTTTGCTAAATCCGATTTTTTTTGGTAGAAAGTTAATCATTGCACGTCAAAATGTATCCAGTAAGATTAGTCTATTTTCTCTGTTCACTCTGCTGTTTCTATGCTTTACCAATCGAGGAATCAAATGAAGCAATAGAAATCATTGCGAATGATATTGAAGACAACAGCATCGACGGCGAACAAACCATTGACCTTACAAGCTTGGGACCTGAAGCTTTTGGGTTACCATCAAATGAGAGTGGTAAGTTATATATTTGATTATTTTATTTATCACCAGGACTAAATTTTTAATAAGGCTTTGAAATAAAGGATTATCTATCTATCCTTAATTATTTATGTTAAATATAAAGGTAGGTAGTATTAATGTTATAAATACGAAAATACCTGTTTGTCTGTTACGTATTACTGAACCGATTGAAATGAAACTCGGTACAGAGATAGTCTAGCTAGAACCTGCGAAAGGACATAGGATACTTTTAATGCGAAAAAGGGTTGTAAAGGGTTGAAATAGGAGATGAAAGTTTGAATGATAGTTCCGTTATTTAAGTAGCTAAAAGCTTGAAACTTATTTTAATAAAATTCCAAGATTCATGAGTTATGAGTTGTTTTTAGTGTTTTAGTTGTTGAGTTATTTTACTTTTTAGATTTGACGAGTTGATTTTAGACTTTTAGCTGTTTTTAGTTATAATTTTAATGATTTGTATACTTTGAATTACGTTCGATATACTTCTACTGTTTTAATTTAATATTATAACTTGTTCATTCCCTATTCTTTCACGAAGTGTACCTACATAAATCAAGTTTACCCGTTTATTAACCCAGTTCTTTTTTTTTAATCATTTTAGTTATCAAAATGTTTTACGTCGGTTGACTAAGCAACAAAAAACTTAATAGTAAACAAAAATAATACTTGTAGAAGAAAAAAAAAAAATGAGTAGGTAGATACATAGAATAAAATTTACTTATGAACGATTACCACATACTACTTAATTATCTATTTAATAGCTAAATAACTACCTATTTGTGTGGGAGCCCTTAGGGCTCCCACACAAAACTGCGATTTGGTGCGATTTGGTGCGATGCGATGCGATGTGATGCGATGTCACACGAACTTGATTTGCGAATTTCTGCGATGCGAATTTGTGCGGCGAACCGTTTTGTAGGGTAACCATACCTTCAAGTTTAGTCAGCCGTATTGGACGTGTTTTTAGGAAGCGTAAGATGGATCCCAAAAAGATAATTGAACCGATTTAAGCAAAAATGATCCAACCCACACAAACCTCATTTCGAGGTAATCGATATTTAAGTTTGTGGCGGTATTTCTCTAGCTTTGTAATACAAAATGTTGTTATTTTAATTTAATTTAATGCTATGTAAACTCAACTTTTTTGCTATAAATAATATAAAGAATAAATTGTAATAGTTTAGTAGATAATTGGGAAAACTTGCGCCTGGATCATTATTACAAAATTAATTTTGTATGGAAAGAGCTATGTAGGGTGCATAAATTAAAATGCAAAAATGATTCAAAGTGTGATAAAAATTAGTAATCATTTTTGTGTTTTAAAAGACAAAACAAACAAAATTGGCCCTACTCCTCGTCCAAATCAGAATAAGGTTCATCACATAAACCATCTACATCGTCTATTATTGCAATTTTACTCGAAATTACTATGAGTTGAGAACTGAAGCAGTTTTTTTTTACAACACAAAGAAGGCGGCTCAGGCGCCGCGCATCTTTCGCTAAAGTTGTCTCAGAGCGGACTAAAAGGGGGGTCACCAAGTATGACGTAATATGACAGGAATGCGCGATGCAAATGAGATCGGACGTTATCGTGCGAGCTCGCAGATATTTGCGATGCGATGCGAGCTCGCAGTTTTGTGTTTGAGCCCTAAGATACACAAGTTAAGATGAGCCAGCAGAACTCGCTAAATCAAAGATATTGAACATGATGTTATCAAACTTATTAATGTATAAACTAATTGGGTTAATTATCTCACCAAGTACCATGCACCATTCCATGTCACCTATTACCGCTCCATGTTACTGTCATCACTCGCGATAGCAGGTGTGAAACGACAACAATCCTATGTATTGACGGCTGTTTCCGCGCCTTTTGATATCTTAATCGCGAGCTGTTTCTGATATCTCGCCTTATTTACATTTCTTTTATATTTATGCTCCACTTACCTAGTCTTACCTTGTCAGTGGGTTATCATGGATGCAATTATAGTATATGTATAAGTAAATAATGTTGGACAATCCACATAGCATCATCTAGCTCTAAGCTAAGCAGAGCTTGTGTTATGTTATGGATACTTGATAACTGATAAATTTAGAAAACACCCTTTATAGGATCAAATAGTTCAAAATCAAACGAAATTTGAAACACCCGAGTACCCTGTTTCTGACATAGAATCTAATGTTTTTATTTTATTTTAAAGCAGGTACTACATACCTATAAGAAACTGAATTTGTTCTTAATTTTTGACCTAGGTAAGTATGTGAAAGTTATTTCTAGCCAAACAAATTATCTATTCGGATAAGTAAAAGTAATATATCAAGTTCAGTACCCATAAAACACGCTTCGATTAGCTGTGTGAATTATCCAGCGTTATTTGTATTAGGACTACCGAAGTGGCGCAGGCCTAGGACGCGAGGGAAAAATGTTTGTACGATCTCATCTTGATACTGACAAATATTGGCATTTTTGTTTCGGGGTTCTGGGTGTTTTCTATGTATAATAAAAAAAGCCTAATGTATTAAGTATATCAGTCATCTGGTACCCATAACACAAGCTCAGCTTAGCTTGGGGCTAGATGATACTGCATGGATTGTGCGGTATTATTTACCTATATAATTTTTTATAAACTGTAATACCAATATCTTCTCGCACCTTCCAGGAGACAGTGTAGCCACGTGGAACGAGAGCTCCCTCATGAACCCCGAGGAGATGAGCTCGTACGGCGAAGGAGACATGCTGCTGCCCCGGGGTCCGTACGCGGCCAGGAACGGAGTTAGAGAGAAGGCATTCCTCTGGACCAATGGACATATCCCTTACGTTATTGAGGGAAGATTCAGTAAGTTATCCTACAGATGAATAAGAGGTAAAGTAAGTTATCCTCCAGATGAATTAGAGGTAAAGTAAGTTATTCTACAGATGAATAGGAGGTAAATATCCCTTACGTTATCGAGGGGAGATTCAGTAAGTTATCGTACAGATTAATAAGAAGTAAAGTAAGTTATCCTACAGATGAATATGAGGTAAATATCCCTTAGGTTATTGAGGGAAGATTCATTAAGTAATCCTACAGATGAATAAGAGGTAAAGTAAGTTATCCTACAGATAAATAGGACGCAAATATCCTTTTCGTTATTGAGGGAAGATGCAGTAAGTTATCCTACGGATGAATAGGAGGTAAATATCCCTTAGGTTATTGAGGGAAGATTCAGTAAGTTATCCTACAGATGAATAAGAGGTAAAGATCCTTTTCGTTATTGAGGGAAGATTCAGTAAGTTATCCTACAGATGAATAAAAGGTAAATTTCCTTTTCGTTATCGAGGGGAGATTCAGTAAGTTATCCTACAGATGAATAAGAGTTAAATATCCTTTTCGTTATTGAGGGAAGATTCAGTAAGTTATCCTTTATCCTACAGATGAATAGGAGGTAAATATCCCTTACGTTATTGAGGGAAGATTCAGTAAGTTATCCTACAGATTAATAGGAGGATCATGTGATCTGTCTAGCAAGATTGATTTTTGGTTAATATACAAAATCAACAGGTTTAATATGCTTCTATAAAAATAAATCCTTATTTTCGGTCACTTGGTCACGCCATGACTTGAGAACGAATACATAATATATCCTAATATTAAAAACGTGAAAATTTGTATAGAAGTATTAAGGTTTGGATGTTTGTGCCTCTTTCACTTAAAAAATACTAGACGGATCGAGATGAAATTTTGAATAAACGTAGTTTTATGGATAGAAATAGCCTTGAAACATTTCCAAAAAAACAACGCGTGCGACGCCGCGGATAGATGCTAGTAATACAATGGATAACTTCGTAACTAGTTTGTGTCAATATTGGAATAAACTAAAGCTTTACACTTCCAGCTCAAGATCAGCGCGACACAATCATGAAGGCCATAGCTGACTACCACAGACTGACTTGCCTCCGCTTCGTGCCTTATTCCGGACAGCAGGACTACATCGTCATCCAGGGACAGAGCACTGGCTGTTGGTCTAGTGTTGGACGGCTGGGTAAATAAACATTAGCTTCTATAGATAAAGGCTGCTTCCTATTGTACTTGAAAGTGGGATACGAAGTGGGATTGTTAACGCGAAGTGGGATAGTTTACAAATTTAATTGATTTAGATTCAATGCAATTTGACACGATACTAAACTTCTCTGGTTGAAGTGTCTTGTAAATAAGAATAGTTAAATTTTACGTAAGTAAATAGAATACAATCAAGAGATCACAAGATAGTTCAACTTGTACAATTTAATACGATAAGTATCTTTTTCTCAGAGCAAAATCTATCAATCAATTCCTAACGCTTTGATACTCAAGTACAAAATTGTTAAGGTATCCGAATGTATATTTAGATAAGTTTTAAATTGAACTTTATTCTAGAGCAAGAATTTCAATAACCTTTGTAAAATATCAAACATAAAACCACCAATGAATTATTTTACAAACGCAACAAGTAATAGATCCATTCGCTCACTCCAAGCATGGCTATCGTTCTACCCTCCAGAGCAAAACTCCAGCATACTTCTATCACGCAAAGTCCACAATCCCTTCCAGGTGGGCGCCAAGAGGTCAACCTGCAGATCCCTGGCTGCGTGTCCAAGAAAGGCACGGTGCTGCACGAGCTGCTGCATGCCATCGGCTTCATGCACGAGCAGAGCCGGCCGGAGAGAGACGACTTCGTGTATGTTCGGTACCAGAATATTAAACCAGGTATAACTTTTAAAACTATCATGGTTTTTGAAGGGGTCCTAGCTCCTACTGGTGATGTCCTATCTTCCTGACTGCTACTAGTAGGGTTCTCCGCTTCTTTCCTTGCTTCAATAAAACAACGTGGACTGTATACTAGGTTTATTTTCTTTCTTCAGGCTCTTGGCGCCGTATTTGCTGGTTTACTACTACTTGAGGACTGACTGACTACTGGTTGACTACAAATTTCCAGCAAAACGGTGCTATTAATATTTACAAAATTAGTCCCGCCAGTGTACATGGTCGGAGGAGCAAAAATTTATACAAAACTAAGAATTTACATTAACAATTTCTCATATCAAATATGTGCGAAAGACTATTCTAAATCGACGGGGATACAAAATAATCCCTCTCGAAAGGGCTATAAACAGGACTATTGATTTTCTGCTTCTTCACTCGAAGTTGCGGCTTCAACGCCCGGCTCCGTCCGTCACAGTCTCCCCCCGGCGTAGATCTTCGCAGCCTTCATTTCATCGGGAGGACGACGAGCCTTCTCACTGGGCGTCTGAAGATTCCTCCCTTAGTTCGCACCTCTACGCTCCGCACCACACCGTCCGGACCTCGGAATACGCGTTCGACTTCACCTCGGGGCCAGATATTCCGCGGTAGCGTCCCGTCCGCGATCATCACAATATCACCCGGTTTAACGTTACTCGATTTTCGCCTGACGTCACCGCGCGGTGTCAAGGTAGGTAGGTACTCTCTGATCCATCGAGTCCAGAACATGTTGGCTAGGGCCTGAGCTGAGCGCCACGTTCGCCTGTCGGCCTTATCGCATTCTCCCACGTAGGGCAGTCCCACTGAAGTCCCCAGCAAGAAGTGATTTGGCGTCAACGCTTCTTGGTCTTCTGCTTCCACAGGTACATGAGTTAGTGGCCTCGAATTGACAGTGTGCTCAATCTCTGTCATTAGGGTAGCTAGTACTTCTTCTTTAGGCGCTCGTTCGGTGAGCGTCACCGAGAGTGCGTTTTTTACTGATTTGATCATCCTTTCCCAGGCTCCCCCTTGGTTCGGCGCTCCAGGATCGATATACCTCCACTCTATGCGTTTTGTGAGTGCGTAATCCTTGAGGGCAGGAAGCCATTCAGTGAAAGCCCTATTCAGCTCTATGTCAGTACCATGGAAATTCGTCCCGTTGTCGGACGCCATCAGGCAAGGCATTCCTCGACGTGCCGCCATTCGTCTTATCGCCATGATAGCCGAATCCACATCTAGACTAGCGATTAACTCCACGTGTATCGCTCTAATCGTTAGACAGGTGAACAGCATCCCCCGTCTCTTTTCTCGTCGTCTGCCAATCGTCACCCACATAGGGCCGAAACAGTCAACTCCACAGCGTGAGAATGGCCTTGTATGCGTGTTCAAACGTATCTGAGGCAGATCGCCTTTTACCGGTTTCTCCGGGTTGGATCTTCTAGATTTGCATGATATGCATTCATGCAGCACAGCTCGTACATTGGGCCGTAGTCGCAGTATCCAATATCGCTGGCGGAGGTTATTCACGATCTGCTCTCTTCCCGCGTGACTGTGCGTCAGATGCTCTTGTCGGATTATCAGACGCGAGATTGGATGGTTCCCATCTAAAATCGGTGGCCGTTTCATCTCATCGGGTACTGTTGCAGCGTTGAAACCCAACTCGTCTGAAGGAGGTATCCACAGAATTCCGAACGCTTTCTCGTACAAGTGTGTATTAGCGGCGAGCTCTTTTGGCGCACTTGCGCGGTTTTTCTCAGGTATCCCTCTCAGTAAATGGCTTTTGTTGCTATTCCAACTAGCCAACTCGAAACCCGCTTTGCTGTGTACTTCTTGCACCTCAAGCATTGTTTGCGCAGCTATTTCTTCATTGTCAAAGCTTTGTACCCAATCGTCCATGTAATGGCTACCGGTGATAGCGTAGTACGCAAGCGGATGTGAATCTTTGAAGTCCGTTGCGTTTTGATCTCTCACGCTATGAGCCAGAAAGGGTGAACTCCGTGCTCCAAAGATCATAGACGTCATCACATACTTCTGGGGCGGAGTGGAGCGGTCATCGCCTCGCCACAGGAAGTGTTGAGCTACTCTATCTTCAGGCCTTATCTTCACTTGAAGAAACATCTCGCGTATGTCAGCAGTAATAGCAACTGGCTTCATTCTGAAGCGGAACAATATACTGTGAAGTGACTGTAATAAGTCTGGTCCATCCAAAAGTTCATCGTTAAGACAAGTTCCGTTTGAACGCGCAGCCGCGTCAAACACTATTCGGACCTTTCCTGGTTTGTTGGGATTCGTGACAGCAAAGTGCGGTAGGTACCATAACCGTTTCTTCTTCAGATGGTCCTTATCACTCCTGGCCGCATACCCTTTCTCTAATAGCTGTGATACTTGCGCCGTGTATACAGCTTTGAATTCTGGCGATTTATCCATCTTGCGCTCTATGCCGTGTAACCTGCGCAAGGCCATATCATAGCTCGGTGGCATTACTGACTCATCGGTTGTCCACGGTAATCCCACCTCAAAACAACCATTCTTTCGTTTAACCGTTCGCTTAAATATTTCTTTAGCGCGTTCCTCTGTAGGGTTGGGTTTTCCTTTACGCGAGATCCCCAGAGCATCTATGTCGAAATGCGTTTTCACGAGTTCGTTCAGTTCATCATCTCTATCTGATTTATCTTGAAGTGTGCGCACGTGACATATAATTTCAGTGTCTTTCTCTATCGTTCTTAAAGGGGCGTTTCCATGTATTATCCAACCCAATTCTGTAAGCGAAGCGGCCGGTTGGTTTCGTTTGCCTGTTAGCAGTTTGCGTGTTACGATAAGGTGCCAGTTATCGGCGCCAATAAGTACGCGTGGTCTCACGTTTGAATAGCAGACGGCCTCTGGCTCGAGCTCTCGTAAGTGGGGTAGTTGAAGAAGCTCGGTTCCAACCGAATGATTTCCCAGAGTTAGATTATTTACCGTCCTGGCTTTTATCTGTTGAAAGCTCTCCTGGCTCCGTTCACGCACTTCAATCGTCACAGTCTGGCTTTCGGGTTCCCGCTGACTTGATGTGGCTCCTACGATATTCAGCGCTCTCACTGGCCCTCTCACTTTTAATAGTGAGGCGATTTCCTCATCGACCAGTGTTATCGTTGATCCTTCGTCAAGTAACGCGTGGGTGTTAAGTTCTCTCCCGTTTCGGCTTCGGATCGTGATTGGACAGACCTTCAACAATATTTGCAATGCTTCTTCAGGTACCCTTGCCGATGCTGTCAAAGCAGACTCTTCGGTCTGAGCTGCTTCTTGGCTCTCCGTCGGGTGCAGCAACGCATGATGTGATTTGGTACATTCTTCAATTCCGCATTTTTTGCTCTTGCAGCGGAAACGTCTGTGTTTACTATTTAAACAACGGAAACAGATTCTTGCCTCTTTCGCCCATGACCATCGCTCATTCACGGTCATGGCAGTTAGTTTCCGGCACAGTGGCGTTTGGTGCTCACCGCCGCAACAGAGGCATTCATTCTTAGATTTTGCTATATCTTTTCCGGCAGTTGTAGCTAGAACGGTTCCGCGGGCTCGTTCATTCGCACGGCTCCGTTCTTCGGTGCGTTTTGCACTTCCCTCATTCGGTCGCGACGTATTTCCGCGCGCTGCGGCGGCCGAATATGCATGACGTACGGCGCGATCTGCTTCCCTCATAAGGAATCTGGATAGCGTCACGATCTCTGCTTCCCTCCGGTCTCCATATTCCTCGGCGTAGTCGCACCATCTTGTTTTCATGTGTGGGGTCAGTTTTTCTGTAACTTGACGCGCCAACATGGGGTTCTGCAGGTATCCTCTTTCATCCAGACTTGCGATTACTGTCACTATGTTTTGAAGCTTAATTGCGAAACCATTCAACTCTGTGACGGTCGTTCCTAAACGTGGCATTCTTCTAATGTCCTCAATTGCCTCATCTATTATCATTTCTGGACGTCCGTAAAATTGTTCTAGTGTGTTCATGATTACAGATGGATCACTCGCCGTGAACAGTAGTGCTGACACTGTAGCTCGTGCTTCACCTCGCAGGGCCGCTCTGAGTCTGGCCAAGTTCTCTGCCGGTGAGAGTTTGAAAAGCTTCGTAGAGTCTCGCATAGCCGCCCTGAACGGTAGCCATTCTTTGGCTCCACCGCTGAAGATAGGTAGTTCTTGCATCTGTCTCGTCGGTGGTCTGTTCGATGCCATTCTTTCTAACGCTATCGTTAATCTATCGAATGCATTTTCACTTTGATGTTGTTCCGTCTGTCGTCTCGTTCGAGTTGTGAATTGGTCCGCTGTAGGCTGTGTTGTAGGAATAAGTTCCTCTGAAGTCGTACGGATTCTGGTACCTGCTTCCGTTTCTATTGGGTTATTATAACCTCCCTGCTCCCCCCGTAAACGGAAACGAACGGGGAAACTGGGACACGTGACCACCCCTTTGGGTAGGGTCGGTCACGATAGTCGCACCCAGGTACCGCTCTTCAGGTACTCCCTTACTTTAGCAGCCACGCCCTGTGGTCTGGCGTGCTGCAAAGTGGGAAACCGCAAGGCTACACTCGTCGAGACTGCTCAAGTGGTCGCTGAGTCAGATCTCGGGAGCTGCCGCGGGTACCGCTCTTCTCGTCGACGATGGCTTCTCTCGATCCGGCTCGGAGGACCAACAACTGAAGGGGTCCTAGCTCCTACTGGTGATGTCCTATCTTCCTGACTGCTACTAGTAGGGTTCTCCGCTTCTTTCCTTGCTTCAATAAAACAACGTGGACTGTATACTAGGTTTATTTTCTTTCTTCAGGCTCTTGGCGCCGTATTTGCTGGTTTACTACTACTTGAGGACTGACTGACTACTGGTTGACTACAAATTTCCAGCAAAACGGTGCTATTAATATTTACAAAATTAGTCCCGCCAGTGTACATGGTCGGAGGAGCAAAAATTTATACAAAACTAAGAATTTACGTTAACAATTTCTCATATCAAATATGTGCGAAAGACTATTCTAAATCGACGGGGATACAAAATAATCCCTCTCGAAAGGGCTATAAAGAGGACTAGTGATTTTCTGCTTCTTCTCTCGAAGTTGCGGCTTCAACGCCCGGCTCCGTCCGTCACAGTTTTTAACACTAAAGTCATTGAATCCGGGATATTTACAGTTCTTTCGTGATCATGGCGCTTGAAACGGTGCCGAAATGTAATTGTATTTAGTACATCAGTCATCTAGTACCCATAACACAAGCTCTGCTTAGTTTGGGGCTAGATGATGCTGTAGATTGATTGGGGTTATTGTTAACAAGGAATACTACCAGAGGATTGTATTAAATTTGACTTGTCTAAGTGCTTATTTTGTAAGCCTAAAGAAATAAAGATATTGATTTCTGATTCTTCCTCTAGTAGCAGTAGCTTCCTCAGTGTATTTAATATTAAACAGAACACAAGAACAAACTAAACATCTATTCCTTCGTTTAAACTACTGAATCCTCAATTAACAACCATCTCCACAATTCTACAGGTGCAGAGAACAACTTCCGTAAAGCAGACTCCAAGAGCTCCGACGGATACGGCGTGACCTATGACTACAACAGCGTCATGCACTACTCGGAGTATGCCTTCTCTAAGAACCAGCAGAAAACTATCGAGTCCAAGGTTTGTGACATTCCATCATATTTGCTGTATTCTAGGAATATCTTAGATAAAACAGACTCCAAGAGCACCGACGGATACGGCGTGACCTATGATTACAACAGCGTCATGCATTACTCGGAGTATGCCTTCTCTAAGAACCAGCAGAAGACTATCGAGTCCAAGGTTTGTGACATTCCATCATATTTGCTGTATTCTAGGAATATTTTCCATAAAACAGACTCCAAGAGCTCCGACGGATACGGCGTGACCTATGACTACAACAGCGTCATGCATTACTCGGAATCTGCCTTTTCTAAGAACCAGCAGAAGACTATCGAGTCCAAGGTTTGTACCCTTCTATCCTAACCTTCCAGAGACTTTACACGCCTCATTATTTTCATTGTAAGTTTTGCTTAGCAAATACTTATTTGTGTGGGACAATTTGTAGATTCTCTCCCTAATGTCTTGTTTTCTATTAAGTATATCAATCATGTATGTATTATACATAACCATAACACAAGTTCTGCTTAGCTTGGAGCTAGATGATCCACACAGTGATTGTCCAGAATGATGTATTTATACAACGAAAGAATTATCAAGGGTCTATAATTATATTAGGTTTAAAGATATTTTATTCTCAAAAAATACAGTTAATCACATGAGAATAGTATTTAGTGTAAACAATAGATAAAAGTGTATAAATAATTGTTGCTCACATCGACACAAATATAAATACAAAAAACATGAGTCGAACACAGAGCAGTCTCTTTTTAAGAGGGTAAAATGTGGTAAAATTAGGCTGTGTCCCCAGTGGGCAAACGGTGAGCAGCCGACTGAGTTTGCGGCGTATTAGTTCAGTACGCCCTTCCATATATTTTAAATTGAGTGTTCACAGTTTGCTAGTTTGCGGTCACTGTACGCAGTTTGCACGCAGTTTGCAGCGATACGTGAGCCGACTGTCTCAGTTAGCGGCCGACTCGCAGGTTCTAATGCTTGCGATACGCACGCAAACTGATCTGTAGCTGTTCGCCACAAATTTGCAGCTCACTCAGTCGGCCGCTCACAGTTTGCCTACTGGGGACACAGCCTTACTTTCAAACCGCATAATGTTTGTAGGTGTATATTTTTATATCTGATTTTTTTTTGTGTTTGAACTCTTCTGTAAGTTGTCATGTATTACAGGTCGGAGGTGTGAAATTAGGTCAAAGAGAGGGGCTCAGTCGAGGCGACGTTAAGAAAGTTAACAACATGTACAACTGTAAGAAGGAGTAAGTTGTATTTTTTTATTTATACTGTAGTAGGTATAGTGATTATTATGACTGCTTAGTCCCCATAACCCTTTTCCTCATCAGGAGTTTTTTTGAGAAATTCTGAGTACGTGTCCAGTAATTTTATATTTTTAGTACCTATTCTCTGTAAGTCCCAAGCAAACGGGCTACCCTAGTTAAAGAGTTACCCTAGTTGTTGAGTTATAAAAATTCAATCACCTTATTTCCAAAAATCGCTTCAAATCGGGTGTTTGTGTAGTAAAAGGTAAAAACTAACCCTCCAAATTTCAGCTTTCTAGCATTGTCTGGGCTTTGTTTCCGAAAAATAGATTGTTTTTTATACATAATAATAAAAATGGATCAAATCTGTATAGTCAAAGTCGCATTCAATTAACAGATCCTTAAGTTACCCATTTTTGTAATGCTTCTGTAACGTGATGACTGAAGTATTAACTATTGATTTTTTAGTTTTTGTGCTTAACACATTAAATATTTTTTAACAAATACGCCGAATTCGACTTGAAAAATTAAATTATTAGCACTATGTTTAAATAATAAAAGTTTTAAGTGGGCAAAAAAAAATGACTATCAATATCAGTCGGAAGCGTTCCCAAGACGACGCTTTGATTTAAAAAACACTGAACTACCTTTCACTGTACAAGATTTTATAGAATCACAGTAAATATCCTAAGAATCTAGGATTAAAATCAACCCTGGAACTTTTATAAGGTTGGAAGGAATATTAGAATAATTTCCAAGAATAAGCGCTGATGGGCGTTCGCCCAGATACCAAACTCGATTGATGAATATTGATTACGCCATCGCTAAATTCTTCCACAACTTTGGACTAATTTGATTAGCTTTTAAGCTCGTTTGTTAATATTAATATTGGGAAAGCTTTCAATGGTTTTATACTAAAGTGTGTTTTTATATACAATAGACCTTTGTTTGACTACAATCTCACCAGGAGGGATATTTAATTCATCGGGAAGCCGTTCGAATTCGATATCGGAAACTTTTGACTTTGCTATTTTAAAAGAGCGTATTCGAAAACTTTTGCCTTATTTCCTTGGTTCCTTAGTGTGTACTATATGAAATCAAAATAGCGTTCTAAAGATCTGACGGAAATGGAATCGAATTCGAATTTGAAAGAATTAAAATACCCCTACTGAAGAAAACTGATTATGTTGCCGACGCTGTATCATTAAGTTCAAAAAGATATACGCTCACTCTTTTTTTGAACTCAATCTCAAAGTGCTTTGTTTCCTTTAGACTTACTGGACTCTTGGATACGTCAGAAATTTAAGTTAAATCACTTATACATATATGAAACTAGGAAATAAAGGGATCACTGTCATATTTGTTCACAATCTTTTAAAGTGAAGTAAATAAGCGAACAAGAATCTGATGTTAGTTTTCGAGTTGGAGTAAAACACGTCTCAGTTTTTTTTATCTTCTAAATAATTTGAAATGTATAGTATGCCAAACTCTAACATTATGACTGATTTACAAGATACGAGTAAGCTATACTTATCATGTAAATCAGTCATCTAATACTCCAAACACTAGGTTTGCTTAGCTTAGGGCTAGATGATGCTGTGGATTATCCAGCGTTATTTATTAATTATTTATTTTCAGAGAGCCTCAGTCGGGATGGGTTGGAGGAATTTTCCAAAACCTTTTCGGAAGCAGAGCGTCCATGGCCGAATAACAAACATTTACTTACTGTATAGTTGCTATGTCTAATTGGTTTCATATTAAGATCTGGTAGTTTTAAGTTCATACTTTATAGCTAGTCCTATGATTTTGTACGGAATTTCTATTTAAATAATAAATTATGATGATTATGTACCGGCTTTTTTTTCTATTACCAAAATCAAACTCAATCTGCTTTATTTCCTATAGACCTTACAGGACTCTTGGTCACGTCAGAAAGTTCATATAGGTATGTATAGGCGCATATACAAAAAAGACGGAAAAAAGTACCTAATCTATACATTATACTCACCCTTTCATAAAATTAAGTTAAATACTATAGGTATTTTTATATTTCTGATTTGAAAAGAAAACACAGAGATTAGATAGATAGATAGATATTATTTATTGACACAAAAAAATACATGTTTTGATAAGTAGTATCTTAAATCCTATGTTAGGTTTATCTAGATACTAGGGTTCTCTTAAACTTACTTTTACACATGTGTAATTTTGCTTGGTACATAATGAATAATAGGAAACTAATAGGAAATTGCGTTTGTCAGAAATTCATTGTATCTACTGTAAAAATTCAAATGCAACAAGGTCGTTTTAGAAAGACTTTTCATACTTCTCTATTTTCATGGAAAACACGCACTTGAGGTAGTTGTACGATCTGTCACACATGCAGGGCTCATCTGAAAGAAAACAAACACCAAACAAGTTACTTTTTGTTTTGTCGAACGAGGACTGTTAGTAGGTATGATGAGTATTGTATACGAGTTAAGACCAAAACAGAATCATCTGGCGATTAGTGAAGAGATTCACACACCACGCCTTGTGGTCACTGATATCATCATCATCAGCCTATATTAGTCCACTGCTGGACATAGGCCTCCCCTAATGAGCGCCATAGCGCCCTGTCTTCAGCCGCATCCAGCATCTGCCAGCAGTCTTTCGCAGATCGTCATCCCACCTGATCACTGATATGAACGATAACAAATACCAACTACAAAAGCCTGGAGAAAGTATTTTACTTCGTTCGGCGCACATGGTGGCGATCTCCTCGATCCCATCCCTCGGGGTGCCCTTCCACTCCTCGGAGTATACTTCGGCGGTGGTCTTCGCGTCCAGCTCTCCTTCAGAGGAGAGGATGTCAAGGTTCTCGAGAACGCAGCGGAGGTAGCACTGCGAGAATACAGTAAGAAAAAAGTAAAAAATAAAATTATCTTTATTTTATAAACAAACTAAGGTAAACAAGACAAAAAAATAACAGTCTGCCGTAACACAGAAAAACCTCAATCTGCCTACAAAATTGGCTCTATCTCAGCATGAGTTGGATGAATAATGGAATAAACTAAGCTGTTAGTTTTTTTTTGTGATTTCTGCTTTCTTCAATTTATTGCAGAAGGTAATAACGTGTAGCGACTATGTGGTGTAAACACATGATAAAACAAAGTTCAAATCAATGTTCGTTTTGGTGTCTCAGTCAGTAAGAGATTTAATACTGAAATCAATAAAATGTCGGAAGATTCTAAAATTTGTTCAATGTACTATTATTCATAGCAGATATGCAGAATAGACAGAGCTTAGGTTAAAATGTGCGCAAAACTTTTTATGCATATTATGTCTAATCGTTAATACATGAACCTAGAAGAAAGTAAAATCTAATGATTTTTTTACAAGTAGATAGCAGCTGAATTTATGAAAGTACTAGCGATCCGCCCCTGCTTCGCACGGTTTTATTATACGTATAAACCTTTCTCTTGAATCACTCTATAAGTAGGTATGTAAACTGAATTTTTTACCATCTGAAATGGGTATCTGAATGGATTACCTTAGACGTTTTATCTGTTTCATCAGGAAAACTTCCACTTTCGTTGAGTGACATCAAAAAGGCTGCAAAATTTCAAAATATTCAATCATATCATTTCATTTACTTATACAGATTTATTTATTTACAAAATCTTGGGAAAACTTACAGCTAGGTTTAGTAATAATAGGTAAAAATATAAGAACATGCCTGGATAGACCAGAGCATATCCGCTGAAGGCTAATTAAAACTTTCCAGACCGGTAAACGTTTTGAAGCACTTTAACAAAGTAAGCTACGATCAATTCTTTCAGATTTTGAAAAATAATTAGTATCCGGTTTCTTTGATCCAGATTAATTTACAAAACTTACACATTTCCACAATAAAAGACTCGTTGCAATCTTTCATAACACCTTTCAGATCGTAGTTTTTGGCTTCCATAGAGTCTTCCACGTCTTGTTCCATTCTCTGAACTGAAGCTGCCGTCGTCATCTCACCTTTCTTTGCCTCAACATTGGCACAGAAAGCATAACTGATGATGGTGCTTGTCACCAAGATAACGTAAAGAATCTTTGACATTTTTTCAGGATATTTGCCGTAAATCAATGGATGATAGAGCTGTATCATGGTATTAATATGGAGAGATTTAAATGGCACAGAGTTGGTCAACAGTTTTATAAGATGGCTTTTAAGTTTCATTTTTGGATAGTGGGTTTCATTTTGCAGAAGATCAGGGAATCAGAACTTCTAATCAAACAAATCGAATAACTATTTACCTCAGAACCAGAAAGAATTGTTAGATACTACCTACGCGTGTAAAAACCTTGACAAACGTACAAATGTTACCGACTTCTGTGTTCATGTCAGTTGATTACAGTGATTATGGTTAGGTAATTGCTATTTGATTAATTTCTTTTCAATCCTATTACCCCGGAAACTTTTTAAGAGATTACAGTAATTTGATGCTAATAGTCCAGTGCTTATGTAATTAGAAGATATTTAGGTATCTACTAAAAGGTTCTATTTCTAGTAAGTATGCATATCATTTGTTAATGTTTAATGTTGTATCCAACGATTGTGGGCTACCAAAGACTGTCTTCCCTCTTCCTCTCTACCTTTTCAATACCTATGGAAGTGAAAGAATTTCTGTGATGCTTATATTTTTATATTTATTACAATAACGGGTGGGTAGAACAAAGCCAATATCGTCGTTGTAAATTACACAATATAGTCGCTGGTGATTTTAATCCCTAGTATATGTGAAAGAAGGATTATTCTGTCCTGGCTCATAATTCTCTATTTTATCCTCCCCTTCTTCCTTGTATTCATTCCCTTTGTCTCCATACCGGTCCCCTGCATCCGTTTCCATGTTCGGTAGACTATCTTCATCGATATCATTGTTATGATGTTCGTCCATATGTTGCTGGTTCTCCTCGTGGTGGGATTCAGCCTTGTCTTTGTCTGATTGGTAGGTCTGGTTCATTTCCTTTTGGTAATCCTGTTGATTGTTATGATGGTGTTCTTTTTCTTTGTCATATGTTTCTTCGTTTTTCTCTCTGAAAGAAGAATATCGGTTTCCAATAAAAACAACCTTAATTTACCTACGTCTCCTTGTCTAACATTTGATAATAGATACGAATACTATTTTCTTCGATTCAACTTTGAAAACAGAAGATATTTTGTGAAAAAATTGACTTTTAGGGTCCATATTATGACCCTATCTTATGGGTATATTCTATGTATATTAAAAATATTTATCTATGTAGGTAATTAATTTTATTAAGTACGAGTATATCAGTATTCTAGTACACCGAACAAAAGCTCTGGTTAGCATGTGGCTAGATGAAGTTGTATAGATTGTCCAGCATTATTATTAAAACATCCTAAACTCCTACTACTAGCCATACTTCTCGCGGTCCATATGTTCATGTCCAGCGTCCCCATTGCTGTTCCCTTGTCCCTGCCAGTACTCCACTTCCTTATCCACCGTCTCCCGGTGCTCCTCGCTGTCCCGGTCGCGGTGCGGCACGTCGATCTCCATCTTATCCGGGGACCTGATGGAACGATACCCATATGCAGAGTGCATGGCTGAAAAGATCAGTTTTATTGATTTATTTACTTATTTTCGAAACCAGAATTTCTTATTTACTGACTTATGTACAACTAATTAGGACCGTCCCATTTTTTGCCTAAAATTATAAACCTTTACTCGATATTAGTTTAAATTATAATGCAGGCAGCTTCTTGGAGACGATTCCAACTGGTACCTATTAATTTGGATCAGCTTAGCTACCTCTAGATTATTTGCGATAGTCTGCAGAGTGTGAAGAGTTCAAATGTTTTAATCCTAACTAGTTTTAATTTGTTCTATTCTTTGATTACTATTTTTTTTTGTTAATAAATCTTATTTCTACATTGCTGTGCAAAGATTCCTAGAACTTAAGAACGAAGCATTCCTTAAATTTCGACATACAGAGTATGATCACAAACATAATATCGAGAAATTAAATAATATCGCAAAAAACATCGATTTCGGCGACAATCGAAACCTTAGAAAATTTTAGCGAGATATTTCTGTTTTATTTAATTTCATAAAAATCTGTATATAAAATTATGTAATTTAATTACATTTACAGCTTTTAAGCAAATAACATCTATAGAACCATGTTTAGTTACAAGTTTGTGACAGCTTGAAAATGATATTTTCCCTCTTACCAATCAGCCCGAAGAACACCATCCAAGTATTGACAGCAGACATGATGAAGTGTTGTCGTCTGCAGTTCTCAACACACACTTTATATCGTTTATTATTATAGGTTGTCGCATTTCAGAAGTAATTATTGATAATTTCTCAGCATTTGCTTCGTATGATAGGGCACACGCAAACCTTTACGAGTCCTAATTAGGTCTCCTAGATAACAAAATGATAAAACTTTATTAACAACGAAAATTTAGAAAAATTACAACTAGTATTTACAATTGAAACCATTGAGCTAACTGCAGACGGTTGCAAACAGTCTAAAGGTAGCTCAATGATAACAAAATTAATTATTAAATAACCCTTCTTGTTTCTTTTAATCTAGTTAGGTATGTAATATTAGTAAGTAGATCATTTATTTGTTACAAAAACACACATACATCATTGTTTAATGAAAAGGGAAAGGCAAAATTAAAACATAGCTTAAATATTGGGTGCTTATTAGGAAAGCTAAACACATAGAACATTCTTTCAATACAATGCAATTGATTAGTATAAACAAAATTGCGTGTGTGTAGCAATAGCAAATGGGTAGGTAATGCTCGGTGATAATATTGCTCTATTAGCTAACACTGATTTTCAACTATCACATTCAGTATGACGAGGTATCGTTCTTGTTCTGTTTTTATTTTAAGACTCATGTGGCATAGCGGGCGATGATTCGCCTGCGACGGAGGGGGTTGCTGGCTCATTTACCGTTCCGGGTTGGATCAAATGTACGTGCGATTTGCAGGTAATTGTGTCGGGTGTTCAATCAAAAATTATTCATCTACGCAACCTATTGCGTATATATTTGTTAGCTAGTAGGTACCCATAACACAAGCTTTGCTTGTACCTATTGGGTTAGATGTTGCTGTGTCGATTGTCCACTGTCCAGTATTATTCATATAGTTAATTTTTTCTTTTTTTGCTTGCTAGGATCCTTGATGTTCAACATAAAACCAAAATAGTTTCAATTGATTTATATATGGCTAAATCTCAGAGAAACATTTTTTTAATTACTCTGAGAGTACCTACTATACTCGGAGATACTTTTGTAAAGCTACTCCTACTGATAATGACCCTCAAAATATGCAAAGTGCCAAAGTGTAGTCTTGATACTTTAGTACCCATTATAACCTTATGAATATTGGAAGCGATACTGTAAATGTAGCTCTATCTTATCTGTATGAAATTGCAGTCAAGTGAATATTTATGAAGATGCTATTCAGTATTCGCAGCTATGCAACTTCAAACACTAAGTTACGTGGCACAGAAATGTCTCGACGGTTTTTATGTATTTTTTTATTCTTCTTGCTGAATTGGCTGGGAAAGTGCGAAGGTGAGTTTTTGTGGCAGAAAGATAAATAAATCAATGTAATAATTTCTTATTATAATCAATGTGAAAGTATGTATGAATGTTTGTTATTAATTATCCTCCTAACTACATACGTTATTTAAATTAAATTTGGTATGTAGATAGTTAAATACATTCATTGAAATAAAAGATGAGGGGCTAACAAGAAAATATTTTAGAAAAAACCGATAATATACTAATATAGATTTTTTTCTAAATCTACACAATATCTATATATGTATATAAAAGAAAGTCGTGTTTGTTACAACACTTATAACTCGAGAACGGCTGGACCGATTTTTATGATTTTTGTGTTTTTGGATTTGTCTTCGTCGGGAATAGCATATTATGTATAAAAGTATGATATTTGACAAATAAATAAATTTCCCCAGCTTGTATAAATATAAACATACCTACACATAATTTGTTATTTTTAATTCAAATACATGGTTTATGAGATATTGTTTAAGTATTAGTTGTAATGATTATAACTTTCTTTGTTAATAAAAATTATGTCAGCATAACAGTTATCTAGTACCTACCTATAACGCAAGTTCTGCATACAATACTTTGGGGCTGATGCTGTGTGAATTGGCCAGCATTATTTATTCTTATTTTGTACATACTCCGTAAAATAAGCTTTTATTTTATTTACATCTATGAATTATTTTAATGTTGTTTTTATGTTTGATGTAATTTTACAATGTGGTTTTACATTTAATGTAATTTTGATCAGAAGCTAGCGATCGCCTGGGCAACAACTATGAGCAAATCTTCCACAGTATGCCGACCCTATTCGAATACCTACTAGAGATGCTTGAGAATCAGTCTGGGCTCTTAGAAAATAATGAAGTCAGCTTCTTTCAAGATAATGTGTCCAAAGAACCTAAAGAGGAAGTAAAAAGGGAAATTAAAGTAAGTGATAGTGAAACAAATAAAGATGACGGAAATTTTAAAAGTAATACAGAAAATATGGCTATACCTGAGACAGTTTCAAGTAGTAATCCGAAAAGATCAACCGGAAATTTTCCAAAAGATGTGAGGATTGGAGTCGCAAATGCTGTCGAAGGAAGAAATCCGAAAGTAAATTATATGCAAAGTAGATATGCAAAAAAAGCAAACCAATTGAATGGTAATAATGAAAAGATATCAAAAGATGAAAATATGCTTAAAAGAGATAAAAGAAACGATGATAAAAGCTTCGTAGGATCCCTAGATTGGACTGAATTTTACGTAACAGCTGAGGAAGTAGAGGAACAAACTCTGAAAGTCGAACAAGCCATTGAAGACTTTAACAGAAAAAAGAATAAGAAGAGATATGTATAAATAAAGATACAGTTTAATAAATTACTTGTTTTATTGATCACTATATCGTAGAGATTGATAGTTTTACAACTGAATAACTATTGCCAAGTACGTGGTGATACTGCCAAGGATCTGAAACAAAAAGTCTTTATCAAAAAGGGTTTTATACGACACCTACCTTTTCCCTTTAGGGAAAGTAAAACCGATTTAGAAAAACAGCACTTAAATCGTGTAAAGTCAACAGCAATTATTTAAATCACACAAGAACGCTTGCTGCTTTAGTTATTCCTGAAATAGATTAAAATAGGTACCTAACTGTTTATAGCATACATAAGTATGCTCCGTGAATAAATAATTTGAGCCATAAATAACATTGAACTATTATGATAGCTTCGTAGGTTTGTTTACATTGGACCTAGATATTAGAGTGCTTTTTGGTGTTGCTAAAACGTACGTGTGATTTGATAGTCGGCTATTTATCTATTTGGTACCTATCTGGGTGGAAACGAGTGCCTATTAATTAACAGAATTGAGCTTGCTATCCTTTTTCTTACTAATATTATAAACGTGAAAGTTTATATGTAGGTACCTACCTACCGACGTTTGGATATTTGTTACTCTTTCACGCTAATACTAGAAACCGGATTGAACTAAAATTTTGTAATAATAGACGTAGTTGCAGCTCTAGAAGATAACATACGATAATTTTCATCCAATAAATCAATTCCCATAGGATGGAAATAATCTTATAACGTTTTCATAGAAACAACGTGTGTGAAGCCGTGGGCAGATACTAAAATAAAATAAACTGAATAAAAAAGACCGACCCTATTTTTCTGTACCTACTGCGATGAAACATCAGCATTGCCATACAGCGTGGTAATGCAGCCAGTGTCTTCGGGACGCTTCCGACTGGTATTGACATGGATCAATTGAGCTACCTTTAGTTAGACTGTTTGCAACCATCTGCAGTTAACTCAACTGTTTGAATTGTATATACTGGTTTTAATATTTTCTATTCTTTATTAAACGAAAATCAAACATGCACACATTCTGGCCAGTGAACTTAACTTGAACTTTTTCAGTAGTTTGCAATAAGAGATTGACAATTATCAGTCTCTAATTGCAAACTGCTTCAACGCCATTCAGTTCAGAACCAACTCCCTACTCTCTTATTGAGTTTACAATATCCCTCACCGTGATAATAAGCCCCCTCTTAAGGGTTGTGATCTGTAAGGGCGCGTACGCTACGCGGTTCAGATCAAGATGTCGATAGAACAAATCCAGTTCAGCCGCCAGGGGCTCGTTGGAACTCGTGTGCAGCATGAGGTGGCTGATCGACTCCCGGATCCTGTCAACCTGAAACGTAATGCAGCCAGTATCTTGGGGACGCTTACTGTTAGACTGTATGCAAATGTTTGCAGTGAACTCAATTTACTATTCTTTAAAAAACATCTGAGCGTCTGGTCGATGCGACGCGTGGCCCGACAGCTGGTGAGTATCTGGCTCAGCGCATCAGCATTGTCATACAGCGTGGTTAATGCAGCCAGTGTCTTGGAGACGCTTCCGACTGGGATTGACATGGATCAGTTGAGCGACCTTTCGACTGTTCGCAAATATCTGCAGTTAACTCAATTGTTTCAATTATACTTGTTTTGTTTTTTCTATTTTTGATTGTAATTTTCGTTGTTAATAAGATAGATATAACCTGCAATATTTATTTATATCTTAAAAGAAAGTCTTCGATTGAGTGCCAATCACTTCCAGTGGTTTGTCAGCACCTTATGATCTGACTAGGATGGAATACTATGATCTAACTGATTGCTGCATTTGCATTTGACTGGTGCTGGATGTGGCTGATTAAGGCCGATTCACACGTATCAGTGAAAAACAGTCATCAGTAAATCTTGACGGACCGCCAATTTTCACTGATGTAGGTATATCTGAATCGGCATTTAAATGGCCCAAGAATGTGTTAGCTGTAGCTATACGAGTTTTTGAGGTAATGAAGTATGTCATCATCATCAACATAGATTAGTCCACTGCTGGATATAGGCCTCCCCTAATGAGCGCCATAGCGCCCCGTCTTCAGCTTGCCACATCCAGTATCTGCCAGCAGTCGTTCGCATGAAGTATGTAATTGTCAGTCATATACTAAAGTACTAACCTCCAAAAGAGTCAAATGACACGGCTCTATAATCATCGCCAAGTTGACAGTGTGGTACACACAGAATAACATCTGCAACACCGTGTTCAGGGTTCCATGGGTGAAATCATTCGCACCTGGAACTGTATTATAGTTTTACATATATTAGAAGACGAGAAATAATACTGTCAATGAAATATAACAGAAGATCAGGCTGTGACTGACTTAGACGCAAGCCTAAGTGGCCAGAATTTTACACAATTCATTTCATAGAGTTGGACAGGACTCTTGGATGGATAGAAATTAATGAAAATTATTTATTAGACGATACGACACACATGCAAATAAATAAAGATCAATAACTTTAACTAATTTAAAACAAAACAAACAATTTAAATAGGTAAAATACCTACTGATACTTAAGTACGGTAAACTAACTAAAACAACAAAAATACATACATGCAGACTGTGGGCACTATACTAACTAAGCAGCTCCATCCGTAAGCAGATATAAGTGCATATGAGCGTACGTCTAATAGGTCTTGGCTCAGCTTGATTATCAAACAGAAATAAGGGAGCTATCGTGAAAGGGCGCTGATTTTCAGCCAAAACCGGTAGAATAAGTGACAGGCACGACTCTAGACATAGTGCAAACATGTGTAAATATTTTGGCAAGGGTCAAAGCTGATGAGGTAGGTAGTTATATAGGGTGATGATATCTTAAAGCTGCAGTCACAGGATCATTACAACCACGTGACAAAAAAGACTGTGAGAAGCGAGCAAGGATTTACAACTACATAATCATGAAAACCATGGCCACTAAACATTGCTTCTTGATAAGCAACTTCCTTTAAACAAAGCCTCTATTTTGATTGAACATATAGTAAGTAACTTCACGTACAGATATTGAAGATTAAATAGTAGGGTGTTATAACCAAATGCAGCAGCGAGGCGCCTAGCAGCATAATCAGCCAGACACCGTGACGTTTATCCACCTCCCTCACTACGTCGCATACGGAGACGTATGTTAAAGTGAGACGACGGACTGTTTCGTGTACTGGTAGATTTAGATGTTCATCTGTAAAATCGAGAGGAGTTAAAAGGTTCAGTCTTCTGGTAGGTACGTAAAGTAAGCTTAGTTTAGGGCTAGATGATATTGTGAGAAATTCCCAGTATAGTATGTATAAAGCTCTAGTGGAAATAGCAGGTATTTTAGTTACATTCAATAGGTACTAGATTAGGCATACATTTTTTTTCAGAATAATAATAATTGTATAATCTAAATGCCCTTAGATAGTTATTAAGAGAGATTTTTGGAAAATTGATGTACCTTATGTAAAGTGTATTGTAATTTTTCATCTGGTTTTTGCATCAGAACGTGATCACAACACATACCTAATCAGTTATTTTGATGATCACTATATCTAACCCTTTACCGCATACTGTGACAAATTTGGAACACTCAGCTTTTATTGTAATATGTTACTGCCTGCGGCATCTATACATCAGCCAAACTCGATGTAGAATGTTTGTAAAAAAACCACCCTTACTTAACCTAAAATACACTCTGTTGCCGCGCCTTTTTAAACGCAATTTACATTACTTGTCGATTTAAGATCCTTCCTTCACTAAATATTTCGTACACTCATATCTAAAATTCGACGCCAAGCAAGTGAATTTTAGTTTTTTGTGTCGTAGTTTGTTTACAAACATTCTACATCGAGTTTGGTTAGTGTATAGGTATGTATTTGTCATGGAATTATTTCGTTAGCAGGGATTGTTACTCAATGAAATACGAGTATATGCCAGTGGCTCCTCTACAGAACCCTTAGGAACTACAATCGACGGTTTCATCAGTCAATTACCCAAATTTGATAGATTGGCAATTTGTAGACTTTCAATTCAATTTTTATGATGTTTTTCTTTAAAAATCTGGCTAATAAAATTCATTATCTGATAGAACAATGTATCCACAAACGTTTTACGGTAAAAGAAGTAAGTTTAATCCATAATATGTAGTGAATATTTTAATTTCAAAAATGTACCAAATTTGGAACTTCATGCATTTGTGAGGTTTTTTGTAGTGCCAAATATGGAACATTATGCACTAAAGTCAATAACTTACAAGTTCCAACTTCGGAACATTATGGCAGGATGCAAGCAGAAATCTCATGTGTTGGGCGAAAAGATAACATAAGAGAACAAAGATCGCAACTATTTTAAAACCTTTCACTCGTAATTTTTCACAAAGCTGGCCACTTTTAAAAAACTTTCCCAAGTCATTATTTGTAATTAAATACGCATTCAAAGTATCATGTAATTTCTTTATTTTTCAAATTCCTGTATTTCAATACTACATAATTGTAGATCATACCGCATGTTGTGCCAAATATGGAACGTCTGAATTTTTTGCAGCACTTGAATGCATATTACGTTCCATATTTGGAGCAATTACTTAAACCTAAATATCTTTTTTAAATGATTTTCTATATTTTTTTTATATTTTTCTGGGGCCCTATATACATACACCCTAGAATGACATATATTTTTTCCAAAAGAATCAAAAAATCCATGCGGTAAATAAAGGGCTAAAGCTCAGACTACCTAGACAGAGCGCTGTCAACAATGATTTTGAAGCCGGTTTCGTAAACATGTGTGCTCGTACTGAGTGTTGCCGTGCAGGTGTACTTTCGCATGAAATGTGATTCCATCCTGCTTTTTATGTCGCGAGATTGGTTTGAACATCCTTTCAAAACATAATTTGGCATTTTGTCCCTCTAAATCTCGTAATAATTTTGCGTGACACTCGGCGCGACGGCTTAGCTGGACTGACAAGGTAAGGCGTAATTTCGTCATATATGTGTGTGTGTGTGTGTAAGTGTGTTTGTACACGCCAAGGTTTAATTTTACCTGCCTTAGTGCGGGTTTCGTTGGGGCTCCGTCTAGATAGTTCTATAGTCAGAGATCTAAAGTAATAAAATATAATAATCTAAATTATTTCAAAATAAATAATTAAGATTTATTTTTATTTCACCATGCTTAAAGTACCAGGAGAGCAGAAGTTATTTGGAGAAATATCCCTTGTTTTTTCTATACTAGTAGTAAGTTAATCTTGTGCTGGAAAATGGTAGGTACTAAGAATGGTATTTTAGGAGGTACTATGGTATGGTATACCGGGTGTAAACAGACGACTACCGAAAATAAGGGGGGTGGCAGAGGACCCCTAACCTTCGACAAAAAAAAATTCGCAGTCCGAAAAAAAAATTCTAGCCGAAGATAAAAATGTTTAAAGATTTTCAATTATTTTCGTAGCGAGTAATGGACACCGTACACTTAGTAACCTACTCTACTATGTAGATAGATGGATAACTCTTTATTATACTTGAACCTACCACACAAAGAAAGAAAAGAAAAACATACAATAATACTACATACTAAGACTAGGTATAAAGGGCGGACTTATCGCTAAAAGCGATCTCTTCCAGGCGACTTTGATGTAGGTATTACGTTGAAAAGATGTTAAAGTTAAAAGCTACCTATCAAGTTGGCTATCGGTAGATATTTTACCACTTACCTAATTACGCTGTAGCCTCGGTCGAATCAGAAATGGTTCAAACTGATCTCCTCCTCGTTCAAGGCACAGCTGAGCCCAGTATGTATTTAGTAGTAATAAGGACAGTTTTATGTGAAGCCGTGACTCCACGACCTCTGAGTAACCTCGCTGCAGAGCGCGTCCCTACTCGGGGGTTTCTCTCTACGAGGTCTAAGACATGGTCGGTCATGCACGCTGCGATTTATCTCTCTGCCACCTCTGATATGCTGCCGTGATGACCCGAGCATCAGCTGGGTGTTGCTGGTTCGGGTATCTTGCGCGGAAAATGCGGAACGCTCTTGACGCATTCCCGAGAGCTCCATAGCACATGAGCAATAATGAGCATTTGTCCATACTCCCTCGCACTAAACATGTTTATAAAACACACCGAAAAACACAGAAAGTAACTTCCACTATTTACATAAAGTAGGTACTCTAAGACTATGTACAGAAAAACTTAAAAAAAAACACACAAACATACTAAAAATCAGTTTCAATAATAACAAAACAAAACAGTATTCGCAAATTTCCACAACGATCGCGCTCGTTCGAATACTAGACACCGACTAAAAGACGAATAAAAATGAAGCAAGCAAGTATGTACATAGGTTGCGTAATTCATAAATGCCGACAGCCAAAGTGTTACAAACCTTATGCTGAATAAAATAAAGTTTAAATTCCCTTCCATACACTTCCTTTGACTCTAGCCGAAAGGCCGCGCCACCGGCCGCGGCGTTGCCGGTCTTCTCGTCCGACAAAGAAAAACACCACTGCTGTTATAAACCTTATGACGATTGGAATAAGGTTTTCCTATACCAAAGCAGACTATTCAGTAATTAGTAAGGTTCAAAATGGGGCATACAAATTTTAACATCTTTATCACAGAATTATGAGATAAGTAATTTAATTTTTTTTGCGGGAATAAATACTACGACTAGTAAAAGGATTAATGAACGTTTCCAGCTAAAATTAACTTACCCTGGACCAAAAATCACAGAATACATAATAGTAGTTAAACATCCCAAGGTTACCTGGAGAGATCGAGAACTTTTAGCGATAAGGCCGCCCTTTATACTTAGTTGCAGTATTTTTGTTTTCT
The DNA here is from genome assembly GCA_944547425.1 of Eupithecia centaureata. Classification (NCBI taxonomy): domain Eukaryota; kingdom Metazoa; phylum Arthropoda; class Insecta; order Lepidoptera; family Geometridae; genus Eupithecia; species Eupithecia centaureata. The sequence continues at coordinate 10,643,575 of OX155695.1, read as the reverse complement.
TTTCTTTCTTTGTGTGTTACCTAGGTTTAAGTCTACCTACTAATAAAGAGTTTTCTATTCAATTCTAGAAGGTACAGGCTGAGGGTACAGGTAGGTAAAATGTAAATGATATCTTCAATTTTCTAATAGAAGAAGTGTTAGGAGGGGCTCGATCCTACAATCTTCAGATTGAAAATTGAGTGTATTATTTCTATGCCAAGTCGGCAAAATACAGACAACCACCAGCGTGCAGCGCGGTAACTTACGTGCGTACCTAGCGTATGTATGTATGTATCTTGCGTAGATAACCATTTCGCTCGCGCAGTCGAGCGTTGTTGTTAGTGCGGGCGTCCTTAAACAGCTGAGTTGAGGTCATTCACTTGCGTGCAATACATTACATCTTTTTTTAAATTTATTTGTTTTTGCTTTTAAAAATGATTTATTCGAGTTGATATGTTTTCTTAGTGTTGTACTGTGGGTGTGTAACTAGATAAAAAAATAAAAAAATTGAAAAAGGTGATTTTTTTTGCGTTTTTTTTTCGATAAATATGTTCAGAATCATGGTCTGATTGCTACCTTTCATTTTTCGATAGTAGTATTTTTACACCCTGTATATTACCAGGGGTAGGCTTGGTGTTAGGCCAGTTCCACAGTGAGATTGTCAATGATGAAACTCTTACCTGTTTTAACTTTTCCTATGGCTAAGGAGTCGATAACTGAATTCACAGATCTCTTCCCTTTCTTCTTCAACATAAAGATAGGCAAACCATTTTGCATTTTCTTGGGGTCTGGGCTCATAGCTGAAAAAAAAATTGTTACGAAATTAAAATATATTGTTTTATTATTTTCATTTTCAAATAATAATTAATGTTTACATATTTCTTTCTTGGTTATTCTTTTATTCACTTCCAATAGGTATGTGCTTACATCACCATTCTGTAAAATCTAGTACTAGTATTATAAAATCTGTGATCTAGACTCTACACTATTAACACTTTATGTATTCTGTTTTGTGTGACGAATAAATAAATATTAATCTAAAACCTAGTTTATTTAATTGGGCAGTATCAATTGCTTTTATTTAAGGCAGTGTACAGTAGCAAATGCGAAATGAGATACATACCCAAAACCACAGTATACGAAGCCTATTAAAATGAAAAACAAACATACTTCAAGCCAATGGTAGGTATACCTTTCTCCAAGCTCTTCAACTTGTCATTGATAGCCTTGAAGCTCATCCTGATATGCATTGTGAACAGCATGAACAAATATATCTGCAGCTGAATCACCCAGTAGCTGAGGTAGTAGAAACTGTGCATCACACACAGCCAGGCTGAAAGAAGGTCGATCATCATCATCATTCAGCCTATATTAGTCCACTGCTGGACATAGGTCTAAAGCTGGACATAGGCCTCCCCTAATAAGCGCCATAGCGCCCAGTCTTCAGCTTGTCGCATGCAGCATCTGCTAGCAGTCTTTCAGAGATCGTGATCCCACCTGGCCGAAGGGTACAACTACTTTCGAAATCGACATAGCTCTTCTTTGAGCTATGTCGATTTCTTTGGTTCTCTTTCGGATGTATCAATTACGAATCCTATCCTTCAGAGAGACTCCGAACATAGCTCTTTCCATAGCTCGCTGAGCGTCTTTGAACTGGCGGACCAGCCCTACCGTGAGTGTCCACGTAGTATAGACCATAGTATAGACCTACTTATAAAACAAAGTCCCTTTCCGCTGTTTGTCTGTATGTATGCTCAGAATTTGGATGCGGTTTTTTTTAATAGACAGTGTTATTAAAGATAAAGTTTTAAGCATAATAAACCCATGCGAAGCCAGGGTGGTGACCAATTGAAACATGTAATTGTTTCGTTTTGCATTTTTAAAGCTACCAATCGTTACGATTTTTGTCACATCGAAACGATGAATCGTACCATGAAAGGGGCCCTTTAGGGACGATTTATATTGTTATTACTAAAAGTACCTAGGTATACATACCATCACCATTTTTGTCTATAATAATCAACACAAGCAGCCCATAGTCCGCCACTGTTAAAACTATCATGATCAATGTCCATAGAAACAGGAGCCAGCATTTCCTGGTCTCACTTTTCTTCTGCCAAGGAAACGTGTTCAGATCAAAGTTTATCTGAAAGATCAGTCTGGGATTATTTATCAATCGAACAAGTAATATTAATGTTAGTAAATAAATAAGTAAATAAACAACTAGATAATCTACACAGCATCATCTAGCCCAAAGCGAAGCATAGCTTGAGTTATGGATACTAGATGACTGATATGATATACTATTTCCACACAGCATCATCTAAACCCCAAGCGAAGCATATGTTATGAGTAATAGATGACTAATAATAATCACTACATAGTACCTCTATAAAACAAATTCACTTTCTGTCCCTATGTATGCTTAAATCTTTAAAACTACGCAACGGATTTTGATGCGGTTTTTTTAATAGATGGAGTGATTCAAGAGGAAGTTTTATACGTATAATAAAACCGTGCGAAGTCGGGGCGGGTCGCTAGTATATAATATAATACATTACATCGATTCCGCAACCTCCAGGGTCGCAGGCAGATCTTCGCCCACCACGCCACACCAGTCGTTGAAAAATATTTCGCGCTATTCAATGAGATCCATCAACATGCGGCATAATGTGCCAAAAAAATGTTCTCAGATTCAAACATTAAATAGGCTAGCACGTAAGTATCTGTGCTCCATTAAAATTGAAATGTTTTGTTTACTTTAAATCTACCGCATAATGCATTACGATTAATGCATTACGATGATGATGATGATGATGCAGATAATTCAGGCAGGCAACGATAGTTGCCACCACCACTTCTCTCACATCAGGGGCCAAATTCCACTAATGTGAAAACAAAGGTCTCAATATTGCCATTCAATCAAGATGATTAAAATGACGGTTGTGCATTTGGTATTCTACTATTTTTTGCGCTTGAAGAGACTTTCATAATTAGAGTGTCAAATTGGTAGTTATAAAGGTAAATCGTCACAGCTATGAATGAACCTCAAAAAGTTTGTGCTATTAGAATACCAAAAAAAGCTTCTATATACTATTTAAATGGTGAAGCGATTTATTTAGTGGAATTTGGGCCCAGTACGTATCATTAACGGCATGTCAAGGCGCTATCAGCCGGTAATGTTAACGGTAAATGTATTTCAAGCCCAAAACACGAGTCCCATGTGACGCTACGGATCAAGTCTTCCATCTCGATCGACACATTAATCCCATAAATCAATTCCCATGGGATAGAATTGTAGAAATAGCTTTGAGACTTTACGATAGAAACAACGCGTGCTAAGCTGCAGGCAGGAAGTCTACCATATGCAGGTCATTCAAGTAGGCATTCAGAGTAGTCCCTATACAATTACAATCTCTTACATTCTTACATGCCATGGAACCGCTAGGCTAGTCTAGGCTAGGCTCCATGGCATGTAAGAACGAAAGAAGGAAACTAAACTCCCTAGGCACAGTGGCTCCATGACAGGAGAGTGAAGTTACAACATACAGATGTGTCCTACTGAATAAGCTAACTAAGAACGGCGTGTGTGTAGCTGGCACTCGGTGTAGAAAGCACATTGAAGCTGAACCGTATTTCTCAGTGATTAAGGTTTCAATCGCATCCATACCACATGCAGGTCATTGAGGCAGGAGATGAGGGTATTTCCCCGACGCACAGCCGTGGCAACTCCGTGACAAGCCAGAGCCGTGACGACAACGGCATCCATCACCCAGACCGCGCGCCGCGTGCGAGTGCTGCTGCGGATCGAGTGCTCCATCTCGATCGACAGGTCTATGAGCACGGTGCCTAGGGTTGTTACAGCTGGAATAAATTCATGGGTATTGTAGGGATGGTATGGAGCTGTGAGTGTAGAGGCGGATCGAGTGCTCCATCTCGATCGACAGGTCTATGAGCACGGTGCCTAGGGTTGTTACAGCTGGAATAAATTCATGGGTATTCTAGGGATGGTATGGAGCTGTGAGTGTAGAGGCGGATCGAGTGCTCCATCTCGATCGACAGGTCTATGAGCACGGTGCCTAGGGTTGTTACAGCTGGAATAAATTCATGGGTATTGTAGGGATGGTATGGAGCTGTGAGTGTAGAGGCGGATCGAGTGCTCCATCTCGATCGACAGGTCTATGAGCACGGTGCCTAGGGTTGTCACAGCTGGAATAAACACATGGGTATTGTAGGGATGGTATGGAGCTGTGAGTGTAGAGGCGGATCGAGTGCTCCATCTCGATCGACAGGTCTATGAGCACGGTGCCTAGGGTTGTCACAGCTGGAATAAACACATGGGTATTGTAGGGATGGTATGGAGCTGTGAGTGTAGAGGCGGATTGAGTGCTCCATCTCGATCGACAGGTCTATGAGCACGGTGCCTAGGGTTGTCACAGCTGGAATAAATACATGGGTATTGTAGGGATGGTATGGAGCTGTGAGTGTAGAGGCGGATTGAGTGCTCCATCTCGATCGACAGGTCTATGAGCACGGTGCATAGGGTTGTCACAGCTGGAATAAATACATGGGTATTGTAGGGATGGTATGGAGCTGTGAGTGTAGAGGCGGATTGAGTGCTCCATCTCGATCGACAGGTCTATGAGCACGGTGCCTAGGGTTGTCACAGCTGGAATAAATACATGGGTATTGCAGGGATGGTATGGAGCTGTGAGTGTAGAGGCGGATCGAGTGCTCTATCTCGATCGACAGGTCTATGAGCACGGTGCCTAGGGTTGTCACAGCTGGAATAAATACATGGGTATTGTAGGGATGGTATGGAGCTGTGAGTGTAGAGGCGGATCGAGTGCTCTATCTCGATCGACAGGTCTATGAGCACGGTGCCTAGGGTTGTCACAGCTGGAATAAATACATGGGTATTGTAGGGATGTTATGGAGCTGTGAGTGTAGAGGCGGATCGAGTGCTCTATCTCGATCGACAGGTCTATGAGCACGGTGCCTAGGGTTGTCACAGCTGGAATAAATACATGGGTATTGTAGGGATGTTATGGAGCTGTGAGTGTAGAGGCGGATCGAGTGCTCCATCTCGATTGACAGGTCTATGAGCACGGTGCCTAGGGTTGTCACAGCTGGAATAAATACATGGGTATTGTAGGGATGTTATGGAGCTGTGAGTGTAGAGGCGGATCGAGTGCTCCATCTCGATCGACAGGTCTATGAGCACGGTGCCTAGGGTTGTCACAGCTGGAATAAATACATGGGTATTGTAGGGATGGTATGGAGCTGTGAGTGTAGAGGCGGATCGAGTGCTCTATCTCGATCGACAGGTCTATGAGCACGGTGCCTAGGGTTGTTACAGCTGGAATAAATTACATGGGTATAGGCTATTTGACACTATTTAAAATATGCTAAGAAATGTGGTCATCCTAATAAGTAATCACATAAAAATACCTATTTATCTCTCTTTTATCTGAAAATGTTTATAGATTTTGCAAAATTTAAAAAAATAATTCAAATAATTTTTTAAATTTCTTCAGGCACAAGAACGCTCTGTGGTTGGCTACGCCTTGCGTGATATCACATTGTTTATAACATAACATTGTTTATTGATATAGACTTTGGTACACTAGTTTACGTGGTTGTGACGCCACGTAGATCATATGGCGACCGCCATTACAGAAACAGCGTTTTTAGCTCGAATATTGGAATTTAAATTTTAACACAATATTGAACGGAAAATATTGCAAATTTCGCAGAAATATAAATGTGGTGTATTAATCATATACAAAAGAATTACGTATATAAAATAATTATTCAAAATCAGTCAAATAGCCTATTGCAGGGATGGTATGTAGCTAAGCGAAACTATCGGATATCTGAAATTAAAGAATTAGGATAAGAAGAATAAGGAAAGTAAGAATTAGGATAAGAAGAATAAGGATAGTAAGAAGAATAAGGATAAGAAGAATAAGGATAAGAAGAATAAGAATAGTAAGAAGAATAAGGATAAGAAGAATAAGGAATGTAAGAATAAGGATAGTAAGAAGAATTAGGATAGTAAGAAGAATAAGTATAGTAAGAAGAATTAGGATAAGAAGAATAAGGAAAGTAAGAATAAGGATAGTAAGAAGAATTAGGATACGAAGAATAAGGATAAGAAGAATAAGAATAGTAAGAAGAATAAGGATAAGAAGAACAAGGATAGTAAGAAGAATAAGGATAAGAAGAATAAGGATAAGAAGAATAAGGATAGTAAGAAGAATAAGGATAGTAAGAAGAACAAGGATAAGAAGAATAAGGATAAGCAGAATAAGGATAAGAAGAATTAGGATAAGAAGAATAAGGATACTAAGAAGAATAAGGATAAGAAGAATAAGGATAAGAAGAATAAGGATAAGAAGAATTATAAGAAGAATAAGGATAAGAAGACTAAGGATTAGAAGACTAAGGATACGAAAAATAAGGATAAGAAGAATAAGGATACGAAGAATAAGGATAGTAAGAAGGATAAGGATAAGAAGAACAAGGATAAGAAGAATAAGGATAAGAAGAATAAGAATAGTAAGAAGAATAAGGATAAGAAGAAGGATAGTAAGAAGAATTAGGATAAGAAGAATAAGGATAGTAAGAAGAATAAGGATAAGAAGAATAAGGATAGTAAGAAGGAAAAGGATAAGAAGAATAAGGATAAGAAGAATAAGAAGAATAAGGATAAGAAGAATAAGGATAGTAAGAAGAATTAGGATAAGAAGAATAAGAAGAATAAGGATAGTAAAAAGAATAAGGATAAGAAGAATAAGGATAAGAAGCATAAGAAGAATAAGGATAGTAAGAATAAGGATAAGAAGAATAAGGATACGAAGAATAAGGATAAGAAGAATAAGGATAAGAAGAATAAGATAAGAAGAATAAGGATAAGAAGAATAAGCAAAAGAAGAATAAGGATAAGAAGAATAAGGATAAGAAGAATAGGGATACGAAGAATAAGGATAAGGATAGTAAGAATAAGGATAAGAAGAATAAGGATAGTAAGAAGAATAAGGATAAGAAGAATAAGGATAAGAAGAATAAGGATAAGAAGAATAAGGATAGTAAGAAAAATAAGGATAGTAAGAAGAATAAGGATAAGAAGAATAAGGATAGTAAGAAGAATAAGGATAAGAAGAATAAGGATAAGAAGCATAAGAAGAATAAGGATAGTAAGAATAATGATAAGAAGAATAAGGATACGAAGAATAAGGATAAGAAGAATAAGGATAAGAAGAATAAGGATAGGAAGAAGAATTAGGATAAGAAGAATAAGGATAGTAAGAAGAATAAGGATAAGAAGAATAAGGATAAGAAGAATAAGGATAGTAAGAAGAATAAGGATAAGAAGAATAAGGATAAGAAGAATTATAAGAAGACTAAGGATAAGAAGACTAAGGATAAGAAGACTAAGGATACGAAAAATAAGGAAAAGAAGAATAAGGATAAGAAGAATAAGGATAGTAAGAAGAATAAGGATAGTAAGAAGAATAAGGAAAGTAAGAATAAGGATAGTAAGAAGAATTAGGATAAGAAGAATAAGGATAAGAAGAATAAGAATAGTAAGAAGAATAAGGATAAGAAGAACAAGGATAGTAAGAAGAATAAGGATAAGAAGAATAAGGATAAGAAGAATAAGGATAGTAAGAAGAATAAGGATAGTAAGAAGAACAAGGATAAGAAGAATAAGGATAAGCAGAATAAGGATAAGAAGAATTAGGATAAGAAGAATAAGGATACTAAGAAGAATAAGGATAAGAAGAATAAGGATAAGAAGAATTATAAGAAGAATAAGGATAAGAAGACTAAGGATTAGAAGACTAAGGATACGAAAAATAAGGAAAAGAAGAATAAGGATAAGGAGAATAAGGATAGTAGGAAGAATAAGGATAGTAAGAAGAATTAGGATAGTAAGAAGAATAAGGATAGTAAGAAGAATTAGGATAAGAAGAATAAGGAAAGTAAGAATAAGGATAGTAAGAAGAATTAGGATAAGAAGAATAAGGAAAGTAAGAATTATGATAAGAAGAATAAGAATAGTAAGAAGAATAAGGATAAGAAGAATAAGGATAAGAAGAATTATAAGAAGAATAAGGATAAGAAGAATAAGGATAGTTAGAAGAACAAGGATAAGAAGAATAAGGATAAGAAGAATAAGGATAGTAAGAAGAATAAGGATAGTAAGAAGAACAAGGATAAGAAGAATAAGGATAAGCAGAATAAGGATAAGAAGAATTAGGATAAGAAGAATAAGGATAAGCAGAATAAGGATAAGAAGAATTAGGATAAGAAGAATAAGGATACTAAGAAGAATAAGGATTAGAAGACTAAGGATACGAAAAATAAGGAAAAGAAGAATAAGGATAAGAAGAATAAGGATAGTAAGAAGAATAAGGATAGTAAGAAGAATTAGGATAGTAAGAAGAATAAGGATAGTAAGAAGAATTAGGATAAGAAGAATAAGGAAAGTAAGAATAAGGATAGTAAGAAGAATTAGGATAAGAAGAATAAGGAAAGTAAGAATTATGATAAGAAGAATAAGAATAGTAAGAAGAATAAGGATACTAAGAAGAATAAGGATAAGAAGAATAAGGATAAGAAGAATTATAAGAAGAATAAGGATAAGAAGACTAAGGATTAGAAGACAAAGGATACGAAAAATAAAAGAAGAATAAGGATAAGAAGAATAAGGATAGTAAGAAGAATAAGGATAGTAAGAAGAATTAGGATAGTAAGAAGAATTAGGATAAGAAGAAGAATTAGGATAAGAAAAATAAGGAAAGTAAGAATAAGGATAGTTAGAAGAATTAGGATAAGAAGAATAAGGAAAGTAAGAATTATGATAAGAAGAATAAGAATAGTAAGAAGAATAAGGATAAGAAGAATAAGGATAAGAAGAATAAGGATAAGAAGAATTATAAGAAGAATAAGGATAAGAAGAATAAGGATAGTTAGAAGAACAAGGATAAGAAGAATAAGGATAGTAAGAAGAATAATGATAAGAAGAATAAGGATAGTAAGAAGAATAAGGATAAGAAGAATAAGGATAGTAAGAAGAATAAGGATAAGAAGAATAAGGATAAGAAGAATAAGAATAGTAAGAAGAATAAGGATAGTAAGAAGAATTAGGATAGTAAGAAGAATAAGGATAGTAAGAAGAATTAGGATAAGAAGAATAAGGAAAGTAAGAATAAGGATAGTAAGAAGAATTAGGATAAGAAGAATAAGGATAAGAAGAATAAGAATAGTAAGAAGAATAAGGATAAGAAGAACAAGGATAGTAAGAAGAATAAGGATAAGAAGAATAAGGATAAGAAGAATAAGGATAGTAAGAAGAATAAGGATAGTAAGAAGAATAAGGATAGTAAGAAGAATTAGGATAAGAAGAATAAGGATAGTAAGAAGAATTAGGATAAGAAGAATAAGGAAAGTAAGAATAAGGATAGTAAGAAGAATAAGGATAAGAAGAATAAGGATACGAAGAATAAGGATAGTAAGAAGGATAAGGATAAGAAGAACAAGGATAAGAAGAATAAGGGTAAGAAGAATAAGAATAGTAAGAAGAATAAGGATAAGAAGAAGGATAGTAAGAAGAATTAGGATAAGAAGAATAAGGATAGTAAGAAGAATAAGGATAAGAAGAATAAGAAGAATAAGGATAGTAAGAAGAATTAGGATAAGAAGAATAAGAAGAATAAGGATAGTAAAAAGAATAAGGATAAGAAGAATAAGGATAAGAAGCATAAGAAGAATAAGGATAGTAAGAATAAGGATAAGAAGAATAAGGATACGAAGAATAAGGATAAGAAGAATAAGGATAAGAAGAATAAGATAAGAAGAATAAGGATAAGAAGAATAAGGAAAAGAAGAATAAGGATAAGAAGAATAAGGATAAGAAGAATAGGGATACGAAGAATAAGGATAAGGATAGTAAGAATAAGGATAAGAAGAATAAGGATAGTAAGAAGAATAAGGATAAGAAGAATAAGGATAGTAAGAAGAATAAGGATAAGAAGAATAAGGATAGTAAGAATAAGGATAAGAAGAATAAGGATAGTAAGAACAATAAGGATAAGAAGAATAAGGATAGTAAGAAGAATAAGGATAAGAAGAATATGGATAAGAAGAATAAGGAGAGTAAGAAGAATAAGGAAGAATAAGGATAAGAAGAATTAGGATAAGAAGAATATGGATAAGAAGAATTAGGATAAGAAGAATAAGGATACTCTATACGATGATTTTATAATAGTTACTGTCTCATCCCAACACACGCCTGATTGAAGAGGCAATAGAGCGAAACCAAGGTTCCAAAGTATTCACTCAGCAGCTTGGCAGGAGCCACCTGACGAAACTTGAAACGCACGACGGGAGGACCGTTTTGTTGAAGCCGGAGATCTCAGCTGAGATAAAAGATTACTATTTCCGATTGTACACTGTACATGCCCCTCATTCTCGACGAGATGACCATGACCATTCCAGAGCTACCCTGACCGCCACTATACCACCGACGAACTGCCAGACGAAATCGTGTTAGCTCTGAGGCAGCTTAAAAATTGAAAAGCCGGAAAACTAAGTGAGGGCGGTTTTAATTTAAATCTTCTGAAGGCAGGAAAGGCATTAAAGAGGTTCTGTATAATGGGGTCTCCTGCCCCTCAGGTAGTTTAACGGTACATATAGCCGAAGTGACTCATTCACCAAATCAGGCGCATCCAAAGTGCCACGAAACACTTTGCAGATTGTTGTCAGCTGATCATGCGCTCTACGCGTTTGGAGAGAGTTAAAACCAAGAAACCCAAGAAGGAATTTGGTCGGGTACATAAAAGGGTAGTATCCCTGGTTATGTTTGTATAGGAATCTTAAGAACGCCTTCTGTACTTTTTCCAAAAGAAGCGCGTAGGTGGATTCATAAGGATTCCATATACAGGAGCTTGACTCGAGCCTACTTCGAACCAAGGTAGAAAACAGAAGCCGTAAAACATACTCGCTCCGAAATTCGCGAGCATTTCTTAAGATGAAGCCAAGTCTTTGGAAGGATTCCTTAGCAACTGTAGTAATATGGTCATGGAAAGTAAGCCTCTGGTCAAATATGACACCCAAGTCCCTGACAGCGGTTGATCGTGAAATTACGTCACCATGTAAAGTATAGTCAAAGAGTATTGGGTGACACATTCGCCCAAAGGTCAACTGAGCACTTTTTGATGTTAAATTCCATTTTATTGGTAAGGCCCCATTGACAGACTGCATCAATGTCCCCCTGTAGAGCTAAGCAGTCCTCCAAAGACTCAATGGCAGAGTATAGCTTAAGATCGTACGCGTAAAGAAGGCACTTTGCAAATTCCACGGAGGCAGGAAGATCATTCACCATTAGCAGAAACAGCAGGGGTCCCAATACTGAACCCTGGCTTACTCCAGAGCGCGTGTGATAGGGCCTAGACTCGTAAATTCCAAGTCTAACATACTGTTGCCGATCGCGTAGATAGTCCGCTATAAGTAGAAGTAGACCAGGCGCAAAACCTATGGCGCTAAGTTTCGCCAACAGTATGTCATTGTTGACCCTATCAAATGCTTTCCGGAAGTCAAAGTACAGCAAACTTCCTGTCTCTTCATGTCAAGCTGCTTGGAGACATATTCAACAATTGAAAGTAAATTGGCATTCACTGACCTGCGGCTTCTGAAACCATGCTGATCAGCATTTAGAAGTGTTTCAACTTGAGTACATATTAGTTTATGCAGGATATTCTCAAATACTTTAGCAGCAGACGACAATATTGCTATAGGTCTGTGTTCATCAACGGCTAGCCTGTTTGAGGTCTTCGGTACCGGCGTTACTCTTGATATTTTAAACTGGGAAGGATACACACCAGTTTTCAAAGCTAGGTTGAAAATATGGCAGAGTGGGGACGCAAATGATCGCTTTACTTGTTTTAAAATATTAGATGGAAGACCATCTGGCCCAGCCAAATAACTTGATTTTAGTTTAGCGATGGCTTTTACCACATCTACAACATTGAAGTTAAATATGTTTATATAGTGACTGTTACGAGTTTGATCAAGGCAATTTGTGTTTGCAGCATCTAAGAGAGGTACGTCCGCAAGGAATACACTCGAGAAAAAGTCTGCAAAAGCTTGCACCGCATTGACCCCTCGGCAAGATTCACCCTTGTACGTCACAGTTGGTTCGAAGCCGCCCTTTGACCGCAGACTAGAGATGTAACGCCAAAAATCACGAGGTCGCAATGCTAGATTGCTCTCGATGCTATACATATGTGAGTTATAGGCAGATTTAGTGCGTGATTTGAGGGAAGCTCTTAGGTCCGAAAAAGATGTATGGGCAGTACTGCGCAGTCAGCTGAGTGCTACGACTGCTACTCAATCGCTCGGCCGAGTTACGTGCTTCATAGCGTTTAGGACGGCGTAGCAGAAAGATGATCAACCCTGGGCCTCCCTCCTACATAAGTTAATATTTCAAAAGTTCTAGGATCTGTACTTGTTTGAACAATGAATCCACTGGGCTCGGTCTCTGCGCACTCAAGAATAGTCCTGCGAACTCACGGCAAGCTTTGGGTACATTATACATTATCACGACACCTAGCATACACACACCCACCATTTCGGTGTATTCAATGTTAGTGTATCGATGCACCATATTGTGAATCGATTACGTTTACAGAAAGCGTAACAAACATCCACCCATCCATCCATATATACAAACTTTCGCGTTTATAATTTATTATTAGTTGGGATTAATATTCGCGGTTTTTCTGTTCGTGAACTCTCTCGTCGAAATATTCAAAGCCAGAATGGTTTTTAATATTTCGATTTCACTAATGCTTTACCCTCAAAATTATAATACTCACTAAACAATCCCGCCAGTAGATATCCATAAACAACGAAGAACGGTGACTGACTGATCCACCAACCATCTCGGTGCTTTACCAGAAGCATTGGACTGATGCCAGCAAACCGAGTCAAGTGCAGAAGTCTACCTAACGCGCCCGATACAAAGGCTCCACGTTTCTCCATTACACTATGGTTATATAATGATACTAGCGACCCGCCCCGGCTTCGCACGGTTTTATCTACTATATAAAAATAATTCGGGTTTTCCTTCCTGACGCTATAACTCCAGAACGCACGAGCCAATTTCCACGGTTTTGCATTCGTTGGAAAGGTCTCGGGCTCCGTGAGGTTTATAGTAATGTATAATAAAACCGTGCGAAGCCGGGGCGGGGCGCTAGTTATACATATAAACCACTCTCTTAAATCACTCTACCTCTTAAAAAAAAACTCATCTAAATCCGTTGCGTAGTTTTAAAGATTTAAGCATTCAAAGAGACATAGGGATATAGGGACATGGGGACAGAAAAAGCGACTTTTTTTATACTATGTAGTGATGATAGAGACGGATTCTTTTAACTTCTTGGTTTACTCTAGATTATTTAATGTATAAAAAATAGTGCGAACCGGGCAAGCTCCGCTGCGTAAATTATTTGTGGATGTTTTATACAGTTCAAAAATTGAAGTTGTCAATTGCACCAGATTTATACTTTTCAAAATTACATTTTAGTTTTCTAAATCTAATTTATCTAAATATTTTAAAATCGTAGGTATGCTAATTAAAAGGAAGAAACATTTATTCTGATTATTTAAGTGTGTTTTTAAAGGTCACGAAGACAGGAGTCAATTGTGATGAATATAATAAAGATGCATTTTATTTGGGAAGCAGGAGCGAATTTCGGGGTATTAAACGAAGAAGAAGAAATGAATCAGTACATAGTATAAAACAAAGTCGCTTTTTCTGTCCATATTTCCCTATGTCCCTTTGACTGCTTAAATCTTTAAAACTACGCAACGGATTTTGAAGCCGTTTTTTTTAATAGATAGAGTGATTCAAGAGGAAGTTTTATACGTATAATAAAACCGTGCGAAGCCGGGGCGGGTCGCTAGTTAAAAATAAATCACAGTAACACTATACACGTGAACTCACTTTAAAGGATTACGACATTGTAGACGAACGATTTGTACAACGTAACATATTTGTGTTTGTTTACCAGTGGCCGTTGATGTGTAGATGTCCGAGTAATGGATGGGTAATTTACTAGAACGTGTCCAAATGTTGTTTTGAAAAGCACACCTTATTAGAGTTATATACTTGGTTTTATTTACTAGAATTATAAAAGAGGAACATTTGTTGGTGTTTGGTTAAAGACAGATAGATAGACTTTTTCTTGGAAACACACAACAAACAGCACAGGAAAATTAACAAAAGAGAACGAACAAAATTAAATGGAAAGTCGGTACAGTAGAAGAGATAACAGAACAGAAAACAGAAGAAAACAGACAGTTTTTAGATTTTTCAAGTACATATTTTTCTTAGATGTACGATTCAATCTTCTATTTTCCTTAAAAATTCACTAACATGCGAAGCCGGGTCGGGCTGCTAGTTTTATAATAATTTCCATTTATTCTACTTACTGGTTTCGAGCAAATTAAATTAGTTTAGGGTCTTACTTCTTATAGTATTAATAAAAAAAAGAATGCAAACCATTGCCATTCCACGTAGAAATGTATTTTCCTTTCTGCCCCTCAACCTTCTGGTGACGGCTTAGTAAAAATGTAAATACTTTTGTAATTTGTGTAATTTTGAATTCGTGAAACTTGTGAAAAAACTATCCAAACACTAGGAAGCCTTAAGAACTTGTAAGAAACCCCACCGCATCTAGAAGCTAAGATTCTCGGAAACCTCGTTATGGTGTTTATGTTGTAATGTCAGAATATCAAATATACGTAAATCAAGTGTTGTTTAGCTTGATCGGTATCAGCCGGGTATTAACGTGTTACAGTTATGACTCACAGTCTTGTACCTTTATCGGTATTTATCACTACATAGTATAAAACTTTAAGTTAAGTAGCAGTACATTAAATTGGAAAATAAATAAATACAAAATACAAGTACAAAGTCGCTTTCTCTGTCCCTATATCCCTATGCTTAAATGTTTAAAACTACGCAACGGATATTGAAGCGATTTTTTAATAGATAGAGTGATTCAAGAGGTAGGTTTATCACTACATGTAGTATAAAATGAAGTCGCTTTCTCTGTCCCTATGTCATTATGTCCCTTTGAACGCTTAAATCTTTTAAACTACCCAACGGATTTTGATGCGTTTTTTTAATAGATAGAGTGATTCAAGAGGTTTTTACGTATAATAAAACCGTGCGAAGCCGGGGCGGCTAGTATCTATATTTATTAAATCTATCTGCGTTCGCGGCTTTACCGCGTAAAAATTGATAAAAAGTAGCCCATTTGGTTTATATTCCAAGCTTCGAACTACGTCTAATCAAAATTTTAGCCTGATCCGTTCAGTAGTTTTGGTGTGAACAGGTTACAAACATCCTGCAAACTTTCGCATTTACATACATAGATTTTTCTCATAGGTATAGGTTTTTATTCATGTAGGCACTTTCTCTCGACCAGAAGTTACCAAAACTCAAACTAAAGTGCTTTGTTTGCTTTAGATCTTATAGGACTATTGGAGATATAAAAGAAAAAAAAGAAAAAGTCAGACATTTCAACCAGACGTAAGGTGATCACTTTGATTTTTGTTCCCTTTAATCTTTTTTAAGTTAGCAAAGAAGCGAACAAGAAAGCTTTAGGTTCCTTGTTAAGTCGATAGTTTTCGAGTTGGAGCAAAACTCGTCCCAAGTTTTTTTTATCCTCTTGTTAGATCTGATATTTTGTAGTAAACCTTTTGACAATTTGATTGAATTTATTTGCTGAAAGTTTCCCAACTCATTTGAAGTTTTGTTGTAGAAGCGTATACATTGGCCCTTTAAAAGATACATTTACCTTGTTTAGCCTAGTTGTGGACAAAGTAGATACCTACCTATCGCTAATTTAGGGAACTGTTTAACACTAGTGCACAATAAGCTTTCATACATATAATAACTGGTACTCTCATTATTTCTTTACATTTATCACGTAGGGCAGAAGCCCTCTGGGCCCATATTACAGATTGCAGGAACAGCCCTCTTCTGCAGCACAAATACGGTGTTAATATCTACAGCGCAGTTATATGTCCTATGTTATGGAACCACAGCAGTAACATAGGACATATAACTGCGCTGTAGACATATAACTATGGAAGTAGCTGAAATAAACAAGTCTAGAAGTATCCACATCTGTAAGTTTTATTTATATTGCAGAGAGTGATTTCGATAGCTCGTCTATGTGTGGGCCCATTAAAACTTACTATCTTAGGTGATTCCGAAGAATACGGCTCTTTCTACAATGTCAAACATTTTTCCTTTTACGTTTCTTTATTTGTTTTTCCTAGGTCGAATAAATCTAATACCTACGTTTCGTTTTGGTTTCGTTAAGCAAAAGAATTTTGACGAAGTTTTGTCAAAAAAAAAAATTCAAAATCACATGAAATGGAAAATTCAAAATAAAACTATTATCTATTTAAAAAAGCAATTGAGCTAACTGCAGACTGTTGCAAAACAAGCCAACTTCGATAAAGTTTCAAAGCAAACTTTACAGCTAATTTCTTTATATGTACAAACAATTGTCCCGATGCATGCATCGAACCCGCAACCTCCTGCGTTGCTGAGTAAAACTCTTCCCTTAACAATCCTTATCGATTTGGTATTTAAAATAAAAGTTAACCACATTTTGAAAAGAAACACTTCTTATAACACTGGCACTTTATTGGATCCCGCTACTTTCCGTATCGCAACATGTATTCGGTTGGGTGCAAGGTGTTGTGCGCCTCATCAATGCCAGTGCGGTACTGCAGTCGAACAGCTTGGTCATCACGGATTATCGTGTACTAGGGCCGCTGGTCGGATATCTCGTCATGCCAGCCTTAATGACATCATCCGGCGGGCCTTTGTCAGTGCTAACGTACCAGCTATTCTCGAACCGAATGGTCTGTTCCGTGACGATGGCAAGAGGCCCGACGGTATGACACTAGTCCCATGGGAGTTGGGGAGGCCCATTGTGTGGGACGCTACATGCGTCGACACACTTGCACCTTCCCATCTTTCAAGGACATCCACTAGGGCTGGTGCGGCGGCAGATCTGGCCGAGGATCTCAAGAGGCGCAAATATGCAGGTCTCGACAGAACCTACGCATTTGCTCCCCTTGGATTCGAGACCCTAGGTCCGTGGGGTACCGAGGCTCTCCGGGTTTTTAAAAAATTATCTGAGCGTCTGGTCGATGCGACGCGTGACCCGAGAGCTGGTGAATATCTGGCTCAGCGCATCAGCATTGCCATACAGCGTGGTAATGCAGCCAGTGTCTTGGGGACGCTTCCGACTGGTATTGACATGGATCAATTGAGCTACCTTTAGACTGTTTGCAACCGTCTGCAGTTAGCTCAATGGTTTCAATTGTAAATACTAGTTGTAATTTTTCTATTCCTTTGCTTGTAATTTTCGTTGTTAATAAAGATATAAAAAAAAATAAAAAAAAAAAAAACACGTTAAAATATTGTAATATATTATAATTGATCTCTTAGTGAATAGTAAATTATTCAGAGAAACTTTATCCAACTAAGTATAGGTAAGTACGACTTAATTTTCGGCTCTTGGTTTTTAGGGTTCCGTATCCAAAGCGGAAAACTTGATTCTATTTCTAAGACCGTTGTGCGTTCGATTGTCTGTCCGTCTGTCACCAGACTGTATCTATAAATTGGTCCATGAGACCAACTGACAGTTTTGAATTTTCACAGATGATGTATTTCTTTTGCCACTATAACTACAAATAGGTACTAAAAACCGAATAACATAAATATTAAAGGGGGCTTCTACAGACATGATTTTTTGTGGTGTTTTATAGAATCGTACACAATCCTTCGGTTGCGAGTCAGACTCGCACGTGGCAAGTTTTATTACTTATTTACCACCTTCACCGTTATCTTGCGGTTTGTTTGCAGCTTGTGAAGTTGTCTCGACCTGCGTAGCGGAGCTCTGTCCCGAACCTGGCAAACTTGGCAGGCCTCCCAAAGCCATAGGCCTCATCATTGCTTGAAATGTGCCCATTACCATCTGAGTATCACCATCACCACCTCCGATTTGCCTCTTTTTTTTCAATGTCCCAGAATGTTCGATTTCCATAAAGTTTTCACCTTCATTCAACCTCTTTTCAGTAAATTCATCAGATAAAAAACTGCTTGGTGATTCCAACTCATCTGTTTCAAAATTGGAATTGCGCTCCGTGTTTAAAAATAGTACCAGATTGTCACTTGTTACAATCATATTTTTCACGAGTACATTTTTGTAAAGCTCCATATAGTTTTTATTCAGTAGTTGTGTAAAATCAACTTTGTTTATTTTAAAGATATCTGGAAGAGGTTGTGCGTTGATGGCAGATATGAGAAGTAAAAACAATTTGGACGACATTTCTGTACCAGTTCAAGTATTGTAATGCCATGAAATTGTAACTAAAAACAAAGCGGTGAATTAGTGCTAAATAGTGTTCCATGTGTATGAATTATGTATGGCATGGCTTATCATTATTAGTTATCATTAACATAGACAAAGTACATAATTCAACGCTGTAATTATTTTTAAAATTTACATATTACTACATACTAGACTATTTGTACCTATACCTAACTAACTTACCTAACTTCTGACCTAAACTTTTTTACCCAAAATTTTACCAATAAAAGCTTGTATTCAAATCAAGTTGTTTTTGATGTTCGTTTCGAACTAAGTAAACACTGCTTATCATCGGAACCATATTTTTCTACGGCACATTGATACGACTCGGCGAACTTTTGTAGCGAACCTTCAGTCGGGTTTCTGCCTACCGCATATCTCCACGCCTATCTGGGCGCTTGGTACTCTTAACTGAAAAACGTGAAAATAATTAATATAGGTAAAATGAAGTAAAATAAAAAAAAATGGGATGAAATTCGTTAATTTGAAGTTTGAACGAAAGATTTTAAAAAAAATGAGTAAATTTTTAATGTGATTCATTTAAATGTTCTTAAAAGTTGAACATATATTATGTAAAATAGCGTATTTTTAAGTGAAATTCAAATCCAACTTTTAATTATAATTGTAAGTTTTGAGCCGGAGCGTTGGTTGGATTTTTATACTGATGGGTAAGTTTTAGTAAATAAAAAAACTATACTACTAAAACTACGTAACGTAGGTACTATGAGTTACATCGTTTAGTACGGAATTAGGTACCTACCTGTACAAGTTGATGACCAGCCCCTATATAAATATTTATTAACAATGATTTTAAAAAAAGTTGATGTTACAGAGTACTGAAATCCAGTTAGGTTCTTCATTGTTTAAATTAAAATACCAGTAAGTACAAATATAATACGAAACTCTAGTGCTGAGACATCGTCTCCTCAGACTAGTTGAAAAAAACTTGTGTGCCACGTAACATGTGCACTAAGCCGAAACGAAAATGTAGAGCAACATGTTAGGTTTGATCAAAATAACAGAATCATGAGTTGAAAAGGTAATCGAAGAGACATTGAATAAGCAGATACCACGTTAATGATGTGATATTTTAGTAAAACCATCAGCGCTTTGACGCAGTATGGGTGATTTTTTAATAACTATCACTTCTTACATGCGAAGATTTGGATGGAAGGTTACCTCTTCACGCGAAAACTACTGAATGTATCGAGTTGCATTTACATTTTACTTTGCAGTTTACGTAGAAATTGAAATACATTAACCATTTTTTTATTCTCACCTACGATCTTTTTTTTTCTTCGAAATTAGTATAAAGTCATTAAAGTGTGCGGTAGTTTTTAGAGTATATAAAAATATTTCATTTCATTTCATCTTCTAGTTTCCTGTCAATGAGCAAGTTTGATGTTGATAAGAATTTGTTCATGGACCAAATTCCTCTCATTGTCATTGCATCACGCATGATAAAAAGAAATAATAAGGAAACCTCCGTTGCTTTTCTCTCGAGAATGATGTGAGGTAGATAGGGTGTTGATTAATGGCATTTGTTTGTAATTAACTGTAATTTCAAGGCTACTTTCATTCAACGGACCAAATATTTACACAGCAAATGTTAATTTTATCGATGCAACAAAATGTTGCAAGCTTACACACTTCTTATTGTAGATTGTTTGATTATTGTTACGTTCAGACTAATTATAAAGCGCAGGAATTAATGGCAACTGCGTGATTTTGTCTAATAAAGGTTTACTTATTTAATCACATAATTGCTCAGGTTGCGAATTTATTATCACTTTCTATCTTCTACTTCTATTTAATTCGTTTTGTGTAGTTTCCATGTTTTTTGGTATTTTAAACTACTAGCGACCCACCCCGGCTTCGCACTGTTTTATTATACTTACGTATAAACCTTCATCTTGAATCACTCTATCTATTAAAAAAACCGCATTAAAATCCGTTGCGTAGTTTTAAAGATTTAAGCATACAAAGGGACATAGGGATATAGGCATATAGGGACATAAGGACAGAGAAAACAGCTTTGTTTTACACTATGTAGTGATATCCATGTGATCTCCTTAATCTATTTGTATTTATTTTTATGTTTATCATTACCTGCCTCCTATTATAATATTATATATATTATATACATATACATAATATATTATATACTCATCAATTGTGTTAGGTATATTGTTGTTAGGTATATTATCTACATTTATTTTAATTTATAGTCAGGTGTTTCAGTACATACAGAACATTTCAGGTCATAAGCATTATTTATTTAGTTTAAACGTTACAGACATTTTAAAACTGAGCCAAACGACGAATCTCAATATTTAACAACCCGTTTTACACCTTTTCAGGAGATTAATGAAAAATGCTGAAACACGCATTCAGAATATACATTTTTTTTTTTTTTAAGCAATCGGGCCACTAAAGAGTAACAAAAACACAATAAAATAAAACCCCTTTTCACCCCTTTGGGTAATATTTCCAAAAATCCAATTTTATCGGGTATCTGCATATTAAACGGTGTTTATGCTCTAAATTTCATAAATTTTCTATCTTCAGAGGTTTGGGCTAGGCTTTGTCTCCAAAAAACATTTGTTCCTTTAACTAACTCCTTTTGCTAACTGCAGACTGTTACAAACAATTAAGAGTTCGCTTAATTAATTCATATCAATACCAGTCGCCGCGTCCTCAAGACTTACTGCATTATCACGCTGTATGACAATGCTGATGCGCTGAGCCAGATACTCACTAGCTTGGGTTACGCGTTGCATCGATTAGACGCGTGACTGAGACACAAGTAAAAGGACAACACAACATGAAAAGCAAAGTATCGGGTCAGCTACCGTGATATGAACCCAGGTTACCTATGCACCCTGACCTAGAAAAACAAACGTCTCAAACGACTAGAAAGAAAATCAAAACGACAAGACCTGACATCTATCGAATAATATTATGAAGATAACCCGTCCGATATTTTCTTTTCATTCAAGACTTCCACTGTATTTTTCCATAAAAGAAAAATAGTGGTCGTTTAAATGATTTACGCGATTATAGACATAATTTTAACCTGGATAGAGGTTAAAATCATAGTTGTCAAGGTGATAGGATCGAGTTGACGATGGGGGTAAGTTTAGTGAATAGGTACCTACTTTTCTGACGTCAGAGACACACCGCCTACACACCCACACTGTCATAAACAAATGAAACTGATTTTTTGAAAACAACTTTGTGCAAACAAACGTCTGGGTTGTCACTAAGCGCGACAAATAACGAGTTTCTATTTGATCCGAAGAAATTTAGGCTTAGGTTGAAGAACTGGTTTATTTTTTGCTTCTTTCACTAGTGGACAAAAGATTGAAGCGAAGAGAAAATCAATTAACATACATTAACACCTT
Source organism: Eupithecia centaureata (assembly GCA_944547425.1). Classification (NCBI taxonomy): domain Eukaryota; kingdom Metazoa; phylum Arthropoda; class Insecta; order Lepidoptera; family Geometridae; genus Eupithecia; species Eupithecia centaureata. The sequence continues at coordinate 10,621,719 of OX155695.1, read as the reverse complement.
ATTTCATGTACTCGTAGGTTAAAATTTGACTTGTCTAAATGCTAATTTCGGAGGCCTAAAGAAATAAGCTTAAAAAGTAAGCACAAAGGAATAACTCCGAGTATCCTCTATCCCATTTATTACGAGTATATTCAAATCAATTCGCTACAGGAAAAAACTGGGAAATAAAAAAAGGTTTTGATATCCTAGTTCCTCTAATCAATTGCCTATCGGTTGATAAATAGTGGCAGATAGTTTGTTTACCCACAAATAACCCCAAGAGGGCCGCTGCTTAATAACTGCTATTAGTTCTACAGCTTACAAACTGATGGTTTAGGTTACAATTAATATGCTAACAATGTAGTCGTGTACCTATGTGGTGTGTGTTTTAATGAAATACCAAGATTACTGGGAAGTGGTATTTATTTTGGTGTCGATTTGTCTTAGTCGCAAGTCAAAGTGATGATCAAAAATGTAATATTCATTTTTTTATTGAACTTACAAAATACATTACAGTCACTTTAAATTATGAAGACACATTAAACTAGATTAAAACTGATTGAAATATATGAACTGTTATACGTGCTGCTATATTAAAAACATAAAACGGTATTTAAAAATTATATAATTTTCGCCATAAACTGAGCGACATCTGGTCAGATGCCTAATAGCACCTTTTTCATAAATACTTTTACCGTAGCATTAATGCGTCGTAGACAGTAGCCCTTCTACGACGTAGACCGTACGTAGCCCCTCTACGTCGTAGACAGTAGCCCTTCTACGACGTAGACCGTACGTAGCCCCTCTACGTCGCAGACCGTAGTTCTATCTACAAATTGATTTAAATTAAAAATACCGTAAAACGATATCAAATAGATATCTTATAGCATCGTATTCATAGATATTTTTTATTGGAACATTCATGCGTCGTAGACCGTGTTCTATTTACAAAAATGGCTAACCGTTTTAAAAATATTGATTTATTTCAGTATTATCTCCTAGTAATAGTTCGAAAAAAAAGTAATATTAATATTTTACTCTGTTTTGTGAACTATTCATAAAAAATACCTAAATAAGTACTTACTAATATAGTACTTGAATTATAGACCTCAAGTTAGGTATAACTAAGTGTATATGTAGTTAGCGCAATGTAATTTGTTAATCATTATTTATTTACAACGTCAAAACTTTGAAAACTATTTCTTTCTACAAAAAATACCGTTAACCGATACCAAATGCGTCTGATTCCTAATAGCATCTCATACATAGATATTATACTACTTAGCTTAGCATAGTGTTTTCTGATAATTTAACGAAGGTATATTTGTTTGTTCACAATAATAGATAGGTAGAATAGAGTAATCTTCATTGTAAAAAAGTTGGGGTGGGCATAACGCTAGATAGCATTCTCTACCTACTAACCGTTGAGGAGTGTAGATAACAATTGATTAGGATGTGCTAGTCAAAAAAGAATGTGCGGTTACCAATCACTACATAGTATAAAACAAAGTCGCTTTTTCTGTCCCTATGTCCCTATATCCTTATGTCCCTTTGAATGCTTAAATCTTTAAAACTATACAACGGATTTTGATGCGGTTTTTTAAGTAGATAGAGAGATTCAAAAGGAAGGTTTATACGTAATAAAACCGTTCGAAGCCGGGGCGGGTCGCTAGTATATAAATAAATTTGAAAAACCACACAGTATCATCTAACCCCGAGCTAAGCAGAGCTTGTGTTAAACAAGGTAAATTATTACAGTACAGTATACATCGTTTAGTTATTTATCTAAACATCCATATATACAAACATTCACGTTCATAATATAAGTAACTAGCGACCCGCTCCGGCTTCGCACGCTTTTATTTTATACGTATAAACCTTCCTATTGAATCACTCCATCTATTAAAAAAACCGCATCATAATCCGTTAAGTAGTTTAAAAGATTTAAGCATTCAAAGGGATTTAGGGACGTAGGGACAGAGAAAGCGACTTTGTTTTATACTATGTAGTGATAATAAGGATAGGGAAGTATGGATAAACTTCCACGTAAAGTTGCGAGCGAAAGCTTGTTAATGAAACCCCTACCTTGAAATAGTGTCACTTTCAAAACTTATAATGTATCAATTTAGACCTGATCCATGTTTTATGAGTTGTATTGTTTTTGTTTACTCTTTGAAGACTAATTTAACACGTAAACATTCAGAAACCGTTCAGTATGGCGTGGAATCACGCTGGTAGCAGTGCTTTTTGAATAATAAAATATAAAATGGCATTTTCGTTCAATAATAAATTGATATTTATTAGACCTCACTATAATGGTGACTTGCTAAGACATGGTAAGTTTATCTCTCAAGTACTTTTACAACTTTATTTTCTACATTTGTAGAATGGGTTTGGATTTGATTTGAACGATCGTTTTTATCTTGTAAATTGAGATGCGTTGGTAAGTTTATCACTTAAATATAATTTTGAAGGTTTTCTTCTGTCAAAATTGACCGAGTAATGTTTTTAGGAAAAAACCATTTCAAAGAAGCTTTCGGTTTATATGATTTTTTAGACAAGATACTGACTATCGAATCAGATATAAAATATTTGGATTATTGGACGGATAATTTATAGCTCTTTTATATCATAAGAACACAATATTTGCACTAGGTTTTTGAGTAGAGAATCTTTACTGCTAAAGTTTTAAGGTTCTAATTCCTATAAGTGAAGTTCACAAGGTCAGGACTAATATTCGTGTCAATCTATGGATAATTATGTTTACATGTGCGAGGTAAATGCGATGGTTACCGCGTATTATACCGGCTTGTATAAAGATATTTAATAAAGTATTTTAAAACTCGTTTAGGGTTATAAAACCCGCTTTTCGAAAAAAAAGGGTGTAGTTTTTGAAAAATGCGGATTAGAAAATTGTGCAATCGGATCAGGTGATCAATTATTTACTGTTTTAGAAATAGGCCCGATGCGTGCGAAGCCGCGGTCAGATGCAGTGTATATAATTTTACTAGCGACCCGCCCCAGCTTCGCACGGTTTTATTATGCGCATAAACCTTCCTCTTGAATCACACTATCTCTAAAAAACAACGCATCAAAATCAATTGCGTAGTTTTAAAGATTTAAGCATTTAAAGGGACATAGGGATATAGGGACATAGGGACAGAAAAAGCGACTTTGTTTTATACTATGTAGTGATTACTGTGTTAATAGGAAAGAAACTTTTTAAATATGTGTACCTAATTTTTTTTTATTATTCCGGTGCTGTTTATATGATCCTAATAAAAGACTATCGATCTGACAATTCCGTGAAGTGTTTTTGTCGGTATATTTATAACGGTCTCATATCGTTATCAAAAACCGTTATTACCACCAGCGAACTGAATGAAAACACTCTTCGTTTCAATAATAACAATATCATAAGTATCTTGTTACCATGTACTTGTATGTGTTTAAGCAATACGGTCTGTTCGATTTGAACCGATATTCGTGAACGGAAAGCTTTGCTTCGTAAAAGGGATAATATTTTTTTAAATTGCTTTTAATAACTTGTCATTTGATTCAGTTTTTTTATTTATACTTTTAATTGAGTTTTACGGAATAGATAAAATATAATCCTTTAGGAATATTGTTATGTGACAAACTTGGGATTATTCTTTATAAAAAAATGCGTATTTTATTGATTTTAAGTAAAAATCAATATCAAAATCAAAATGCAGGTCTCGACAGAACCTACGCATTTGCTCCCCTTGGATTCGAGACCCTAGGTCCGTGGGGTACCGAGGCTCTCCGGGTTTTTAAAAAATTATCTGAGCGTCTGGTCGATGCGACGTGTGACCCGAGAGCTGGTGAATATCTGGCTCAGCGCATCAGCATTGCCATACAGCGTGGTAATGCAGCCAGTGTCTTGGGGACGCTTCCGACTGGTATTGACATGGATCAATTGAGCTACCTTTAGACTGTTTGCAACCGTCTGCAGTTAGCTCAATGGTTTCAATTGTAAATACTAGTTGTAATTTTTCTATTCCTTTGCTTGTAATTTTCGTTGTTAATAAAGATGTTCTTTGATATAAAGGATAATGGTCGGATCTTGGTTAAATTTATATAGTACTTTACATACCACGTGAAAAGCACCAGCTATCAAAGGAAAATAAAAAAAAACATCAAAATTGATTCACCAACGAAACAGTTCTGACAAAAAAAAAACAATCGAATCTGCTCCTTTTTTGAAAACTAACATTATTGTAAAACTTAAAGGTTGTAGAGAAAATCTTCTCATACGTATAGACACATAATAACGTGAGAAGTTTGTTATTGACAAGCGTGATATCACATTACACGGGTGTGGCGGCAGGCTATGGAACGAGACACTTTATTTAATTTATTGCAATAAATAATGAAATATGTACCGAACCGGAAGGGGGAGTTTAACGTTGAAAAGTGTTATGTTATTTTCAGTCCGAAAGGAGTGGAATTATTGTTGCCCAGGACACATAAATCTAAATAATAAGTAAAATGTATGTGCTTAGAACAGAACAGAATTGAGTACAGAGAGAAAGAGAGATAGAGTTGAATAGAGAGGAGGCCTAATACCGCAAGTGGGTGCTCACGGGATGAGTGGATATTATAGAAATATAGACATGTTGTAGGTACCATAAGAAAGGGGATACACCTGATGTTTTCGAACGTAATTGTCTTCTTTCATCTTTGTATTTATTAATTTATTTAGGTCAACTAACTACCGATAGCACAAAGTAATACAAAATATAAAACAAATACTTAACACTTTTGCTCTCTGTATTAGAGGTATAGCCACATCATTTGCAAATACATAGGCAACTTAATAGACTAGAATTTATTAAATAGAATAAGATATTTTGTGTAAGCAAACGAGTTACAAAACCAAAGGAATATTGGTGGAACACATTTCATGTCACTGGTATCATCAGAGTAAGATGTAGGAACTCCAAAGAATTGATAGTTTTGACAGCTTTCTTTCATCATTCCATTGGTCATTCATTCGTTATCGTTATCGAACTCGAACTTGCTTCTTTTTCGCTGTGGTTGAGCAATTATGCGTCGATGTAGATTTTATTTTCGTTTTTAGTTGTTAGCTTGCTGTTGTTTGTTATTCTTATCGGTTTTTGTAAAGTTTCAATCATAAATGCCATGCCATTGCCGTGGAAACACCTCATAATATTGAAGTTTCTTTGAATAGTAGGTACAACAGAATTTACAAGAACACACACAACACAACACATATTTTTCATTGTCCTGCCGAGACATTTCTTTTTGAATAATATAGATTTCCCTAGATATTATCAAAGCATTTACGTAGAATAGAACCTAAACCTTCATAGAATACAAAGCCTATCTTATTCTCAAAGTAGACAACATTAATAAAATTTAAGTTTACTAAGTCGGCCAAAGTTCTAATATTGAAAATGTCACTAAGCACCTGCGATACCCTCCAAACAAGATACGAGTAATGACGAGTATACAAACAAGGTTATTGGAAAAATTATAATGGTATAGTAACGACATGGTTGTATCACAAAATGGATGGAGAGAATGAAACTTGCATCTTAGACAAGTATGTACGTACCTACCTACTGTGTGCCGCCGAATGCTTAGTAGTAAAACTTCTCGAATTTTATGCGTACTCCAACAAAAGAGATGATTTCAGAATCCAGGTTTATAGTATAGCTGTAGCTCGCGACTTTGTCCGCGTAGAACGCGGGAAACCAATTATCATCGTGTTTTTTTCAGGAAATACAGAAAACGCTAATAAATGTGTCTGTTTATGTTGTAACAACATTTAAAGTTTAACGGTCTACTAGAAACTTTTCCTGAAATTTAGAGCATTTTTGTTTCACATAAATTATGAGGATCAGAATATTCAAAATTCCTAAGTAAACCACAAAAAGAACAAATACTACTTCAAAGTTTAAGTCTCTAGGAACAGCAAATTAGGTTGGGTGTTGTCTGGCAGTCTACTCCTCTATAATATAGTGATATAGATACATGCATATTAGTATCTACATTGCAACCGTGCGAAGCCGGGGCGGTTCACTAGATTTATATAATGCTGTATAATAAAGGATTAACTATGTATCTTGTTAACATGCACAACTATGCTCTCAAATCTGATTCCACCTATAATGAAATGCACAATCCTCAACCAAAGCTTTTTATGATGATGACTAAACCTACCCACCCTTCAAAGCAAGCAGTTCATTAAAGTTTACAGCCACTTCTGATATAGTTATACGTTATTGGATCCTGTTGATTGCCTCGTGTATGAACACTGACTGATCGCTGAGACTTAGGTTATTATAGTACTACATTACATACGTATAATATTATAGAGATCTAGGTTCATTCCTCTTCACAACTCGAAAGCGCTAGTTCGTAGAACTTTAGTTTGAAGAAGCTTGTTTTTATTTGCGAAAGGTGGCTATCGTATCACATTGGCCATGAAAGGCTTATTGCGATCGCCGCTTACTGTGATCTTGATTTACTTACAGATTTTTTGGTCTGTTTTCTTCAAACATGCCTTGTTGTGAATCCATAACAACGATAAGCAATCATGGAGAGCTTAGGCCGACCGATCATTTTATGCATACATCGAAGTTTCCAGGGCTGGATTCAGCGAAGGTGGAGGACCTCCACGCGGAGTCAGTTCCCGCGCACTCGGAGCGATCAGAACACCCCCAGAACTGCGTGGTCGGGGGAGCACATGCCTTCATACTACGGGTAAAAGACCTTAATATTTTTAACTGAAAAAAAATCGTTTATTGGAAAATATTTGAGTCTTAAAATGATAACATCGTTAAATTACCTAATGAATAGGAGCCTAATTATAAAAAAATATTTTTTAATTTTATTAACATTTTTTACATAAGAAACAAAAACTATTTAATCTAGAACTACATCTATTCAAAATTTCAGACCGATCTAATAAAAACATCGATCGAAAATAAAAGTACCTTCTACGGATGCATTAAAAAAACCTTATGATAGGTTTAACAAACTTTACGTGTGAATTTTTGAAATTATTATATGATAAAATAAGTGTTGGCGCGGGTACGTATTCGAACATCTAAAATTAAAATATCTACAGTTAAAATGCCGATGTTCAAAACCCCTAAAATTACAATACCTAATACTTCAAATACCTTAATGATGAAACACCGACGTACAAAGAGCCTAAGTTTGCAATTCTTAACATCCAGTATTCCTAATGGTTCAAAATATTTATATTCATAAAATAAAAGTATACAATGTCGTGGTTTACAACATAGAAAGTTAAAACACCTACATAAAATATGAGAAGACTAGAAGCGCCTCGCGGTTTTAGCCGCGTAATTCCCGTTCCCGTGGGAATTCCGAGATAAAATATAGCCTATGTATAATTTTAATTAAACTATAATTAATCGAAATAACGAACGATTAATCCAATGTTTTTTTGGTTCCATTGCGATTCGCCATAGCTCCGGCGCTTCGGGAAGTGCAGCCTCTCCGCCATTGCGTACCAAGGGACAGGCACCACTGCTCACCTCCGCAGCTTCGGCTTTTTGGTCGCCTTCGGCGACCAGCCTCAGCCGCTAGGGCTCGCGCGGTGCCTGTCCCTTGTTACGGCTGGCGGAGGCTGCACTCCCTTCGCGCCTCCGGCTTATTAAATACACTCTAGGGGCGCCACGCACAAGACCACGTGGAGTCGGGGTACTCTGTGTCGGATCCGTCACTTGAATTGAACCTAATCAACTCATATGGGAACGCTCTGTATCGGGGTAATTCTATTTTTTTTTTTGTGTTGAAAAATTATGTTTTATGAACTTAGATAAAATACTCATTCGAAATTTAGAACTTTAGATAATACATGTGTTGCTATTGTAAAATTAGGTTTTATAAACTTCGATAAAACACTCATTTGACATTTAGAACTTTCATTATTTTGAATTTAGATCAAACAACCATTAGATATTGTAATTTTAGGGGTTTTGAACTTTGGCGTTTTAACTGTAGATATTTTAATTTTAGATGTTCGAATGCGTTCCCGTTGGCGCTACTTTAGCTCCTGTTTGAGCCTTAAGTAGATTTGGCATGAAAATATGCATCTAAACTTTCGTATTTTTAACATTATTTTTATGATTATAATCGTTAGTACTTTCAGTACTTGACTCTGCTTGATAGATAGGAGCACAGAGCAAAACATAGGAGCTAGATACCTAGGAGATCTGGTCATTCGGTCGGGGCGCTTCTATATTAAAGACCAAAATGTCTATTCTTACCAGATATCCAGTTTCTTCGGGCTCGCGCCGCTGAAGTTTGAATCTCGCAGCAAGGGCTTCACGGTCACGATATCCAACCCCATGTGTGTGTACAGCTATATCCTAGTCACTATTTTAGGTGAGTTTACTCATAACACTGAAACTTACTAATAAATATTCAACACATAAATTATAACTATGATTTGCAATTGAAAGAGTTAAGCTAACTGCAGACAGTTTCAAATAATTTATTTGTTTATAATTATGGAACCATCCATACCCAATTTAAAACGGGACCCTATTTTTAAAAGATTTTTCCGCTGTCCGTCCATCTGCCTCATGAACTGTGATAGTTGGAAAGTAAAAAAAAACACAGATGATGTATTTTTGTTGCCAGCTATAACAACTCAAAACAGAATAAAATAATAAATTAAGGGGGCTCCCATACAATAGAAATGATTTTTTTTGCTGTTTTTATTTACAGGGTGTAACATTTAAAACGGTCAGTATGGGAAAGTCTGAAACTATAAGACATACGAAGACCTCTTCTGACGAACCATGTCATAGATTTTAGTGACAAGAAAAACTGCATTCACACATTTAAAAAATCTTGTACTCAGTCCGGGAATCGAACCCGGACGTTTTGAAAAATCAAACTAGCAATATTTTTAGTTAGATTTCCATTATGTAGGTCTTAAGGAGTGAATGTTACTATGAAACGTGATGTCTAAAATTGAAAAAATGCATGGTTTAACTTTATTTCCAGTAATATGTACAATCTTCGGCCTCGTAGCGGAGATCAACGTAGGCGTAGAGAAGTCAGTCCGTATGTCATCCAAAATGTCACAAGTGGTGTCCACTTGCGACGTGCTAGTGGTGGCGGCCACGGCGGGCGCTGGGGTCTACGGCGCGCCTAGGCGGATGAGGAATATGCTGAAGTTTATGGAGAACGTTGCTTCAGTAAGTAACATACTGCCAATGATGAGTTGGTAGGATTCGTTTACTTTGGCACCGATTCAAGGAGAGGTTGAAAAGTTTAGGTTAGACTATACAATACAAAAATACTTTATTGTAGGTACACTAGAAACAGAACGTTACATAAATACATTACTAGTACCTACTAGTACATATATACTAAAATAAAAACTAATACTAAGTTTAATAATGTACTGAGATATACCTACATAAATAAAAAGTATCTGAGATTTTGACATTTAATCTAAAGAATGAAGGAGCTCGGTCGCTTGAGTGAATTCGAATTTTTACAGAATGATTCTGCATGTTGAATAGAATTTAATAGAACAGAAAACTCTTTATTATACTAATACCTACTACAAAAAGAAAGAAAATAATACATACAATACTGCATACTAGGACTACTTAATAAAGGATGGCCTTATCGCTAAAAGCGATCTCTTCAAGGCAACCTTGGGATGGAACCTGAACATGAACTGGTATATTCCGTTATAAGACTCCTTCTATCCCAGGTGGACAACAGCATAGGCGGTCAGTACTCCGTGGCGAGGGAGCGCAAGCTGTGTGCGCTGATGCTGGGGATCCTCATCTTCTTCTCCGTGCTGCTGGCGGACGACTTCTGCTTCTACGCCATGCAGGCGCAGAAGCTAGATCGACAGTGTGAGTGGAGAAACTACATCACCATTATATGCATCACTACATAGTATCAAACAAAGTCGCTTTCTCTGTCCCTATGTATGTTTAAATCTTTAAAACTACGCTACGGATTTTGATGCGGTTTTTTTAATAAATAGAGTGATTCAAGAGGAAGGTTTATACGTATAACAAAACCGTGCAAAACCGGGGCGGGTCGCTAGTATAGAATAGGAAACATTTAATTCGACACACACTTAGATAACGTGTTCTTGAGTGGAGACCGTCCTTGGCAAATGTAGTGTAGGACGCTCTCCGGCCAGGTGGGATGACGATCTGCGAAAAACTGCGAGCAGATGCTGGATGCGGCAAGCTAAGACAGGGCGCTATGGCGCTCATTAGGGCAGGTCTTTGTCCAGCAGTGATCTAATATAGGGGATGATGATGATAATTACAAAAACTAACAATTAACAAGGAGGTCTACAATGAAAGTGACAGAAATATAATGCGTCAAAACGAGTTTCGCCTCTATGACTCTGTGCTAAATAGGTGTTGGCTTAACATGTGCTGAACGACGGCCGCTCAGCGCTGTTTTTCAAGCCATAAACCTTTCCTGTTGGCGTTACGGACGCAAACTTGATGACAAGCTTTTTTAACATCTGTTATTGTCATTTTATCACTTATAATTATAATACTATTACAACAAGATAATTATTTTGTTATTTGAATCCAGTCAAGTATAAAGCCCACGGCATCGCATTCGTTGTTTCTATAAAAACCATTCAAGGCCATTTCTAACTCAAGGGAACTGATTTATGGGTTGAAAAGAAGCCTATATGTTATTCCAGGGTTAAAAGTAAGCCTAATTAAATAAAGTTATAAATATCTGATTTCTATTCAAAATTTCAGCCGTTTAGTAGTTTTGGTGTGAAAAGTGACAAACCATTCATTCAAAATTTCCCTCTTCCATCTTCCTCAACGTAAAAGCATTCTTCGTTGATTCAGTCTCAACTATCCATTGACGTTATTTATTTCCATTTCCAGGGGACGTGGTGACGAACTACATCGGTTTCTATCTCCTCTGGTACGTGGTGATGCTGCTTGAGCTTCAGTTCGCGTTCACGGCTCTCTCTGTGCGCGCCAGATTCCAAGCTGTCAACGACGTCTTGGCTCTTACGGCTAGACATGTTACTGTGCCCTGTAAGTTATTTGCTTAATTTAATTCGTTTTAATTGTCGTATCAGTACTAAGTACCAGTTTATAACCAATGTACATAGGTGGACCATGGAAAGATTTTTTTTCTACTCACTAGATAAGTGTCACTGGTTACATAACAGAGAACAAAAAGTATTTTTTCGTAACTGGTTACAAATCAGTGAAGAATATTGTTTTTACGTAACTGGTTACAAATCAGTTAGTTACCAAAGTGGCTGAAGGGCACTTAAACCATGAGAGCGATCTGAAACCTAGATTTCTGTAGTACTTACAAACAAATTGCGCTAAACTGTGAAAAAGTCTATGGGTGAGAAAGGTGGGAAATGCCGGTGAGTGAGGACAGTGGAGAAAACCCACCTGTGCCGACCGCATCTAGCGTAAGATGAGGACCGGAAGATAAAGCAGAAGTCACGCTAAACTTAAGACAGTCACAAGCTGATGGCTTATCATGTATGGAACTTATGGCGCCAGAGGAGTCTAATTTTAGGATTCCTTGCATGAACTCGTATGAAGCCAGCTGACACACTTGTGCGTGACTCGATTCTATAATTCGTCAGAATTCATTTGTTTCAAAGCCAAACGCGCTAAATTGTAGTAAATAAAAAGAAACAAATGAATTCGAATACTTTTTGTATTTAGATACCCAACATAATACGGTATTTTAACTTCTGTTTTGTTAACATGAAACGATTACTTTATTTTCACAACACTTTTGTCATCTAAATTGAACCTTAATTTTCCATTTTTACAGTGGAAAAGCCCAAGAATCCATCTCCCCTCAACGTGTACGCTATCCGCGTGGCGCCGGTGGACCCGCAGCGCGCCAACGTCAGCCTCTTGGTCGACGCCATGGCAGCTCCGCGGAGAGACCACCCCGTTATAGTTCGGAAGACTGGTATGTAGCCGATACAATCATAAAGAAAAAAGCATAAGAAATATCATTCGAGTGGCACTGGCAGATGTTACCGTCAGCCTGTTGGTCGACGCCATGGCAGCTCCGCGGAGAGACCAGCCCGTTATAGTTCGGAAGACTGGTATGTAGCCAATACAACTACAAACAACAAATGTCAGTCGAGTGGCACTGGCAGATGCTACCGTCAGCCTGTTGGTCGATGCCACGGCAGCTCCGCGGAGAGACCACCCCGTTATAGTTCGGAAGACTGGTATGTTTTTTTTTATTTACCACCTAGGTGGCATAGGAAGTACAATCACAAACAAGAGACGCCGTCGTCCGCGTGGAGCCGGCAGAGGCCACCGTCAGCCTGTTGTCATCGCCATAGCGGCCTCGCGGAAAGACCAGCCCGTTATAGTTCGGATGACTGGTATCCAATCCATAACAAAACAAGAACAAAATCGAGTTGAAACGCTTAAAAACTAGCCTCTGCTCCATTTCAACGTACTCTTAAATTGACCGGTAATTTCAAACTTGTGAAATTTTTCAAAGATTGAAATAATAAAAAATAGACAAAGTTTTGTTTTGCTCTGTCATATTGCCACTCACCTTATGCTGACTTGTTTTATTTCCAAAACTGTATTATTTGTATTTTAAGTGATAAAATATATTTTTTAACTTTATTAACAACGAAAATTACAAGCAAGGAATAGAAAAATTACAACTAGTATTTACAATTTTTTTGTAACTTACTTACTCATATGTTCTAGTACTTACCAGTGTTTTAGGACAGTCGTACTACCAGTGTTTTAAGACAATCGTACTTACCAGTGTTTTAAGACAATCGTATTTACCAGTTTTAAGGACAAAACCCTTGTTATTTGTCGTCAGGGCGAGGCAGCGCGCGCCTCGCCGTGTCCCCCTGCGAGGCGGTCCGCCGGTTGGCGGCGCTACACGGCTCCTTGTGCGCCGTGGTGCGGCGGATAGACACCAGCTACGGACTGCCACTAGTCGTCATACTCATTTCCACGCTGCTGCATCTTATCGTCACGCCCTACTTCCTCATTATGGAGATCAGTGAGTTGCGTTTTGAGTTGATAAATAACGCTGCAGCCAAACGAGCGTAATTTTTTGAGTCGGGAGTCGCGTATTTTCTTATTTTCTTAGTCGGCAGATAACTCATTTTGCGTAGCCGTGTGAATCAAACAGGAGTTTTCTTTGAAACCAAATGCAGCAGAAATTATGCGACCGAAATTACGCGACTGACAACTCCAAAAATTAAGCCCTTTTGGCTGCAGCCTAAAAAAAATTACTCAAGTTCAAAGTTGATGAAAGAATGTGGGAGCTTAATAGCACCATCATGGAGTTGATTTATTTCTAAAAAATCTTCTGATTTTTACTATTGTTTAGAGGTTCTTTCGTTCGCGCGCCGTCAAGTTTCATGCTCAAACAAAGCCAATACCTGAATATACATAAAACATTGATGGTCTAACCTAGCAATACCTAAACATCACTATCTAGGTTACCTGCTACTTTTTTTGGTAGATGTTGTTTGTAAGGCTTCTGCCTCACAATAACTATAGATGATAATGATAAGAGATGGTAATTGATAGATAGATTAAACTGATAACTGATTCATTACTACTTGATATAACGATCTGAATACACGGAACTGCGGTCGAACGCGTACTGAATTGACTTAGCTTAGGTAAGTAAAAATGCACTGCTTGCAAAGATGCAAATCTGCAGTTTGCACATATGTCGTTACTCGTACTAGTATATTATTAAAGACGGATAGAACACGTGATATGTCTTGATACTGTATAAATTCTGTCACATCAGTTCAGGGCCCGAATTCCTCTAAATAAATAGCTTCACCATTTAAATAGTATCGTTTCAAAATGTCAGTGTTAAACTCTTTTTGGTATTCTACTAAAACAAACTTTTGGAGGTTCATTCATAACTATGACGATTACGTTTCTGACTTCCAATTTGACACTCTAATTATGAAAGTCTCTTCAAGCGCAAAAATAGTAGAATACCAAATGCACAGACGTCATTTTAATCATCTTGATTGAATGGCACTATTGAGACCTTTGTTTTGACATTAGTGGAATTTGGCCCCAGGCTAGATGCTGTATTTATTCTGTAACATGAGTAATAATTGACATTCCTGCTCGCAGTAATCTCGACGAACCGCGTCCACTTCCTGGTGCTCCAGTTCCTGTGGTGCCTGACGCACATGCTGCGCATGCTGGTAGTCGTGGAGCCCTGCCACTACACCATCGCAGAGGTCAGACATCTTCATCTCTCACTGTCTGCCACAAGACTCTCTCTCTCACTAACTCCCGGCGTCCACTTCCTGGTGCTCCAGTTCCTGTGGTGCCTGACGCACATGCTGCGCATGCTAGTCGTCGTGGAGCCCTGCCACTACACCATCGCAGAGGTCAGACATCTTCATCTCTCACTGTCTGCCACAAGACTCTCTCTCTCACTAACTCCCGGCGTCCACTTCCTGGTGCTCCAGTTCCTGTGGTGCCTGACGCACATGCTGCGCATGCTAGTCGTCGTGGAGCCCTGCCACTACACCATCGCAGAGGTCAGACATCTTCATCTCTCACTGTCTGCCACAAGACTCTCTCTCTCACTAACTCCCGGCGTCCACTTCCTGGTGCTCCAGTTCCTGTGGTGCCTGACGCACATGCTGCGCATGCTAGTCGTCGTGGAGCCCTGCCACTACACCATCGCAGAGGTCAGACATCTTCATCTCTCACTGTCTGCCACAAGACTCTCTCTCTCACTAACTCCCCGCGTCCACTTCCTGGTGCTCCAGTTCCTGTGGTGCCTGACGCACATGCTGCGCATGCTAGTCGTCGTGGAGCCCTGCCACTACACCATCGCAGAGGTCAGACATCTTCATCTCTCACTGTCTGCCACAAGACTCTCTCTCTCACTAACTCCCCGCGTCCACTTCCTGGTGCTCCAGTTCCTGTGGTGCCTGACGCACATGCTGCGCATGCTAGTCGTCGTGGAGCCCTGCCACTACACCATCGCAGAGGTCAGACATCTTCATCTCTCACTGTCTGCCACAAGACTCTCTCTCTCACTAACTCCCGGCGTCCACTTCCTGGTGCTCCAGTTCCTGTGGTGCCTGACGCACATGCTGCGCATGCTAGTCGTCGTGGAGCCCTGCCACTACACCATCGCAGAGGTCAGACATCTTCATCTCTCACTGTCTGCCACAAGACTCTCTCTCTCACTAACTCCCGGCGTCCACTTCCTGGTGCTCCAGTTCCTGTGGTGCCTGACGCACATGCTGCGCATGCTAGTCGTCGTGGAGCCCTGCCACTACACCATCGCAGAGGTCAGACATCTTCATCTCTCACTGTCTGCCACAAGACTCTCTCTCTCACTAACTCCCCGCGTCCACTTCCTGGTGCTCCAGTTCCTGTGGTGCCTGACGCACATGCTGCGCATGCTAGTCGTCGTGGAGCCCTGCCACTACACCATCGCAGAGGTCAGACATCTTCATCTCTCACTGTCTGCCACAAGACTCTCTCTCTCACTAACTCCCCGCGTCCACTTCCTGGTGCTCCAGTTCCTGTGGTGCCTGACGCACATGCTGCGCATGCTAGTCGTCGTGGAGCCCTGCCACTACACCATCGCAGAGGTCAGACATCTTCATCTCTCACTGTCTGCCACAAGACTCTCTCTCTCACTAACTCCCCGCGTCCACTTCCTGGTGCTCCAGTTCCTGTAGTCACTTACTTCTGTCGCGAACACTAGATTGTGGAAACCTTGGCCAGTAGGTTTTCCCTCAGGGTTCTTAAAATAGGGTCTTCTAACTAAGGCATTACAAAGGTCGGCAACGCGCATGTATGTCCCTGATATTGCAGGCTGCGGTAACCGCTTTCCAATAGGCGGGCCGTATGCCTTATTGACACTTTGGTAGTATAAAAAAGTCAGACTAATTCTCTAATTCTTGTCATTTCCACCCCCAAAAAGTGATACTCCCACACTCACATATTTGCCTTTTATTATATTAAATACAAATACAAATACAAATACAAAATTCTTTATTTGTAAACATGGGTCATAAAGGTGGAAGGATATCTTATAAGTAAGCACCATACATGTTTTGCCTTAATTTAAAGCATGCAAATAGGAATGTATGTACATCCAAGTCTATAAAGTCGCAAACACAAAGAAACATTAAGTTTTATAATGAAAATATTGAATTATTAAATACATCAAAGATTAGACAAACTAAATAATAATTAATTAATAAATTCAAACTTCAATATTTATGTTCTTTTCTAATAAAAAATCGTTTAAATTGTAATAGCATTTAGATGTCAGTAGTTTATTAAGTTTGTTTTTAAATAATGTCAGCGGTAGCAATTTTATGTTGTTGGGCAATTTATTATAAATTTTTGGCGCCATGCCCCAAAAGCTTTTTTGAAGTAACGCCGTTTTGCCACTAACAGGACACAGGCGTTGTCGGTCGCGTCTACTGCGTGTGTTAAGTGACTTTTCAAAAAGATTATTGTTTGTTTTCACAAAGACAGCCATTTCATAGATGTAGAGTGCCGGAAATGTCATTATATTAGATGATAAAAAATAGGGTCTACAACTATCAGTGGTTTTCAGGCCATACATTGCTCTTATGCACCGCTTCTGTGCCTTAAAGATTGTTTCTCTTTCAGTACAGTTTCCAAAAAACATAATGCCGTAACGCAATTTAGAAGAAACATAGCTGTGATAAACCGTTTTCAATGCATCTAGACAGACTACTTTCCGGAGTTTGTAAAGCATGTACGCGAATTTACTAAGCGCCTTACATACCTCTTCAGCTTGCATATTCCAATTCAGTTGTCTGTCGATTATAAGACCTAAAAATCTTGTGTTTGTCGTGTTCTCTATAATTTGGTTTTTGTAGATAGTATTTATTTGTGGTAGGTATAGGCATACGTTGAGAAAAATGCATGATTTTGGTCTTACTGAGGTTTACATTCAAATTATTATTGTCTAGCCAGTCTATTATATTACGTATAGTGTCATTAATTTCATTTTCGTACGTGTCAGCGGATATACATTTTACTATTGCAGTGCTGTCATCTGCGAAGAGAATCATTGGATGTTTGGTGACTAGGGGTAGATCGTTGATATATATTAAGAATAGTAATGGGCCCAATACACTACCCTGCGGGACACCATATTTGATGGTTCTTCCACTAGACATATATCTAATTTCTTCTTTAGCTTTTGTGCTTATTCTTGTTACTTCTGTGTATTGCGTTCTGTTTTCGAGGTACGATCTTAGAAGGTTATGTGCACTCCCTCTGATTCCGTATCGAAATAGTTTGTCCAGGAGTACTTCGTGGTCTACATAATCGAACGCCTTTTTCATGTCCATATATATGGCACATATAGGCGTTCGTTCATCCACTCCTCTTATTATTTCAGTTAAAAGATTAAAAATAGCTAAATTAATTGACTTTCCTCTTCTAAATCCGTTCTGTTCATTTGCTAGTATATTATTTTTCTCTAAGAAAGAGTTCAGTGCATTATATATGACTTTTTCATATATTTTAGAGAAAACGGATGAAAGGGCTATTGGGCGGTAGTTAACTATATCATTTTTTTCTCCCTTTTTCTTATAAATGGGTTTAACTACTACTGGTTTGAGGCGCTCTGGGAAAATGCCATCAGATAACCCAAGATTGATAATGTGGCTTAGGTGGGGAGATATAGAGTTACTAACTAGTTTAATTACATGGATAGAAAAGTCGTCGTAGCCCGTGCTTTTTTTATTTTTTAGCGATTTTATTATCTTGTTAATTTCTAGGGGGCTAGTGGGGGCTATAAAGATAGAGTTGATTGTTGAATTTATTAATTTATAATTATAGAAAGATTTATTAAAGCATGGTTTTATTTGATCAATGAAATAGTTGTTAAATGTAGTAGCTATGTCTTGTGGGTTAGTATAATTAATTTTATCCAATGTGATGTCAGTTATAGTTTCGTGAGGTATGTTTTGTTTAGTTTTATTTATTATTTGCCAGATAGTTTTTGATTTATTTAAAGATTTTTTTATATTATAGCTATTTTGTGACAATTGCGTTAATTTAATGATTTTTTTAAGTCTAGTCGAGTATTTTTTTAAGTTTAATTTATTTGAAGTACTTGAGCGTCGTCGATACGCCCATAGAAGTTCTCTTTGTTTTTTACTGCATAGTTTTATCCCTTTGGAGATCCATTTTGGTTTTCTTGTGACTGAACATTTAATTTGTATCTTCGGAAAGCATAAGTTGTAGAATAAACCAAAAGTGTCTAAGAACAAATTAAATGCATCGTTTACGGTTTCCGTTAGGTAGAGTTCGGAGAAAGTTAGACTTTCCATGCATGATTTGAATTTTGACATGTTATCACAGCTGTAATCTCTCCTAGATACGTTCCAGCTGTTAATTTTGCAAACTCTACTGACTGGATACGTTAATATCTGAGCTGTATGGTCCGATAATCCGATGTCTAATACCTGACTTTTACATTTGATTTTAGAACCAATAGCAAAATTATCAATGCAGCTTTGACTAGATAAGCGAGTTGGCTGACTTAGTACTAGCTTAAGGTTATAACAAAGTAGTACATTTTTGAACTCTAAAGAAATTCGATTACTTTTTAAAATGTCGATGTTAAAGTCACCACACAGAATAACATTGCTTTTTGTGTTACAGATTTTTGATAATAGTTCATACAAAATCTCAAAGAATAAATTAAGCTTTTTAGGATTAGGCACCCTGTATATGCACACTATAGTAAGATTATATTGCCTAAGTTCAACAGCACAACATTCAAAAACACTTTCAATACAAAATTTTGTGACATTATATTCGTTAAAAGTTATGCCGTTTCGGACTAAAATGCATGCTCCTCCACGATTTTTAGGTCTAGAGTAGCATGCTGAAAGATTAAAGTTAGGTATGCAAAGTAAGTCTTCTTGACCCGCTGAAATGAAGTGCTCTGTAATGCAGAGCACATCTAAGTCAATATCATGCTTTCTATTTATCTCGTCTAAATAAAGGGCCAAAAGGTCAGATTTATTAATTAATCCTGCAATGTTTTGGTTCATAATGTGAATATAATTATTCGAGAAAAAACTGAGCCTCAGTTTGTTCTTGATTGTCTGTGGGTTCTTCATTTATGCTTGAGGTAGTATAGGGTTGGTTCTGCTCAGCTATGTATTTGATTAACTTTCCCAGGTCATGAAGAATGATTCGAAAACCACGGATGTTTACTTTTCCGTTAATTGTTGAGAACATTCTTTTGTCGTAGGTTAAGTTCAAATTAGAATCAACTATGTAGGAATATTGCTTTGACTCATTGTCTTTGTAGAGTAAGTTGTTAAAATTTTCGAGACGCCAGTTGTACATTGTTGCATATTTATGACATTTAAAAGTAGGTGTGCATAAAATGATGTTCGTAAATTGTACTTTCAGCAACGTTTCCCTTATATAAATAACTGATTCTAAGTTATTAACCGTCGTATGGAAATCCTCTTCTCCAAGAAATATTACACAGAAGTCCTCCATAGTAAAATCTTTTAATTTCGAAGCAATTCCTTCCAGTAAGGCGTGTATGCCGCAGACCGGTTTCCTGTAGTGGCAGATGTCATATCTGTTAATATGTTCATTTTCAGTTATTATATTGTGTTGCAGATTATTTGGTCTTTGGCTGCTAATTATACATATTTTATTGCGCTTTGGCACAGTTACTGGTGGTACGAAGTTTACTCTAGTTCGATTTTGGTAATTTGTGGTGGTGAGTGAAGCAGAGGGGTGTGGGTTCAAATCTTCAATTTTTGTTTGCGTTTTTTTTTCTAAAGTTTGTAATAAATTAGTTTGTGTTTCATTGTGCTGTCTTTTCGTAAAAATTTCGGTTATTTCTGTTTGTGTTTGTGCTCCTTTATAATTTTTTTCTGTTTTTTCTATTTGTGTTTTTGTTACTGTTTTCATGTCCGCTTGCGTTTGTTTATGTGCTTTAGATGTTGTTTGTTGTTTAGGTCTATTTCGAGGCGTTGTGAAGGTTGGCGGCAAAAATTTAGCCGGGCTATTACCTATTTTCTTGTACAGCACATTTTTTTTCGTTAAGTCTTGATTCGCTTTAGCTAGTTCTCTATTTTGCAGAGATAATTTCTCTATTTCGTCGTGAGCACTTATAAGTTGTGCCTGAAGGTGCTCTATTTTTTGTGACAGCGTTGAGATTTGCTCATTCTCGATGGAAATGTCCGGAAGGCTGTTGGTAGTGACATCTAGCGCGTCGACACTCATGTCTGACACTCATGTCATGTATTAGGTAATATTATAATAAAACGTAAAATATTATAATAAAAACTTAGTTATAACTATCATCAGTACCTACTTATTAGCCATAACGTGCATAACATAGCATTTCTATGAAAATACAACACATAATATTATTTTTATTTTGCTTAGATACATCAGTACGAACGGGTTCAAAAGTGAAAACGATGACACCTCGAAATATTTAAGACATTGTGCGTGTCGCTCCAAGTTTAAAAGAATTGAGTTCAAAAAATTAAATGAGTTTAATTTTTTATTAGGTACATACAAAGATTAGAATGTAGTTATAAAATAGTCCAATCAGATTCAAAGTTTCATCAAGCAGTCAAAATTGCTTAAAATTACCTGAAGAACCATAAAAGTTATAATTATTTCCAGGGCAGAAGAACCGAAACCCTAATCTGCAAGTTAATGAATTGCGCGCCATCTACCGGCGTGCTGCCGTCCCGCCTGGAGCTGTTCTCGAGACAGCTGCTCCTCCAGTCCGTCAGCTACTCGCCCATGGGCATGTGTACACTCGACCGCCCACTCGTGGCCTCGGTGAGGATTACATACTAATCAACACATGACTATGGCAGAAATTTCCTCCACGCAAACTAGACACTCATTGAATACGGGACATTTACCACGATTTACCGAAATATTGGAAAACTCAAAAGAAATCAAAACATTGTTTAATATCCCGTATTTAATGACTTTTGTGTTCTCAAACTAGGTTTTCGAAAGGAGTCCAATAGGCCATTCTACAATTTCATATAACTATGAATAACGCCATCTGTTTTAAACACAGAAAACTGATTACAATCAAAGCCTCAGTAACAAGCTCGATAAAGCGCCATCTTGTTATTTCACAACGAATTAATTTATGAACCCTGTAAGTAACAGGTAGCGTAGCAAAGAGCGTAGCGCTCCTACGTCGTAGCAGTTTCTTCTACGGCTCGTAGAGGCGCTACGATCGCTCGTAGCAAGATCGCATGGATTTCGGAAAAATAACTTGAGTAGAAACCCACGGCTACGCACGCGAAAACACACTAAAAACCTAGCGTTAATGTTATTCCAGACGTTAATGTTATTCCAGACGGTAGTTTTGGCTTTGTCTTACACAGCATTAAGAAATGCTAACTACAATTTTTACCCCAAGGCCAGTCCTTGGAAGGTCAGGATCATTCATGCGTTATCATTCGTTTCCGCACGAATCAAATTCATACGAAAACGTATGCAAAGTGAGCACGGCCTAAGGCTTATTTCACCAAAAGATAAAAGGACAATTACCGGCTTCGCCACTTAACTTAAAACGTAGAAACAACCGTTTAATATTAAACCACTGTTGGTAAACTCGGTTCTTAGTCTAAATACCTTATAAAGCTAATCATTAATGTTTTTTTCACCAGGTAATCGGCGCAGTGACAACTTATCTGGTCATATTGATACAATTTCAAAGGTACGACACGTAACTACTCAAACGGCTTGAAAAGAAAGAGAAGATAGAAAAAAAAATTCGCGATCAACTAAAGTCAGTTGATAACAAAGAAAAAAATTATTTGTACGATAATCAAAAATCTTCTAGTCATTAATTTAAGAAAATTTGTATTTTTAGAACTGATTAGCTAATATATCTATAGATTAGTATAACAATGTGATCGATAATTAATATAAATATTAAATATAAATGCAGTTTTATTTACCTTAAAAATCTATTATAATAAATGGGAAAGTCTGTGTGAATGTTTGTTATGAGTAATCTCCATAACTACTTAAGTTATGTAGATGAAATTTGGTGTGTAGGTAGTTTAGGACCTAGAATAACACATAGGGTATATTTTTTTAAAAGGGTGGTAAAGTTTGTATGGAAAATTATTATTCCTTGATTAGATTTACTTTAATCTATGGAGTGAATTATTAAACACGTTTTTTTTACTTTTACACAAAAACCCCTAGGGGGTGTGCAATAAATTTCTGAAATTTGTATAAAAAATTACTTTCGTTCGCGGGCGAAGACGCGGGGCACATCTATTGTTTTTATAAAGCCAATGTAGCGTACATTCCTGATTCATTTTTCACTGTCATAAAAATATTGCCTATATTTGTAATACAGACATGAACTAAGTAAGATACTTTAAACTTTCCTAATTTTCACTTTAAAATAGCCTTTACAGCTGATAACAATAAAAACGATAGTTCCATGCACTACACGAGTCTGGCTGGGACCAGCATTCGTTTACCGTCCGCTTAGGTACTTAGGCGCTCTCGGTGGAAAATTGCACTTTTATAGTTGAAATAGATTGCAGCATCTTTATCACTATCTTACACTAGAATACTACATAAATAATGGACAAGGGACATTTTGTACAGAATTATTTTTATCAGTCATATAGTACCTACCCATAACTCATGCTCTGTTTAACTTGGGGATAGATGATGATGTGTAAATAACATTTTTTTATTATATACTAGCTATTATATACTACAGCGGGCGACGCTGCGGGGCGCAGCCCCGCAGCGTCGCCCGCGGGGAAATTTATTTATTTGTTAAATATCATATTTTTATACATAATATGCTATTCCCGACGAAGACAAATCCAAAAACACAAAAATCATAAAAATCGGTCCAGCCGTTCTCGAGTTATAAGTGTTGTAACAAACACGACTTTCTTTTGTATATATAGATAGATATGTCTCTTGACTATGAAATGCATGGTATCACAAGGAAGGCTCGCAAGTACAAAATAGAATTGAGGTCTAGAAATGCAGCGATCTGCAACATATAGAAAGAACAAAAATATAAAAAAACCGGTCGTCATTATAAAAACGATAACTGATGTTAGTATCACTATTGATCTGCAGATATATTGGTATGTATTATAAAATATGTATCTATGTAATGTATTTCATTCAGTATATAAGTTGTAAGTAACTATATGACTTTTCCGAGTAAACGTGATGCACCAAAAATGAATAAATGATCCTAACTGAGTTATCTAGTACCAAAACACAAGCTTTGCTTAGTTTGTAGCTGAGATGATGCTGTGTAAGTGTTGTCCAGCATTGTTTATCCACTACATACTCTCACTCTCACTGCCCAAGGTGTTATTCTAATAGCTTAAGGTTTACCTACCTTCCTGCATAGATGTAGACACCTAACGCCGTCTTATATTATTTATCCATTACATATTCCCTGACAAAGGTGTCAATCTAAAAGCTAATTGTACCTGCGTGCCTAGATGTAATATCTAAAGCCGTCTAGAATAAGGTAAGGCAGGTCCAGTTTAGCAAACTCGGATAGTGTCCGATCCAAGTTGTCCCTGTTCGACGTGCTCTATCTAATCTCATCAAGCTTCCGTTGTTCTCCACAAGGTAAATGTAAAACAGTAGGTCTGGTTTATCACATACTAATCATGAGTTTATTTATTTATTTACAAAATTTTAGGAAAACTTACAGCTAGGTTTAGTAGGTAACATAGGTAAAAATATAAGAACATGCCTAGATAGACCAGAGCATTTCCGCTCAAATGATGATGATGTGAATGATCACAGATTATTATTTTAGTATTATAAACGCGAACGTTTGTAAAGAGGTAGGTATGAAAGGAAAGGTTTATATAAAACTAGCGACCCGCCCCGGCTTCGCACTGTTTTATTATATGTATAAAACTTTCTCTTGAATCACTCTATCTATTAAAAAACCGCATCAAAATCCGTTGCGTAGTTTTAAAGATTTAAGCATTCAAAGGGACATAAGGATATAGGGACATAGGGACAAAAAAAGCGAGTTTGTTTTATACTATGTAGTGATTATGTATAATACACCCGTGCGATGCCGATGCGAACCCCTTTTTTAGGTAAAGCAACAACGAATGAGAAACCTTTAGGTTGATAGTTTTCGAGTTAAAGCAAAAGTCCCAAGCTCTTTTATGCTCTAGCTAGATAATCCGAAATTTCGTAGTAGGGTAGACCGAGGCGAATCGGATCAGTTTGACTTTGAAGTAAAAAAACAAGTACTTTTTTCAAAGAATCACAGTTTTTATTAATTTGGCTTTAACCAATATTGTTTTTTATTATCATTTAACATATTAAACATTATTTAAAACTTACATTTTAATTTTTATAAAAATAAAACGTAACTATGAGAAATATCCGATTCGCCCCAAAATTGGGGGCGAATCGGATCTTACATTCATTGGTCATTAATATACAAAATTCTCACTGAATTATGTTTACAATCATACTTAAAACTAGAATAAAACTTAATTCAGTCACTTCAATCAGTTATCGGTACATAAATCACAAGTTTACGGTCCTTTTGCACCATTTCTGTCATTACATTTTTCACAGGCCTTGCACTAGATCCAGTCTTCTATTGGCGGATGAACAAATTTTTCTCAGCAAAAAAATGTTATGCCAGTCTCTTCACCCAACCGAACTCATAATTTTAATACCAGGTGTAGCTTTATTCTTCTTTTTGATATTTATATTCCCATTATCTTACCCTTTTTTTTTAACTACACATTTTTTTCAATTTAATATTTTGTGTTTTCTTAGCGTTTTTATAAGGATATTATCTTTACTTTGTGGTAATGTCAGGTGTAAAATGGGCTGCGTCAGTTTATGAGGTTTCTTTGATATGGTCGGGCTCTTTAACGGAGAGGAAAGAATTTGTTCAATGGTGTCAGATGTAACATATTCACAGTCGGTTGCTCAATTTCAAAATGTCTTGTCTGAAGCTTTTTTCGTATCTTCTTGAGACCACTTAGCTTGGTCAGTTTTTTTCTTACGTCCAAATCATCTATAACATTAAAACATGGATTATAAAGAAGAGAAAAGTAATTTAAACACTGATCCGATTCGCCCCAAATTATCTGATCCGATTCGCCCCATATCAATGGATTCACAAAATGACTTTAGTCAGAATACCGTTTACAATTTACAGGAAACACATAAGGTTTATCAAAATTAGATCCATACTGAATAACATTACACAAATACCTTCACAATCTCATCAATTTTTTTACCCAAAATACAAGTTATCATTATTACGTACCTTACAATTGGTGCAAAAATGGCCGTGGTGTCACTTCTGCATGGCTTGCGAGCATCACTAGTGCTGAAGAACGCGTGATATCGAAGTTTAACAAATAGCAACCGACGCGGGGAGAGAGGAAGCAGTCACGTGTAGTTGTAACTGCGTTCAGTGTAGAGCGGTTTTTTAAATTTTAATTTATATGTTATTTTGATCCGATTCGCCCTGTGATCCGATTCGCCTCGGTCTACCCTAAATAGCTTATTTACATATTATTGTTTTGAAAATTTATTTGAATTGATTTACATATAATTTTTTTTAGTAAATGATTGGATTTTTTCTTATTAACGAGAAATTTACGTTTGTCCATGACCTTATGATAAGTTTGAATTGTCTAAAGAGAAGCTTTGCTTCTGAAAACTCTTTTCTTCGTGTTTCTGATAGTCACAGACGCTCTGAGCTTTGGTAATTAGATTCGGCGAGAATCGCTGCTCTACGGAAATTCCAGGCTGAAATAGGTATCAGGGCTTTCTGTAAAATATGCCATTATACTTTTTTGCTAAAATATTCTCTCAAAGGTAAGGCGATTTCTAGATATTCAGCAGTTTTTCCGTTCTTGCTATTTATTATTCACTTCGCTTTTTCGAGCCCTGAATCGGTAATATATTTCTAAATTCATTCACTTAATGATTTTATATGGAATGTATTGTATTAAGCTCTACTTGGTTTGGGACTAGATGATGCTATATGGATTGTTCAACATTATTTTTTATTATTTATTGTCGTTATGGCACCAAATGTGATAACCAAAAATAATAATATAACTATTTATTTCCAAACAGGTTTGATGGTTTAGAGATTACTCTAATCTAATAAAGTTCTTTCTTGATTGATATAAATCAGTTGAGCTACCTCTAGACTGTTTGCGACCGTCTGAAGTTACACTACATGTCCGAAGACATTATTTACTCATATTTTTTCCCCCTTTATACCATTTTTGATGCAAACAAAATATTCATATAAATCTTTGAAATTTACTACTTTAAATATAAAACAGTATTGAACCAAAAACCTGTAGATCAACGTTAGTTCCAAGGCGGAAATCGAACCCGCAACCTTTTCTAATATATCATAATTAAAATATAATAAGCACTCAAAGGTTTTTGTAAAGAAACGTAGACTTGTAGAACCTTCGATGCACTCAAATGATTCCATAGCGTATATATATTTTTCAGTAACTAGCAGCTTCAGTATAAACCCACAGTTACCTACGATTCAAAGTTTTTTCAATTCCTATTTTCAATAACAGACGGATATGAGAAAAGTAGTTTTTTGCTAGAAATCCATACGAACGCAATTCCCATACCTGCAATTCCAGTTTTTCGCATCGAAATTGGAAATCGAGGTCACTGGATGAATAAAACTGCATTGTTTACTCTGCAGAGCTTGAAACCTTTTGAAAAAGTTAAGCGAATGGGCTAAAAAGAAACTAAAAAGTAAGTAAGCTAAACGTAAGTAAGCTAAACGTAAGTAAGTAAAGTAAGTTCAAGTGGCAGTGGGCCGGCCATATCTCGCGAAGAACCGACCACCGTTGGGTAAACTTGTTCTTGAGTGGAGACTGCGACTTGGCACACGTAGTGTAGGACGCCCTCCGGCCAGGTGGGATGACGATCTGCGAATGACTGCTGGCAGATGCTGGATGCGGCAAGCTGAAGACAGGGTGCTATGGCGTTCATAAGAAGAGGCCAATGTCCAGCTGTGGACTAACATAGGCTGATGATGATGATGAATCAAATGAGTGATTTACGATTTTTTAAACAATTTTCTAAAACTACATAACTTTGCTGGCAGTTTAGGTTAGGTAGTGGTCAGAAGATTTTATCGCCGAAATCATATAACCGATTTATTTAAATTTATAAGCCATACAAGTGTAAATACTAGTTGTGATTTGGTCGTCCTTGCACTATTGCCCTGTTTACTTTTTATATCTATAAGAGAGAGGTAACGGTAAAGATATAGAAAATCAAATACAATTGATTAATATATCTGCCAATAAAAACTCACTCGCAGTGACCTCAGTTCTTTCGTGATTATGGCGCTTGAAACGGTGCCGAAATATAGGAAAACGGTCAAATCATGGTAAGTATCCCATGAAATAAACCATGATTGATTTAAAAGTTACAATTGAGTAAGCACCGTACCTCTTTAATGAGGTAAAGGGTAAAGTAATTTTATATTATCTCGAATAAATAAAAACACTCACCATGACAGAATAGTTAATATACAGGGTGTTAGTGTGAATAGTCTCAGCATTAAAAACATATGTCTATCCTTTGATTTTCTGTATGAGTTGAGTTCAAAACCGATGAAAGTAAATAATTCTATGTTTTACTTTTTTCAAAAACAGAGAAGAAAACAATTTTAAATATCCATAACAACAATACCAAACTAATATAAACATTAGTCCTTTTTCATCAGTTTTAGATTCAACTCATGATAAAAAAATCATAGGATTCACATTACATTGTAAAGTACAAGCTTACCAGAATCTTCCACAACCCAATCACTGTAAATATAAGTTAAGCTACTTTACCACAAACCATTCGTTTTACAACTCGAACGCGAACTAACTTCAAAAGCTACACTAAATTACCTCAAGTCGTATCTACAGTACTACCTCAAGTTCTGAATCTAGATCTAAGCCGTTAAGATCGAGCACAATCAGTAATGGATATAAATTAGGCGGAGTAGAAACAAAGCGGAGCCGCGAGCGGCAGTGTAACTTGCTTCGGCTTGATGCAAGTTTAATTCATGAGACACACGGACAGAAAAAGTCGCTAACAAGCTATAAAGATATTTAATTTCATAACTAGCATCTGCGCGCGGTTTGTATGGAGACGTTTCGAGGATTTTTTATCTCGTGGGAACGGATTTATGGGATGAAATTTATGATGCATACGAGCTATTCCAGGGCTAGAACCATGTTCGATCCGTTCAGTGGTTTTTGCGTGAAAGAGGAATAAATATCCATCCATACAAACGGTCGCGTTTATAACATTTATGTTTGTAAGGGTTTTGTTTTTTCCGGGTTTGTAATAAATATATGGGCGCCTGTTCGATGCGACGTGACGCGAGAGCTGGTGAGTATTTGGCTCAGCGCATCAGTATTGACATACAGCGTGGTACTGCAGCCAGCGTTTTGGAGACGCTTCCGACTGGTATCGATATGGATCAGGTGAGCTATCTCTAAACCGCTTGCAGTTAGCTCAATGGTTTCAATTCAGTTCAGTTTTCTAACAAATAAATATAATTTCTTTAATATTTTGGCGATTTATGAATATTGCAATGCGACTAGCGGCTTTATCATAATAAACCAGTTTTGTCTCCTCTGTCTGTCCATTTATGTCTTAGCTCATACACTAGAGAGCTGTAATTTGGTAATAAATATCTATTAACAGTGCGAAACAGTTTTCATTTTATCACTTACCAGTGAGGGGTATAATGGCGATCAAAAATATTGTGGAGTGTAGTCAAGGTCTCGATAACCGCGCTCTGCATTAAATGACTCCACTTGGCAGGAATCGATGTAAAAGAAGTCGAAATGACAGGAACGACGATTGCTGCATTAATACTTTTGGCTCTATCTCTTTAAGTCCCGTATGTGGATACATCTCACAGGCGCATTTGCGGTGTAAAGTGGTGGATGTAATAGATTCTCGAGGGCTCTGAGTGCTCCGTTCTTTGCATCCGCTCTGATACAGCTACCTACGTTCTTATGCATCCGTTTTGATGCTTACGTTCTTTGCATCCGCATTTCAGTGAACGCTGAAAACTTTTGGGCCTCGTTGAGCTTTATATTAATAGAAATTAATGCTGGCTTCTGTCTTGTAGAGAGTTGAATAGTTTCTTTAGTTACCTACCTGATTTTATCCAACAATGGGTTTGCAGATTACTTGTAATTTTTTTAAAAGGTGTCATCACGATTCAAGTAGAGACAAGGAACTTCATTTGAGAAATAGAAAAAATTAAATAATTATAGGTGCTTACTTAAGTAACTTTTACTAATAAGTTTTTCAAAAATGTATGTTCTATTTACGTCATAACATAATTTTACGTATAAAACATGCAGTTGAATTGCAACGATGCTTTTTTTAAATTTTGATGCCAGCTAAAATAAAATGGGTGAGTTCTATTATCTTTTTATTTTCCTAAGTCTCCACAGATTTAACCGTAAAATATAAAATACGTGAACAGCTCCATTTACCTGGTAATGTGGTACATTTATGCGGCTCCGCAGCCTGCGGCTTGCCCTGTTACTCACAGGCTTGTAGTCACATCTGAAACCTGGGAGATACTTATGGGACGCGACTTTATGTTACAAACGACGCAAACGACTTTAAGTCGCGTTACGTAGGTCCAGAAAGACATTATTCGGTTTATCAAAAGTTGTTTTAACACTCAGATGCACACACACGTGTATAAACTGTATTTAGTTTAGTGATATTGTTAACATAATTTTCAAGTTGTAAACGTGAAAATATGAAGTAAATTTTTGAAAATAATATAGCTAATAATATTCTAGAATAATATCAGCTTCTTTTACACTAATATTCACATGGTGATATTGCCCAGCTACCATTGATTTTATTCCCATATTATCGAAGTAAATATTATTTTCATTCACACGCCTTATTATGGTGGTAGTGTCTGTGAAGTGAACGGTTTAAAACCTTTTAAGTTTTAGTTGTCCTTTCAAGTAAAATTGGCAAATCATTGACAAAAGCGTTACAAAAAAGTGGTACAATTTTCTAGGTTCGAACAATTTGTTCCCCTGATTACTATTATTAGTGATGATTACTATTATTATTTAGTTGTCCTTTCAAGTAAAATTGGCAAATCATTGACAAAAGCGTTACAAAAAAGTGGTACAATTTTCTAGGTTCGAACAATTTGTTCCCCTGATTACTATTATTAGTGATTATGCTGACTAGTCGCGTCCTAAATTAGTTCAGGTCGAGGAGAGCCGTGGGCCACTCACATGCCTCGTAAAAACCAGGCGCACACCCGATACTAGAGCTGGCTAAAGCTCTGTTGAAATCTGTTGGTGGTTTTTTTCGTGGAGATAGCAGGAA
The DNA here is from genome assembly GCA_944547425.1 of Eupithecia centaureata. Lineage (NCBI taxonomy): Eukaryota > Metazoa > Arthropoda > Insecta > Lepidoptera > Geometridae > Eupithecia > Eupithecia centaureata. Next base: position 10,591,243 of record OX155695.1, on the reverse strand, counting down.
ATATACACCACTACGGCTTCTCTTGTCTATGGACTCTTAAAGTCTCCACACACTGAAGCCGGAGGCGGAGCGGAGGCGAAGGCGTGCCGGTTTTTCCTATTGCATCGCGCCGCCACCGCCTGCTCTGTGTGTGTAGGCTTGCATGATTCAATAGAATACAACTCGCACGCCTTCGCCTCCGCTCCGCCTCCAGCTTCAGTGTGTGGAGACCTTTACACCATCTCTCTCCACCTACTTCAGCTTCTCTCATATATTCATAGAGAGAATCCTACTAATACTATAAACCCGAAAGTTTGTAAGTATGGATGGATGGATGTTTGATACTCTTTTACGCAAAAACTGCTGAACGGATTGCATAACACAAGCTCTGCTTAGCTTGGGGCTAGATGATGCTGTGTGGACTGTCCGGAATTATTTATTTCTTATAATAATAAATGTTAATTCATTAGGTACCTACTTCAAAACTGAACATTATTAGTACTTACAGTAAATTACAATGTAATGCTATGAAACTGAAAACAAGCGGTGAATTATTGGTGCTAAGTAGTGTTCCTTGTGTATGAATTATGTATGGCATGGCTTATCAATTATCATTAACATCAACTAAGGACATAATTCAACGCTGTAGTTATTTTTAAAAATTTACATGTTACTACGTAGTAGACTATTGTTGACTAACCTACCTAACTTCTGACTTAACTTTTTACCCACGATTTTACCAATAAATGCTTGTATTCAAATCGAGTTGTTTTTGATGTTCGGTTCGAAATAAGTAAACACTGCTTATCATCGGAACCATATTTTTCTACGGCACATTGATACGACCCGGCGAACTTTTGTAGCGAACCTTCAGTCGGGTTTCTGCCTACCGTATATCTCCACGCCTATCTGGGCGCCTGGTACTCTTAACTGAAAAACGTGAAAATAATTAATATAGGTAAAATGAAGTAAAATAAAAAAAAATGGGATGAAATTCGTTAATTTGAAGTTTGAACGATAGATTTTTTAAAAAATGAGTAAATTTTTAATGTGATTCATTTAAATTTTCTTAAAAGTTGAACATATATTATGTAAAATAGCGTATTTTTAAGTGAAATTCAAATCCAACTTTTAATTATAATTGTAAGTTTTGAGCCGGAGCGTTGATTGGATTTTTATACTGATGGGTAAGTTTTAGTAAATAAAAAAACTATACTCCTAAATCTACGTAACGTAGGTACTATGACTTACATCGCTTAGTACGGAATTAGGTACCTACCTGTACAAGTTGATGACCAGCCCCTATATAAATATTTATTAACAATGATTTAAAAAAAAGTTGATGTTACAGAGTACTGAAATCCAGTTAGGTTCTTCATTGTTTTAATTAAAATACCAGTAAGTACAAATATAAAACAAAAAATCTAGTGCCAACAATGCATCATCTCCTCAGACAAGTTGAAAAAAAACTTGTGTGCCACGTAAAATGAGCACTAAGCCGAAATGTAGAGCTGTTGTTGTTTTGATCAAAATAACAATCATGAGTTGAAAAGGTAATCGAAGAGACATTGAGTAAGCAAATACCACGTTAATGATGTGATATTTTAGTAAAACCTCCATGTATCAGCACTTTGACGCAGTATGGGTGATTTTTTAATAACTCAACACATCTTACATTAGAATATTTGGCTGGAAGGCTCTTAACGTCAAAACTACTGAGTGTACCGAGTTGCATTTTACTTTGCAGTTTAAGTAGAAATTGGAATATAATAACCAATTTTTCTATTCTCATCTGCGATCTTCTAGTTTTCTGTCTATGAGCAAGTTTGGTGTAGATAAGAATTTGTTCATAGACCAGTTTTCTCTCATATCATTGAAGAATGATAAAAAGAAATAATAAGAAATCGCTTTTTCTCGAGAATGATGTCAGGTGATAGATAGGGTTTTGATTAGGGCTTTGTTTGTATTTAGCTGACTGTTATTTCGCGAATCTAATTTTCATTCGGTGGAATAAATATTTACACAGCAAATGTTAATTTTATCGATGCAACAAAATGTTGCAAGCTTACACACTTCTTATTGTAGATTGTTTAATTATTGTTACGTTTAGACTAATTATAAAGCGCAAAAACACGTGAGGAATTAATGGCAACTGCGTGATTTTGTCCAATAAAGGTTTACTTATTTAATCACATAATTGCTCAGGTTGCGAATTTATTATCACTTTCTATCTTCTACCTCTATTTAATTCGTTTCGTTTTCCATGTTTTTGGTTTTTTATAAACTACTAGCGACCCACCCCGGCTTCGCACGGTTTTATTATACGTATAAACGTTCCTCTTAAATCACTCTATCTATTAAAAAAAAGCAACAAAATCGTTTGTGTAGTTTTAAAGATTTAAGCATACAAAGGGACATAGGGATATAGGGACATAGAAATCGACTTTGTTTTAAACTATGTAGTGATTTTCATGTGATCACCTTAATCTATTCGTATTTCTTTTTATGTTTACCATTACCTGCCTCCTAACACTCATCAATTGTTTACCAGCTTTATTATTAGGTATATTATCTACATTTATTTTAATTTATAGTCAGGTGTTTCAGTACATACAGAACATTTCAGGTCATAAGCATTATTTATTTAGTTTTAACGTTACAAACATTTTAATACCGAGCCAAACTACGAATCTCAAACATTAACAACCTGTTTTACACCTTTTTCAAGAGTTTAATGAATAATGCTGAAACACGCATTCAGAATATACATTTTTTTTTGGTTTTAAGCAATCGGGCCACTAAAGAGTTACAAAAACACAATAAAATAAAACCCCTTTTCACCCCTTTGGGTAATATTTCCAAAAATCCAATTTTATCGGGTATCTGCATATTAAACGGTGTTTATGCTCTAAATTTCATTTCTTTCTTTCTTCAGCGGTTTGGGCTAGGCGTCGTCTCCAAAATACACTTGTTCCTTGATATATATGGAGATTAGAACAAGTATTTAGGTTTTGAGCTTACTGCGGACTGTTGCAAACAATTTAGAGTTCGCTTAACTAATTCATTTCAATACCAGACGCCGCGTCCCCAAGACTTACTGAATTACCACGCTGTATGACAATGCTGATGCGCTGAGCCAGATACTCACTAGCTTGGGTTACGCGTCGCATCGATTAGACGCAAGTAAAAGGACAACACAATATGAAAAGCAAAGTATCGGGTCAGCTACCGTGATATGAACCCAGGTTACCTATGCACCCTGACCTAGAAAAACAAACGTCTCAAACGACTAGAAAGAAAATCAAAACGACAAGCCCTGACATCTTTCGAATAATATTATGAAGATAACCCGTCCGATATTTTCTTTTCATTCAAGACTTCCACTGTATTTTTCCATAAAAGAAAAATAGTGGTCGTTTAAATGATTTACGCGATTATAGACATAATTTTAACCTGGATAGAGGTTAAAATCACAGTTGTCAAGGTGATTGGATCGAGTTGACGATGGGGGTAAGTTTAGTGAATAGGTACCTACTTTTCTGACGTCAGAGACACACCGCCTACACACCCACACTGTCATAAACAAATGAAACTGATTTTTTGAAAACAACTTTGTGCAAACAAACGTCTGGGTTGTCACTAAGCGCGACAAATAACGAGTTTCTATTTGATCCGAAGAAATTTAGGCTTAGGTTGAAGAACTGGTTTATTTTTTGCTTCTTTCACTAGTGGACAAAAGATTGAAGCGAAGAGAAAATCAATTAACATACATTAACACCTTATTTCATGTACTCGTAGGTTAAAATTTGACTTGTCTAAATGCTAATTTCGGAGGCCTAAAGAAATAAGCTTAAAAAGTAAGCACAAAGGAATAACTCCGAGTATCCTCTATCCCATTTATTACGAGTATATTCAAATCAATTCGATACAGGAAAAAACTGGTAAATAAAAAAAAGCTTTTGATATCGTAGTTCCTCTAATCAATCGCCTATTGGTTGATAAATAGTGGCAGATAGTTTGTTTACCCACAAATAACCCTAGAGGGTCACAGCTTAATAACTGCTATTAGTTCTACAGCTTACAAACTGATGGTTTAGGTTACAATTAATATGCTAACAATGTATTCGTGTATATCGTGTGTGTTTTAATGAAATACCAAGATTACTTGGAAGTGGTATTTATTTTGGATCGATTTGTCTTAGTCGCAAGTCAAAGTGATGATCAAAACTGTAATATTGTTTTTTTTTATTACAAAAACATATCGCAGTCCCTTTAAATTATGAAGTAACATAAAACTAGATTAAAACTGATTGATATATAAACTTTTATACGTGCTGGTATATTAATAACATAAAACGGTAAGATACTTAATTACATAATTTTCGCCGTAAACTGAGCGACATCTGGTCACATGCTTAATAGCACCTTTTTCATAGATACTTTTAACGTAGCATTCATGCGTCGTAGACCGTACGTAGCCCCTCTACGTCGTAGACCGTAGCCCCTCTACGTCGTAGACCGTACGTAGCCCCTCTACGTCGTAGACCGTAGCCCCTCTACGTCGTAGACCATACGTAGCCCCTCTACGTCGTAGACCGTAGCCCCTCTACGTCGTAGACCGTACGTAGCCCCTCTACGTCGTAGACCGTAGTTCTATCTACAAATTGATTTAAATTAAAAATACCGTAAAACGATATCAAATAAGGCAGATATCTTATAGCATCGTATTCATAGATATTTTTTATTGGAACATTCATGCGTCGTAGACCGTGTTCTATTTACAAAAATGGCTAATCGTTTTAAAAATACAGATTTATTTCAGTATTATCTCCAAGTAATAGTTCAAAGAAAAAGTAATATTAATATTTTACTCTGTTTTGTGAACTATTCATAAAAAATACCTAAATAAGTACTTACTTATATAGTACTTGAATTATAGACCTCAAGTTAGGGTATAACTAAGTGTATATGTAGTTAGCGCAATGTAATTTGTGTATCATTATTTATTAACAACGTTAAAACTTTGAAAACTATTTCTTTCTACAAAAAATACCGTTAACCGATACCAAATGCGTCTGATTCCTAATAGCATCTCATACATAGATATTTTACTACTTAGCATAGTCTTTACTGAAACTGTAACATAGTTATGTTAGTTTGTTCACAATAATATATAGGTAGAATATACATCATTGTACAAAAGTTGTATAGGGGCGAGCGTTATGCTAGATAACACTCTCTACCTACTAACCGTAGAGGAGTATAGATAACAATTGAGTAGGAAGAGCTAGACAAAAAAAATTGCGCATTTGTGAAAAGTTTGGAAAATCACAAATCACAGCATCATATAGCCCCAAGCCAATAATTCCGCATTATTTTGTTATTTAATAAAAAACTTTCGCGTTTAAATATTAGGAAGAATAAGGATAAGGAAGTATGGAAAACTTCCACGTAAAGTTGCGAGCGAAAGCTTGTTACTAAATAATCTTGAAATAGTGTCACTTTCAAAACTTATAATGTATCAATTTAGACCTGATCCATGTTTTATGAGTTGTATTGTTTTTGTTTACACTTTGGAGACTAATGTAACACGTAAACATTCAGAAACCGTTCAGTATGGCGTGGAATCACGCTGGTAGCAGTGCTTTTTGAATAATAAAATATAAAATGGCATTTTCGTTCAATAATAAATTGATATTTATTAGACGTCCCTATAATGGTGACTTGCTAAGACATGGTAAGTTCATCTCTCAAGTACTTTTATGACTTTAATAGCAGCGCCTCGCGGTTTCACCTGCGGTAATTCCCAGTTCCCGTGGAAATTCCGGAATAAAATATAGCCTATGTGTTATTCCAGACTATAATCTATCTCTTTGCCAATTTTCATCCATATCCGCTCAGTAGATTTTGCGTAACAAACATCCAATCCATACTTACAAAATTTCGCGTTTATAATATTACTAGTAGGATTTTATACACTATAAAACGGATTTGGATTTTATTTGCACGATCGTTTATTTTAAAAATTGATTAAATTTATCACTTAATTATAATTCCTAAGGTTTTCTGATGTCAAAATTGACCAAGTAAGGTTTTTAGGATAGAAAAGTTACAGAGAAACGGAAAATTTTCGGTTTCTATAATTTTTATGGCAGGATAACGAGTGTCGGATCAGATAATTAATTATAATTGGGTTTATTAGACGGACAATTTATAGCTCATTTGTATCATACAGGAACAGAATATTTGCACTAGGTTCGTGATTAGAGAATCTTTATTGCTAAAGTTTTAAGGTTCTAATTCCTATACTTAAAGTTCACAAGGCCGACTCATATTCGTGTCAATCTATGGATAATTATGTTTACATGTACGAGGTAAATGTGACGGTTACCGCGAACATATGCCTTACCAGCTTATCACTACATAGTATAAAACAAAGTCGCTATCTCTGTCCCTATGTCCCTAAAAGTGCGCAACGGATTTTGATGCGGTTTTCTTTAATAGATAGAGTGATTAAAGAGGAAGCTTTATACGTGTAATAAAACATGCGAAGCCGGGGCGGGTGCTAATATGGATATTTAAATATTTCAAGACTCGTTATCAACCCTTCATTCCCAAAAGAAAGGTAGGTTTTGAGCAATGCGGATAATGACACTGTGCCATCGGATCTTCTGATCAATAACTTAACGTTTTAGAATAGGCGTGAAATATCTAAAATTATACAGAGCTGCGCCCCCGACTTTACCAGTGAAAATATATATGTGATGAGAAGTAAAACAAACTATTTTATCAAATTTCAGTCCGATGCGTGCGAAGCCGCGGTCAGAGACTAGTCGCTATCACTACATAATATAAAACAAAGTCGCTTTTTGTGTCCCTATGTCCCTATATCTCTATGTCCATTTGAATGCTTAAATCTTTAAAACTACGCAACGGATTTTGATGCGGTTTTTTTTAATAGGTAGAGTGATTGAAGAGGAAGGTTTATACGTATAATAAAACCGTGCGAAGCCGGGGCGGGTCGCTAGTGTTTTATAATTTTATTACTGTGTTACTAGGAAATAAACCCTCCTAATATACCTAGTAGTGTACCTTACATTTTGTTATTTTTCCTGTGCTGTTTATATGATCCTAATAAAAGACTATCGATCTGACAATTCCGTGAAGTGTTTTTGTCGGTATATTTATAACGGTCTCATATCGTTATCAAAAACCGTTATTACCACCAGCGAACTGAATAAAAACACTCTTCGTTTCAATAATAACAATATCATAAGTATCTAGTTACTATGTACTTGTATGATGTGTTTTAGCAATACAATCTGTTTGATTGGACCGATATTCGAGAACAGAAAGCTTTGCTTCGGAAAAGGGATATTTCTTTTATTTTTTCTTCATATTTTTGTTTTTGTGTTTCTTCTTCAAGAATAGGCACTATTCATTATCTATTACGATTTATTGATAGACAAAAATATAATAAGTACATGTGTGTACTTGTCGCATTATAATTTGATGCTTTTATGTATAAAAACTAAAAAATGACTTCAACGACCCAAGTACCTATTTAACCTATTATTATTTAAGTTTTACGGAATAAATAGTTTTCCTTTAGGAATATTTTTATGTGATCACCTCGGATAATGGTCGGATCTTGGTGAAATTTATATTTATACCTCACCTACCACGTGTTCACAGTTTTCAAATAAAAAAAAAATTAAAAAAAAAGAATTCGGAGTATACCTCAGAAATTACACAAAAAATCTCCTCCTTTTTTGAAATCTAACATAAATTTTAAAACTTAAAGGTTCTAGAGAAGAATCTAACCTCATATGTACAGACACGCGTAATAACGTAAAGAGTTTGTTATAGACAAGCGTGATATCAAATTACACAGGTGTGACCGCAGGCTAAGGAACGAGACACTTTATTTAATTTAATTTATATATTTTATAGCTTCAAACCACGTATAAACCTTCCTCTTGAATCACTCTATCTATTAAAAAAACAGCATCAAAATCCGTTGCGTAGTTTTAAAGATTTAAGCATACATAGGGACAGAGAAAGCGCCATTTTGTTTTATACTATGTAGCGATTATGTTGTATATTGTTGCCATTAATACAGGAAATGAGTACTAAGGCAAAAAGTAGTTAAGCGGGCTCTCTCCGACAGCAACTTTTATTCTACGACTTTCTATGTTTCGATAACATTAATTTTATAAAATAATGCTATTGGACAAGCCACAGCATCATCTAGCCCCAAGATAAGCAGAGCTTGTGTTATGGGTACTAGATGACTGATATACTCAATACAATACATAGAAGGATATTTTTTATTATACATGGAAAACACCAGTCAGCCAGTGAGCACCTACTACCAGGTATAGACCTCTCTACTAAGCCATTCCATTATCTATTGTGTAACCCTAATTAACTCCTTTCCTACTGCAGATTACATTATGTATAACTAGCAGTACCCTGCGACTTAGTCTATAGAACGCGGGAAACTAATTGGCGTCGTGCTATTTTTCAGCAAAATCTAAAAATAACGCTGAAAAATGTGTTGATTTATTTCACTACGTGGACCGGTTTGTATAATTTGAACGGTCTACTACTAACGTTTCCTCAAATACAGAGCTTTTTGATTCTCATTCAATACCTTCTACCCCTTAATTTCCTAAATTCCCTACTACACCTACACCATTAAAAAAAACTAATTCTTCAAATTTTAAGTTAAAAAAAAAATAAGTTTCAAACATTAGGTTGGGTTTTGTCTGGCCGTCAGTTACTCCTCTATAATATATAGCGATAATGATATTCGTATCTACATTGCAGCCGTGTGAAGCCGGGGCGGTTCACTAGATTTGCTTTATACGTAAAAAATATCTATCTATGTATTAAATATATCAGTTATCTAGTACCCATAACACAAGCTTTGAGTAGCTTACTTTGGGGCTAGGTGATGCTGTGTGGATTGTCCAGTATTATTTATTATTATTTTATATATAATGATATATAAAAAAGGATTAACTATACATCTTGTTAACAATACACAACCATGCTATTAATTCTGATTCCTCCTACACTGAATAGCATAATCCTCAACCAAAGCTTTTTATGATGATGACTAAACCTAACCACCCTTCAAAGCAAGCAGTTCATTAAAGTTTACAGCCACTTCTGATGTATACGTTATTGGATCCTGTTGATTGCCTCGTGTATGAACACTGACTGATCGCTGAGACTTCGATTATTATAGTACTATATATGTATAATATTATATAGACCTAGATTAAAGTTCCTCTTCACAACTCGAAAGCGCTAGTTCGTAGAACTTTAGTTTGAAGAAGCTTGTTTTTATTTGCGAAAGGTGGCTATCGTATATTCAGTACATTGGCCATGAAAGGCTTATTGCGATCGCCGTTTACTGTGATTTTGATTTACTGACAGATTTTTCGGTCAGTTTTCTTCAAATATGCCTGGTTGTGAATCTATAACAACGATAAACAATCATGGAGAGCGTAGGCCGACCGATCATTTTATGCATACATCGAAGTTTCCAGGGCTGGATTCAGCGAAGGTGGAGGATCTCCACGCGGAGTCAGTTCCCGCGCACTCGGAGCGATCAGAACACCCCCAGAACTGCGTGGTCGGGGGAGCGCATGCCTTCATACTACGGGTAAAACCTTACTTTTCTAGCTATTATATTAAAAAATCGTTTACTGGAAAAGATTTGAGCCTTAAAATGATGACATCGTTAGTCAGATTACCTAATGAAAAGGAGCCTATTTATAATTCAGTTTACACTATTCACATAACAAATGAATTTGCCTTATTCTAGAAATATATCTATTCAAAATTTTGAGACCGATGTAATAAAAACTGTAATAAAAATTTGGCATGAAGATATTATTATGATATCATTATATACATATATCTAAATAATGCCGTTCCTGAACGGCGAGTGGTACACTCATTGTCACCAGTCATGGACACCAGTCATTCTGTAGTTTGAATGGAGTTGGAATCTTCTTTCCAAATTCATACCACCAAATTCGTAGTCATAACACAAACTCTCTTTACTTTCGGATAGATTACTGTTTATTATTTATCAAAATATTTCCTATTTCCAGCATGAATCAGCAGAAATAGATTTCCCTCACTATTTTTAAGAAGCTAAGTAACCATTTTAGAACGAGTAAGGCGAAAAAGATATTTTTTTGATGTGTTGGTTCAATATTATTTTTAGTAGCATTGGCCCCTTTTGGCACAAAAGTAGCAATATCTCAGTTTTTTACCCTACAAAATTTCAACGTTTTTTATCATTTTAGGATGCTCTTGAAATGGACATGTTTTTAAAGTACCTGGCATCTTAAGTTTCCTTATCTTTTTTTTTAACCACAGCAGCTCAAACTTTGCATAATAATATGAAAAATTAAAATTTTCTACTTTAAACCTGCCTTGAAAATTACTGGTCCTAGTTACCAAAATATTTCAAACGGTGTTCAAAAAACCTGATATTCTTTAGTATATTCCAAAAATAAAGATTAAAAAATTGTTCAAATTGTAGGCACAAAGTCCAAAAATGTGAACAAAGGTACAATTTTTTCCAAATTTACAAAATATTAAATATTTTCCGAACGGGTTAAGTTAGAAAAAAAATAAAAAAGTTTCTAATTGGCCTTGACTTGGCGCTTAAGCACCTTCCAGGTTATCCACTCATTATAGGACACCCTGTATATGCATCTAAACTTTTGCATTTTTTACTTTATTTTTATGATTATAATCGTTAGTACTTTCATCACTTGACTCTGCTTGATAGATAATAGATAAGATAGAGAGGAGCACAGAGCAAAACATAGGAGCTAGATACCTAGGAGATCTGGTCATTCGGTCGGGGCGTTTCTATATTAAAGACCAAAATGTCTATTCTTACCAGATATCCAGTTTCTTCGGGCTCGCGCCGCTGAAGTTTGAATCTCGCAGCAAGGGCTTCACGGTCACGATATCCAACCCCATGTGTGTGTACAGCTATATCCTAGTCACTATTTTAGGTGAGTTTACTCATAACACTGAAACTTACAAATAAATATTAGACACATAAATTATTACTATTTTATCACAGAAAATTATACAATAAATAATAGACATATAAATTTTAACTATGCAATTGAAAGAGTTGACCGAACTGCAGACTTTTGCAAACAATTTAGTTATTTAGGGTTCCATACCCAAAAGGTAAAACGGGACCCTATTACTAAGACTCTGCTGTCCGTCTGTCACCAGGCTGGCTGTATTTCACGAACCGTGATAGTTAGGCTGTGTCCCCTGTGGGCGAACTGTGAGCGGCCGACTGAGTGAGCCGCAAATTTGTGGCAAACAGCTACAAACTCAGATCAGTTTGCGTGCGTATCGCAAGCACTGGAACCTGCGAGTCGGCCGCTAACTGAGACAGTCGGCACACGTAACGCTGCAAACTGCGTACAGTGAGCGCAAACTAGCAAACTGTGGAGACTCAATTTAAAATATATGGAAGGGCGTACTGATACGCCGCAAACTCAGTCGGCTGCTCACAGTTTGCCTACTGGGGACACAGCCTTAGACAGTTGTAATTTTCACAGTTGATGTATTTTTGTTGCCGCTATGCTATAACAACTCAAAACAGAATCTTACTATTATAATAAATGGGAAAGTCTGTGTGAATGTTTGTTATAAGTAATCTGTGTAACTACTTGAGATATTCAAATGAAATTTTGTTTGAATAAATTTTTTACATTTTTTCGATTCTCTTAAAATTCGTGATAAATAAACTATGTACTTTTTATTTTTACACAATAACCCCTAGGGGGTGTGCAATAAATTTCTGAAATTTGTACGAAAAAAAACTCTGTTTCGCCCTCGAACTACTCGTAGATGGGCCCAGCGGCTTCGTTTATCCCATCTAGTGAAATAAATATTTAAGGAGCTATGTTTTTTTTTTGCTGTTTTTATATATAATTGTACGAAACCCATCGTGCGCGGGTCCGACTAGCACTCAGCTGTTTTTTTAACCTTTTATTTAAATCATTTTAACTAGATTCCTTTCACTAGACACCATCTGAATTTAACTTTAATTCCAGTAATATGCACAATCTTCGGCCTCGTAGCGGAGATCAACGTAGGCGTAGAGAAGTCTGTCCGTATGTCATCCAAAATGTCGCAAGTGGTGTCCACTTGCGACGTGCTAGTGGTGGCGGCCACGGCGGGCGCTGGAGTCTACGGCGCGCCTAGGCGGATGAGGAATATGCTGAAGTTTATGGAAAACGTTGCTTCAGTAAGTTACATACCGCCAATGATGAGTTGGTAGGATTCGTTTACTTTGGCACGCAGTTCTAGGAGAGGTTGAAAAGTTTAGGTATATACATATATGTATAACTATACAATACAAAAATCTTTTATTGTTCACTAGAAACAGAACATTACATAAGTACATTACTAGTACCTTCTAGTAAATACTATAATAAAAACTAATACTAAGTATAATTATGTACTAAGATACCTACATAAATAAAAAGTATCTGAGATTTTGACATTTAATCTAAAGAATGACGTAGCTCGGTCGCTTGAGTGAATTCGAATTTTTACAGAATGAGTCTGCATGTTTCCTTTAGAATACAATATAATAGAATAGAAAACTCTTTATTATACTAATACCTACTACAAAAAGAAAGAAAATAATACATACAATACTGCTTACTAGGACTACTTAATAAAGGATGGCCTTATCGCTAAAAGCGATCTCTTCAAGGCAACCTTGGGATGGAACCTGGACATGGACTGGTATATTTCGTGATAAGACTCCATCTATCCTAGGTGGACAACAGCATAGGCGGCCAGTACTCCGTGGCGAGGGAGCGCAAGCTGTGCGCGCTGATGCTGGGGATCCTGATCTTCTTCTCCGTGCTGCTGGCGGACGACTTCTGCTTCTACGCCATGCAGGCGCAGAAGCTAGATCGACAGTGTGAGTGGAGAAACTACATCACCAATAAACAGGGTGTAACATTATATTTTACTAGCGACCCGCCTCGGCTTCGCACGGTTTTATTTTAAGTATATAAACCTTCCTCTTGAATCACTCTATCTATTAAAAAAAACGCATCAAAATCCGTTGCGTAGTTTTAAAGATTTAAGCATTCAAAGGGATATAGGGACATAAGGACAGAAAAAGCGTTTTTTTTATACTATGTACCTAGTGATGTGTCATGTGCTAGATGTAACTACCTGTAATTGGGAGATCACGACTGGTATACATTTATGTTCTCTCTAATTTGTGTTTATTGTGTTTCTTCTGTTGGTAGTTCTAAATAAATAAATAAATAAACATTTAGATCGGTCAGTATGGGAAAGTCTGGAACTATAAAATATACGAAGATTTCTTCCTAGGCATCATGCCATAGATTTTAGTAACAAGTTAAACTGCATTCATATGTTTCAAAAATAATGAGTACTCAGTTCGGGAATCGATCCCGGACGTTTAGAAAAGTAGTCTGTAGATTGTATTTAGAACATTGATTTCGACACACACTTAGATAACGTGTTCTTGAGTGGAGACCGTCCTTGGCAAATGTAGTGTAAGGAAGCCCTCCGGTCGTCGAATGACGATCTGCGAAAGACTGCGAGCAGATGCTGGATGCGGCAAGCTAAGACAGGGCGCTATGGCGCTCATTAGGGCAGATCTTTGTCCAGCAGTGATCTAATATAGGGGATAATGATGATAATTACAAAAACTAACAATTAACAAGGAGGTCTACAATGAAAGTGACAGAAATATAATGCGTCAAAACGAGTTTCGTCTCTATGACTCTGTGTTGGCTTAGCATGTGCTGAACGACGGCCGCTCAGCGCTGTTTTTCAACCAAAAACCTTTCCTGTTGGCGTTACGGACGCAAAGTTGATGACAAGCTTTTTTAACATCTGTTATTGTCATTTTATCACTTATAATTATAATACTATTACAACAAGATAATTATTTTGTTATTTGAATCCAGTCAAGTATAAATCCTGCGGAATCGCATTCGTTGTTTCTATAAAAACGATTCAAGGCCATTTCTAACTCAAGGGAACTGATTTGTAGGTTGAAAAAAGCCTCTATGTTATTTCAGGGTTAAAAGTAAGCCTAATGAAATAAAGTTATAAATATCTGATTTCTATTAAAAATTTCAGCAGTTTAGTAGTTTTGGTGTGAAAAGTGACAAACCATTCATCCAAAATTTCCCTCTTCCAATTTCCTCAACGTAAAAGCATTTTTGGTTGTTTAAGTTTCAACTCCATTGACGTAATTTATTTCCATTTCCAGGGGACGTGGTGACGAACTACATCGGGTTCTATCTCCTCTGGTACGTGGTGATGCTGCTTGAGCTTCAGTTCGCGTTCACGGCTCTCTCTGTGCGCGCCAGATTCCAAGCTGTCAACGACGTCTTGGCTCTTACGGCTAGACATGTTACTGTACCCTGTAAGTTATTTCCTTAATATAATTCGTTTTTGTTGTCGTATCATTACTAAGTACCACTTCAAACATGAGAGTGATCTGAAACCTAGATTACTGTAGTACCTATACCTTTTATTGTTATTGATGTGGGTTTTTGTCCGTAACCCCAACAAGTGGCCCTGGCGGAAGATCAGCGTTGGATGCAATCTTGCATCCAAATCATGCTGAGTCAGAGCCGATTTTGTGAGCAGACTGAGATTATTTATTATTTTTTCTCGTGTTTAACTTAGTTTGTTTATAAAATAAAGATGATTTTACTTTACTTTACTTACCTACAAACAAATTGCGTTAAACTGTGAAAGAGGCTATGGGTGAGAAAGGTGGGAGATGCCGGCGAGTGAGGACATTGAGAGAAAACCCACCTGTGCCGACCCCATCTAGCGTAAGATGAGGACCGGATGTAAAGCAGAAGTCACGCTAAACTTAAGGCAATCTCAAGCTAATGGCATATCATTTAAGGAACTTAGGAGGCCATAGGAGTTTAATTTTAGGATTCCTTGTATGAACTCGTATGAAACCAGCTGACACACTTGTACGTGACTCGATTCAATAATTCGTCAGAATTCATTTGTTTCAAAGCCAAACGCGCTAAATTGTAAACAAATGAATTCGAATACTTTTTGTATTTAGATACCCAACAATACCTTCAACTTCTGTTTTGTCAACGTGGAACGATTACTTTATTTTCACAACACTTTTGTCATCTAAATTGAACCTTAACTTTTCATTTTTTACAGTGGAAAAACCCAAGAATCCATCTCCCCTCAACGTGTACGCTATCCGCGTGGCACCGGTGGACCCGCAGCGCGCCAACGTCAGCCTGCTGGTTGATGCCATGGCAGCTCCGCGGAGAGACCACCCCGTTATAGTTCGGAAGACTGGTATGTAGCCAATACAATCACAAACAAGATTGGACATTTACTTGGCGCTGGCAGATGCTACTGTCAGCTTGTTGGTCGACGCCATGGCAGCTCCGCGGAGAGACCACCCCGTTATAGTTCGGAAGACTGGTATGTTTTTTTTATATACCACCTAGGTGGCGTACAAAGAAATACAATCACAAACAAGAGACGCCGTCGTCCGCGTGGAGCCGGTAGAGGCCACCGTCAGCCTGTTGTCATCGCCATAGCGGCCTCGCGGAGAGACCAGCCCGTTTTAGTTAGGAAGACTGGTAACCATCCAATCCATAACAAAACAAGAACAAAATGGAGTTGAAACGCTTAAATACTCGCATCTGCTCTATTTCAACGTCATCTTAAATTGACCGGGATTTTCAAACTTGTGAAATTTTTCAAAGATTGAAATAATTAAAAACAGACAAAGTTTTGTTTTGCTCTGTCATATTGCCACTCACCTTATGCTGAGTTGTTTTATTTCCAAAACTGTATTATTTGTATTTTAAGTGACAAAATATATTTTGTTACTTACTTACTCATATATTCTCGTACTTACCAGTGTTTTAGGACAGTCGTACTTACCAGTGTTTTAAGACAGTCGTACTTACCAGTGTTTTAAGACAATCGTATTTACCAGTTTTAAGGACAAAACCCTTGTTATTTGTCGTCAGGGCGAGGCAGCGCGCGCCTCGCCGTATCCCCCTGCGAGGCGGTCCGCCGGTTGGCGGCGCTACACGGCTCCCTGTGCGCCGTGGTGCGGCGGATAGACACCAGTTACGGACTCCCGCTGGTTGTCATACTCATTTCCACGCTGCTGCATCTTATTGTCACGCCCTACTTCCTCATTATGGAGATTAGTGAGTTGCGTTTTGAGTTGATAAATAAGGCTGCAGCCAAACGAGCGTGATTTTTTGAGTCGGGAGTCGCGTATTTTCGTAGTCGTCAGATGACTTATTTTGCGTCGCCGTGTGAATCAAACGGGACTTTTCTATGAAACAAATGCAGCAGAAATTATGCGACCAAAATTACGCGACTGACAACTCCAAAAATTAAGCCCTTTTGGCTACAGCCTAAAAAAAATTGACTCAAGTTCAAAGTTGATGAAAGAATGTGGGAGCTTAATAGCACCATCATGGAGTTGATTTATTTCTAAAAAATGTCTGATGTATGGGTAAATCAGAGCTAGTGCAAAACTTCTGATTTTTACTATTGTTTAGACGTTCTTTCGTTCGCGCGCCGTCAAGTTTCATGCTCAAACAAAGCCAATACCTGAATATACATAAAACATTGATGGTCTAAGTTTAAAATTAACCTAGCAATACCTAAACTTCACTATCTAGGTTACCTGCTACTTTTTTTGGTAGATGTTTGTAAGGCTTCTGCCTCACAATAACTATAGATGATAATGATAAGAGATGGTAATTGATATATAGATTAAACTGATAACTGATTCATTACTACTTGATATAACGATCTGAATACACGGAACTGCGGTCGAACGCGTACTGAATTGACTTAGCTTAGGTAAGTAAAAATGCACTGCTTGCAAAGATGCAAATCTGCAGTTTGCACATACGTCGTTACTCGTACTAGTATATTATTAAAGACGGATAGAACACGTGATATGTCTAGATACTGTATAAATTCTGTCACATCAGATCAGGGCCCGAATTCCTCTAAATAAATCGCTTCACCATTTAAATAGTATCGTTTCAAAATGTCAGTGTTAAACTCTTTTTGGTATTCTACTAAAACAAACTTTTTGAGATTCATTCATAACTATGACGATTACGTTTCTGACTTCCAATTTGACATTCTAATTATGAAAATCTCTTCAAGCGCAAAAATAGTAGGAATACCAAATGCACAAACGTCATTTTAATCATCTTGATTGAATGGCACTATTGAGACCTTTGTTTTGACATTAGTGGAATTTGGCCCCAGGCTAGATGCTGTGTTTATTCTGTGACATCATTATTAATTGACATTCCTTCTCGCAGTAATATCGACGAACCGCGTCCACTTCCTGGTGCTCCAGTTCCTGTGGTGCCTGACGCACATGCTGCGCATGCTAGTCGTCGTGGAGCCCTGCCACTACACCATCGCAGAGGTCAGATATCTTCATCTCTCACTGTCTGCCACAAGACTCTCTCTCTCACTAACTCCCCGCGTCCACTTCCTGGTGCTCCAGTTCCTGTGGTGCCTGACGCACATGCTGCGCATGCTAGTCGTCGTGGAGCCCTGCCACTACACCATCGCAGAGGTCAGATATCTTCATCTCTCACTGTCTGCCACAAGACTCTCTCTCTCACTAACTCCCCGCGTCCACTTCCTGGTGCTCCAGTTCCTGTGGTGCCTGACGCACATGCTGCGCATGCTAGTCGTCGTGGAGCCCTGCCACTACACCATCGCAGAGGTCAGATATCTTCATCTCTCACTGTCTGCCACAAGACTCTCTCTCTCACTAACTCCCCGCGTCCACTTCCTGGTGCTCCAGTTCCTGTGGTGCCTGACGCACATGCTGCGCATGCTAGTCGTCGTGGAGCCCTGCCACTACACCATCGCAGAGGTCAGATATCTTCATCTCTCACTGTCTGCCACAAGACTCTCTCTCTCACTAACTCCCCGCGTCCACTTCCTGGTGCTCCAGTTCCTGTGGTGCCTGACGCACATGCTGCGCATGCTAGTCGTCGTGGAGCCCTGCCACTACACCATCGCAGAGGTCAGATATCTTCATCTCTCACTGTCTGCCACAAGACTCTCTCTCTCACTAACTCCCCGCGTCCACTTCCTGGTGCTCCAGTTCCTGTGGTGCCTGACGCACATGCTGCGCATGCTAGTCGTCGTGGAGCCCTGCCACTACACCATCGCAGAGGTCAGATATCTTCATCTCTCACTGTCTGCCACAAGACTCTCTCTCTCACTAACTCCCCGCGTCCACTTCCTGGTGCTCCAGTTCCTGTGGTGCCTGACGCACATGCTGCGCATGCTAGTCGTCGTGGAGCCCTGCCACTACACCATCGCAGAGGTCAGATATCTTCATCTCTCACTGTCTGCCACAAGACTCTCTCTCTCACTAACTCCCCGCGTCCACTTCCTGGTGCTCCAGTTCCTGTGGTGCCTGACGCACATGCTGCGCATGCTAGTCGTCGTGGAGCCCTGCCACTACACCATCGCAGAGGTCAGATATCTTCATCTCTCACTGTCTGCCACAAGACTCTCTCTCTCACTAACTCCCCGCGTCCACTTCCTGGTGCTCCAGTTCCTGTGGTGCCTGACGCACATGCTGCGCATGCTAGTCGTCGTGGAGCCCTGCCACTACACCATCGCAGAGGTCAGATATCTTCATCTCTCACTGTCTGCCACAAGACTCTCTCTCTCACTAACTCCCCGCGTCCACTTCCTGGTGCTCCAGTTCCTGTGGTGCCTGACGCACATGCTGCGCATGCTAGTCGTCGTGGAGCCCTGCCACTACACCATCGCAGAGGTCAGATATCTTCATCTCTCACTGTCTGCCACAAGACTCTCTCTCTCACTAACTCCCCGCGTCCACTTCCTGGTGCTCCAGTTCCTGTGGTGCCTGACGCACATGCTGCGCATGCTAGTCGTCGTGGAGCCCTGCCACTACACCATCGCAGAGGTCAGATATCTTCATCTCTCACTGTCTGCCACAAGACTCTCTCTCTCACTAACTCCCCGCGTCCACTTCCTGGTGCTCCAGTTCCTGTGGTGCCTGACGCACATGCTGCGCATGCTAGTCGTCGTGGAGCCCTGCCACTACACCATCGCAGAGGTCAGATATCTTCATCTCTCACTGTCTGCCACAAGACTCTCTCTCTCACTAACTCCCCGCGTCCACTTCCTGGTGCTCCAGTTCCTGTGGTGCCTGACGCACATGCTGCGCATGCTAGTCGTCGTGGAGCCCTGCCACTACACCATCGCAGAGGTCAGATATCTTCATCTCTCACTGTCTGCCACAAGACTCTCTCTCTCACTAACTCCCCGCGTCCACTTCCTGGTGCTCCAGTTCCTGTGGTGCCTGACGCACATGCTGCGCATGCTAGTCGTCGTGGAGCCCTGCCACTACACCATCGCAGAGGTCAGACATCTTCATCTCTCACTGTCTGCCACAAGACTCTCTCTCTCACTAACTCCCCGCGTCCACTTCCTGGTGCTCTAGATTGTGGAATCCTCAGCAGATAGCCGATGTTTTTCATCAGGGTTCTTAAAAGGATCTTCTAAGGCATTACAAAGGTCGGCAACGCGCGTGTAATGTCCCTGATGTTGCAAACGCTTTCCATTCGGCGGGCCGTATCAGCCGTATGCCTTATTGCCATGCCACCACTAGGTAGTACACTAACATACATTTGCCTATTAACAAGTAGTATTATTATATAACATGTAATGAAAAACTTAGTATGACCACCATGAGTACTTATTAGCCATAACGTGCATAACATAGTATGCCCATGAAAATACAATACTTAGAATAATTACGCTTCCTCTATGATACAATACATATACGATAGAAATTTCAAAATAATTACCATCTACAAACGTCGCATACGATGGACAGGTTCACAAAAAAAAAGAGGCCTCCTGAAAAAAATACTATGAAATTGTGTCGCTCCAAGTTAAAAATGAATTGAGTTACAATAAATTACACAAAGGTTATTATATTTTCAAAAAAACATACGATGTACTTATAAAAAGTAAAAAAAAAAACAGACACTTAACACTAACTTAAGCTGAAGAACCATAAAAGTTATAATTACTTCCAGGGCAGAAGAACCGAAACCCTGATCTGCAAGTTAATGAATTGCGCGCCATCTACCGGCGTGCTGCCGTCCCGCCTGGAGCTGTTCTCGAGACAGCTGCTCCTCCAGTCTGTCAGCTACTCGCCCATGGGCATGTGTACACTCGACCGCCCGCTCGTGGCCTCGGTGAGGATTACATACTAATCAACACACGACTATGGCAGAAATTTCCTCTACGCAAACTAGACACTCATTGAATACGGGATATTTACCATGATTTACCGAAATATTGGAAAACTCAAAAGAAATCAAAACATTGTTTAATATCCCGTATTTAATGACTTTTGTGTTCTCAAACTAGGTTTTCGAAAGGAGTCCAATAGGCCATTCTACAATTTCATATAACTATGAATAACGCCATCTGTTTTAAACACAGGTAACTGATTACAATCAAAGCCTCAGTAACAAGCTCGATAAAGCGCCATCTAGTTATTTCACAACGAATTAATTTATGAACCCTGTAAGTAACAGGTAGCGTAGCAAAGAGCGTAGCGCTCCTACGTCGTAGCAGTTTCTTCTACGGCTCGTAGAGGCGCTACGATCGCTCGTAGCAAGATCGCATGGATTTCGGAAAAATAACTTGAGTAGAAACTCACGGCTACGCACGCGAAAACACACTAAAAACCTAGCGTTAATGTTATTCCAGACGTTAATGTTATTCCAGACGGTAGTTTTGGCTTTGTCTTACACAGCATTAAGAAATGCTAACTACAATTTTTACCCCAAGGCCAGTCCTTGGAAGGTCAGGATCTTTCATGCGTTATCATTCGTTTCCGCACGAATCAAATTCATACGAAAACGTATGCAAAGTGAGCATGGCCTAAGGCTTATTTCACCAAAAGATAAAAGGACAATTACCGGCTTCGCCACTTAACTTAAAAGGTAGAAACAACCGTTTAATATTAAACCACTGTTGGTAAACTCGGTTCTTAGTCTAAATACCTTATAAAGCTAATCATTAATGTTTTTTTACCAGGTAATCGGCGCAGTGACAACTTATCTGGTCATATTGATACAATTTCAAAGGTACGACACCTAACTACTCAAACGGCTTGGAAAGAAAGAGAAGATAGAAAAAAAATTCGCGATCAACTAAAGTTAGTTGATAACAAAGATAGAAATTATTTGTACGATAATCAAAAATCTTCTAGTCATTAATATAAGAAAATTTGTATTTTTAGAACTGATTAGCTAATATGTCTATAGATTTGTATTACAATGTGATCGATAATTAATATAAATATTAAATTTTTATGCAGTTTTATTTACCTTTTTAATCTTCATCATCATCATCATCATCAACCTATATTAGTCCACTGCTGGACATAGGCCTCCCCCAATGAGCGCCATTGCGCCCATTTTTAATCTTACTTCTTACTATATTACAATAAATGGGAAAGTCAGTGTGAATGTTTGTTACGAGTACTCTCCGTAACTACTTAAGTTGTGTTGATGAAATTTGGTGTGTAGGTAGTTTAGGACCTAGAATAACACATAGGGTATATTTTTTAATAGGGTGGTATAGTTTGTATGGAAAATTATTATTCCTTGATTAGATTTACTTTAATCTATGGAGTGAATTATTAAACACGTTTTTTTTTACTTTTACACAAAAACCCCTAGGGGGTGTGCAAGAAATTTCTGAAATTTGTATAAAAAATTACTTTCGTTCGCGGGCGAAGACGCGGGGCACATCTATTGTTTTTATAAAGCCAATGTTGCAAACATTCCTGATTCATTTTCCACTGTCATAAAAATATTGCCTATATTTGTAATACAGACGTTAACTAAGTAAGATACTTTAAACTCACTTAAATTCACTTAAAAATAGCCTTTACAGCTGATAACAATAAAAACGATAGTTCCATGCACTATATGAGTCTGGCTGGGACCAGCATTCGTTTACCGTCCGCTTAGGTACTTAGGCGCTCTCGGCGGAAAATTGCACTTTTATAGTTGAAATAGATTGCGGCATCTTTATCACTGATCTTACACTAGAATACCTACATAAATAATGGACAAGGGACATTTTGTACAGAATTATTTTGCCCGAAGAAAGTATTATGTACCTATGCCTTATGTTTCTATGTAAAGATTGTTATAAGTCTATCAGTCATCTAGTAACCAAAACAGAAGCTCCGCTTAGCTTGGGGCTAGATGATGTTGTGTAATTTTTTTTATTAAACTGAAAGCAGCCGTTAAAAGCACCCAGACATTACACCCGGTGCAAAAAATATAGATCGTTGAAACATTTGTCAATAAGGCGGGAATCGAACCCGCAACCTCCTGCATGCCATACATATCTTTGCCCGTCTCGTCACCTGCATCGGTCGTCAAATTAAAAACGATAACTGATGTACTATTGATCTGCAGACATACAGGATATTCTAAGTCGTAGTATTATAACTTTTTTATCTATTTACTCTTTATTAATATAGATATATTAATATAATATAAGTATAGATGTAATGTATTCAATTCAGTTTAAAAGTTGTAAGTATATGACTTTTCCGAGTAAACGTGATGCACCAAAAATGAATTAATGAACCAAACTGAGTTTTATAGTACCTATAACACAAGGTCTGCTTAGCTTGGAGCTAGACGATACTGTGTCAATTGTCCAGCATTATCTATCAACTACATACTCACTGGCACTGCAAGGTTTACCTACCTGCTTAGATGTAGACTAGAAACCTAACGCCGTCTTAAATTATTTATCCATTACATATTCCCTGTCAAAGGTATTAATCTAAAAGCTAATTGTACCTGCGTGCCTAGATATACACCTAAAGTCTAGAAAAAGGCCAAAGGTGTCAATCTAAAAGCTAATTGTACCTTCGAGCCTAGATATAGATATCTAAAGCCGTCTAGAATAAGGTAAGGCAGGTCCAGTTTAGCAAACTCGGATAGTGTCCGATCCAAGTTGTCCCTGTTCGACGTCCTCTATCTAATCTCATCCAGCTTCCGTTGTTCTCCACAAGGTATTTGTAAAACAGTAGGTCTGATTTTTCGCACAATAATCATAAAGTATTACAGATCATTATTTTAATAATATAAACGCGAACGTTTGTAGAGAGGTGGGTAAGGAAAGAAACCTTTAAGGTACCTTTTTAGAAAAAAACAACGAATAAGAAACCTTTAGGTTGTTAGTTTACGAGTTAAAGCAAAAGTCGTCCCAAGCTCTTTTATGCTCTAGCTAGATAATCCGGAATTTCATAGTAAGTAAGCTTATTTACATATCATTGTTTTGAAAATTTCTTTGAATTGATTTACATATAACTTTTTTCAGTATATGATTGGATTTTTTCTTATTAACGAGAAACTTTCGTTTGTCCATGACCTGGTGATAAGTTTGAATTGTCTAAAGAGAAGCTTTGCTTCTGAAAACTCTTTTCTTCGTGTTTCTGATAGTCACAGACGCTCTGAGCTTTGGTAATTAGATTCGTCGAGAATCGCTGCTCTACGGAAATTCCGGGCTGAAATAGGTATCAGTGCTTTTTGTAAAATATGCCATTATACTTTTTTGCTAAAGTATTCTCTCAAAGGTAAGTTGATTTCTAGATATTCAGCAGTTTAACCGTTCTTATAATTTATTCATATCGCTTTTTCCAGCCCTGAATCAGTGATATATTTCTAAATTCATTTACCTAATGATTTTACATGGAATGTATTGTATTAAGCTCTACTTGGTTTGGGACTAGATGATGCTGTGTGGTTTGTCCAACATTATTTTTTATTGTCGTTATGGCACCAAATGCGATCACCAAAAATAATATAAATCTGTTTATTTCCAAAGAGGTTTGATGGTTTAGAGAGTTCTCTAATCTTATAAAGTCCTTTCTTGATTGATATAAATCAGTTGAGCTACCTCTAGACTGTTTGCAACCGTCTGAAGTTACAGAAGACATTATCTACTCATATTTTTTCTACCTTTATACCATGTTTGTTGCAAACAAAATAATGTAAAACAGGATTGAACCAAAACCCTGTGGATCAACGTTAGTCCCAAGGCGGAAATCGAACTTCTTCCAATATCAAAATATAATAAGAACTCAAAGGTTTTTGTAAAGGAACGTAGACTTCTAGAACCTTCGATGCACTTGAACTATTTCATAGTGCATTATTTAAAGTAACTAGAAGCTTCAGTATAAACCCACAGTTACCTACGATTCAAAGGTTTTTCAATTCCCATTTTCAATAACTGACGGATATGAGAAAAGTCTTTTTTTGCGAGAAATCCATGCGAACGCCATTCCCATACCTGCAATTCCAGTTTTTCGCATCGAAATTGGAAATCGAGGTCACTGGATGAATAAAACTGCATTGTTTACTCTGCAGAGTTTGAAACCTTTTGAAACAGTTAAGTGAATGGGCTAAAAAGAACTAAAAAGTAAAATTTGACGACCGATGTGGCGTGGTGGGTGAAGGTCCGCCTGCGACGCAGGAGGTTGCGGGTTCGATTCTCTATCTATCTATGTATTAAATATATCAATTATCTAGTACCCATAACACAAGCTTTGAGTAGCTTACTTTGGGGCTAGATGGTGACGTGTGGATTGTCCAACATATTTTTTAAATATTTTTTTTAGTACGTGAGCTAAATGTAAGTAGTTGAAGTGGCAGTGGGTCGGCCATATCTCGCGAAGAAACCACAACTGTTGGGGTAAACGTGTTCTTGAGTGGAGACTGCGACTTGGCAAACGTAGTGCAGGACGCCCTTCGGCCAGGTGGGATGACGATCTGCAAAAGACTGCTGGCAGATGCTGGATGTGTCAAGCTGAACACAGGGCGCTATGGCGCTCATTAGGAGAGGCCTATGTCCAGCTGTGGACTAATATAGGCTGATAATGATGATGACGATGATGAAACGAATGGGTGATTTACGATTTTTTAAACAAAGTACTAAAACTAAATAAGTTTTCTGGCTGTTTAGGTTAGGTAGTGGTCAAAAGATTTTATCGCAGAAATCAAAATAATAAGGCAATATTATTTATTTATATTTATACTAGCGACCCGCCCCGGCTTCGCACAGTTTTATTATACCTTTGTCTTGAATCACTCTTATCTATTTAAAAAAACCGCATCAAAATCCGTTGCGTAGTTTTAAAGATTTAAGCATTCAAAGGGACATAGGGATATAGGGACATAGGGACAGAAAAAGCGACTTTGTTTTATACTATGTAATGAAGCCATACAAGTGTAAATACTAGTTGTAATATTGTCGTATTTGAACTATTGCCCTGTTTACTTTTTATATCTGTAAAAGAGAGGTAACGGCGTTGATTACACTAATAGAATATCAAATACTAGCGACCCGCCCCGCCTTCGCACGATTTTATTATACGTATATTCCTTCCTCTTGAATCACTCTTTCTATTATAAAAACCGCATCAAAATCCGTTGTGTAGTTTTAAAGATTTAAGCATACATAGAGACATAAGGACAGAGAAAGCGACTTTGTTTTATACTATATCGTAGTAGTGATAATTAAAACCAGAGGTTCTGTAGTCTAAAATCGATGAAAGAAAATGTTTTACTTCTTTTTCAAAAATAGAGTACAAAATAATTTTGAAGATTAATCGAAAATAAAATTAACTAAAATAAAATTTAACCTTTTTTTATCACTCATTATTCCAAAAATCGAAGGATTCACATTACATTGTAAACTACAAGCTTACCAGAATCTTCCACAACCCAATCACTGTAAATATAAGTTAAGCTACTTTACCACTAACCATTCGTTTAAGAACTTGAACGCGAACTAACTTCAAAAGCTACACTAAATTACCTCAAGTCGTATCTACAGCACTACCTCAAGTTCTAGAATCCAGATCTAAGCCGTTAAGATCGAGCACAATCAGTAATGGTTATAAATTAGGCGGAGTAGAAACAAAGCGGAGCCGCGAGCGGCAGTGTAACTTGCTTCGGCTTGATGCAAGTTTAATTCATGAGACACATGGACAAAAAAAGTCGCTAACAAGCTATAAAGATATTTAATTTCATAACTAGCATCTGCCCGCGGTTTGTATGGAGACGTTTCGAGGATTTTTTATCTCGTGGGAACTGATTTATGGGATGAAATTTATGATGCATATGAGTTTTTCCAGGGCTAGAAACATGTTCGATCCGTTCAGTGGTTTTTGCGTGAAAGAGGAACAAATACCCATCCATACAAACGGTCGCGTTTATAATATTTAGGTTTGTAAGGGTTTTGTTTTTTCCGGGTTCGTAATAAATATATGGGCGCCTGTTCGATGCCCGTGCGACGTGACCCGAGAGCTGGTGAGTATTTGGCTCAGCGCATCAGCATTGCCATACAGCGTGGTAATGCAGCCAGTGTCTTGGAGACGCAACGACTGGTATCGATATCATATGGATCAGGTGAGCTATCTCTAAACCGCTTGCAGTTAGCTCAATGGTTTCAATTCAGTTCAGTTTTCTAACAAATAAATATAATTTCTTTAATATTTTGGCGATTTATGAATATTGCAATGCGACTAGCGGCTTTTTCATAATAAACCAGTTTTGTCTTCTCTGTCTGTCCATTTATGTCTTAACTCATAGACTAGAGAGCTGTAATTTGGTAATAAATATCTTTTAATAGTGGGAAACAGTTTTCATTTTATCACTTACTAGTGAGGGGTATAATGGCGTTCAAAATATTGTGGAGTGTAGTCGAAGTCTCGATAACCGCGCTCTGCATTAAATGACTCCACTTGGCAGGAATCGATGTAAAAGATGTCGAAATGACAGGAACGACGATTGCTGCATTAATACTTTTGGCTGTACCTGTTTAAGTCCCGTATGTGGATACATCTCACAGGCGCATTTGCGGTGTAAAGTGGTGGATGTAATAGATTCTCGAGGGCTCTGAGTGCTCCGTTCTTTGCATCCGCTCTGATACAGCTACCTACGTTCTTATGCATCCGTTTTGATGCTTACGTTCTTTGCATCCGCATTTCAGTGAACGCTTGAAAACTTTTGGGCCTCGTTGAGCTTTATATTAATGCTGGCTTCTGTCTTGTAGAGAGTTGAATATTTTTTGTACCTGATTTTATCCAACTACGGGTTTGTAGATTCCTAAAACAATAATTAAAAGGTACAACACGATTACGAACAAAAAACTTGATTCGAAAAAGTGAAAATACTAAATAATTTATGTAAGTTCGAGCACTTACATAAGTACCTAGTGAACCTTATAGTGAACCTTTACTAATAAGTTTTTCAAAAATGTATATTCTATTTACGTCATAACATAATTTTACGTATAAAACATGCAGTTGAATTGCAACTATGCTTTTTTTAAATTTTGATGTCAGCTAAAATAAAATGGGTGAGTTCTATTATCTTTTTATTTTCCTAAGTCTCCACAGATTTAACCGTAGAGTATAAAATACGTGAACAGCTCCATTTACCTGGTAATGTGGTACATTTATGCGGCTCCGCAGCCTGCGGCTTGCCCTGTTACTCACAGGCTTGTAGTCACATCTGAAACCTGGGAGATACTTGGGACGCGACTTTATGTTACAAACGACGCAAACTGCCTTGACGCGGAGAGAGGCAGCGGAGCGGAGAAACGAGGAAATTAAATATTAACCAATAAGATTGCCACCCTAAGTCGTGGATATGTACGTCAGGAAAGACATAGTTCGTTCAAAAGTAGATGAAAACATAACTTCTTAACATTATCAGAAGTAGTTTTAAGAAACAGATGCACACACCCGTGTATAAACTGTATTAGTTTAGTGATATTATTGACATAGTTTTCAAGTTGTAAACGTGAAAATATGAATTAAATTTTTGAAAATAAAAAAGCTAATAATATTCTAGAATAATATAAGTTTCTTTTACACGAATCTATATTAACAACGAAGATTACAAGCAAGGAATAGAAAAATTACAACTAGTATTTACAATTTAGCTTCTTTTACACTAAAATTCATGGTGATATTGCGCAGCCACCATTAATTTTATTCCCATATTATTGAAGTAATTTCATTCACACGCCATATATGGTGGTAGTGTCTGTGAAGTGAACGGTTTAAAACCTATTAAGTTTTAGTTGTTCTTTCAAGGAAAATTGGCAAATCATTGACAAAAGCGTTACAAAAAAGTGGTACAATTTTCTAGGTTCGAACAATTTGTTCCCCTGATTACTATTATTAGTGATCACTTAGTTATGCTGACTAGTCGCGTCCTAAATTAGTTCAGGTCGAGGAGAGCCGTCGGCCACTCACATGCCTCGTAAAAACCAGGCGCACACCCGATACTAGAGCTGGCTAAAGCTCTGTTGAAATCTGTTGGTGGTTTTTTTCGTGGAGATAGCAGGAAATATACACCACTACAGCTTCTCTTGTCTATGGACTCTTAAAGTCTCCACACACTGAAGCCGGAGGCGGAGCGGAGGCGAAGGCGTGCCGGTTTTTCCTATTGCATCGCGCCGCCACCGCCTGCTCTGTGTGTGTAGGCTTGCATGATTCAATAGAATACAACTAGCACGCCTTCGCCTTCGCTCCGCCTCCAGCTTCAGTGTGTGGAGACCTTTACATCAACTCTCTCCACCTACTTCAGCTTCTCTCATATATTCATAGAGAGAATCCTACTAATATTATAAACCCGAAAGTTTGTAAGTATGGATGGATGGATGTTTGTTACTCTTTTACGCAAAAACTGCTGAACGGATTGGCTAATTTAGCACAGAGATAGATTATAGTCTGAAAACACATAGGCTATTTTTTATCCTGGAATTCCCACGGGAACGGGAATTACGCGGGTGAAACCACGAGGCGCTGCTAGTAATAATAGTATTAATCTAATAAACATCTCCCTCATGCAGTTGTCATAGTGAAGTACTTTTAATGAAAACGTAAGTAACTAATATAGGTACGTACGTAAGACAATCATGTACCTACATTAAAATTGACAACCGATGTGGCGCGGTGGGCGAAGGTCCGCCTGCGACGCAGGAGGTTGCAGGTTCGATTCCCGCCTCGGAACAAATTTGTGCACGATCTGCAGAAATTTGTTCCGTTGGTCTGGGTGTTTTCTATATACAGGGTGTTAGTGTGAACACCGTTGTCCTTGAAACCAGAGGTTCAGCTTTTATATTGCATTAAGTATATCAGTCATCTAGTACCCATAACACAAGCGTGTGTGGACTGTCCGGAATTATTTATTTCTTATAATAATAAATGTTAATTCATTAGGTACCTACTTCGAAACTGAATATTATTAGTACAGTAAATTACAAAATACAGTTCATCAAATCCAGAATTATAAATATAAAAAGTAACTATACCATAGAGCTAGGAATTACTCAAGTTCTATACTGCCTCTTGCCTCCATAATTTTATACGCATAAGAATCTCACTGAAATGACCTCTTTCGAGCAAACGTCCCTACCCTATGTCGTTCATTACAAAATGGCGGCGCTTCCAGATATAAATTACGAAATATATGCAGACAGCGTTGATGTATGGACATAAAACTTTCAGTGATTGTAAACATTTATGTTTTTAATCCAGGCCTTCGAACAGCTGTTTTGTTGTTGCTTTATATGTAGAGTTGGCTAACTTGGAACACAAAATTAATTCTTTTGCCGTTCATATTTCTTGATCGCGGGTTCAAGTTCCGCCGAGGTCGTAATTTTTCACGATGTAATTCAGTTTAACAAAATTTATTTACTCAAAAAGAACAGAGTTCTCTTACCAATATGAGTACTACAATAATCTTACCTACTATCTATCTAAATTAATTACCTAATTCTAAGTTGGTTAAGTACCTAGTTTTCTAATTGTAGCAGTAAGTTTTAAATAAATAGATGGTGCCGTTACGCTAACTTAATAAATCTTATCATAAATATATTATTCATATATTGCATATAAATATATTATTCATATATTTTATAATGCATATATTTAAGTCTCGTCTTAATTTTTTTATAATTGACGAAAATTCTAAATGTTATCGGGTAAGCTGTTGTATAACTGCGCACCTTCATATAGAACATTTCCATAGTTGGTGCGTCCTTAGTGATAACTTTATTTAATTTATTTTGTAAAGTTTTGATTAGTGAGACTTTTAAAAATTAATAATTAGTATTACTAAGATGTACCTACTATTAAATTCAGATCAAAGACAACCGCTGCTGAGGTAAACGTGTTCTCACCACGACTTGGCAAACGTGTAGGATGCCCTCCAGCCATGACGATGGGATGACTGATGATCTGCGAAACTCTGTAAGTATATCCTATATGCGGCAAGCTGAAAACTGGGCAATATGGCGTTCATTTGGTGAGGTCTATGGTCCAGCAGTGGATTAATATGATGTTGATGATGATGCTTATTAGAATCTGCCTTTATTTTCAATAATTTATGAACTAATAAAATCATGAACCGGGTTTGATTCCTATCAAACTGTGATAAGTTATAAAATCTTCTAAAATGTATGTTATAAAAAAGAAGGTTATTAATTAAACGTATTATGTTTGCAACGGTCTGCAGTTAGCTCAATGGTTTCAATTGTAAATACTAGTTGTAATTTTTCTATTCCTTTGCTTGTAATTTTCGTTGTTATTAAAGATATTTAAAAAGAAAAATTAAACGTATCTTATTATTATTTGTACAGAAAGCAAATCACTGTAGTAGGTACCTATCCTTTATCAAGAAAACTTCGAATTGTTAGCCTCGAAAGTCAATAATGATCAAAGACAGACCACCAATTAATTTACTAACCATCAAAGTCTGATTCTCGATTTTCAGTGATTGAGAAGACTCAAACATTCAAACGGTGGCTTCAAAGCTTTCAAAATAACTGTGTCTAAGTTCTTAGAAAGGGTTGTGTATTTTACGAAAATGATAAAGGGGTTTGGACCATACAATACTTTATTGCTATCATTAATAAGAAACTAATTTACAGAAATAATTATATTTTTAATGTAAACTACAATTGACGGCCTTATTGCTAAAGAGCGATCTCTGTCAAATAACCCTATGGATAGGATCGTCGACTTGTATGAGTATGGGGTAATATGTGTGAGCGTCTAATAAGAAATCAATTTAATTACATATACTTAAATAGATACAATATATACAAATATAACAAATATATAAAAAATATAAAAAAATCTATATAAGTACTTACGTATTCTTAATATGAAATCATTTATTTCAGAAAAGTATACCTACGTACGTGGTAGAACTATTTCGAAGACCCATAAACATATATAAAGACTTACTTTAAAGACTTCAAATATATTTTAAACTAAATTATTCTATAAATATCTACTGTAAGCAAATAAAAGGTATTTTAAGTGACAGAAGGACTAATTGTCCTCCTGTACCAAGAAAATTTATGAAACCCTGAAAATTAGTAGTGACTTCGCACATCGTTCAGTGACTGCTATTGCGTTCCAAAGCTGGACAGCCCGGACCGTAAATGAGTTGCCGTAGAAAGAATACTTTTAGACGATTAGTGATCCAATTGTATAGGTCTTCTATGTCAAAACTTCAACTAACTTCATTATAGTTTTAGAATAGTTTTGATTTGTTGCATTTTATCAGTACGTACATACAACTTTTACAGGTCATCGGTAATTTTTTGTTTTGGAACCGACTGTGTAAACCCACATACTAGCCATACGTCTGCAAAGTTATTGTTTACTTTGAAATAGAATTGAGTTTTAAAATGGAGAATCCCCTTTTGTATTCAAATGTTACTTAACCTTGCTAAAAGATCCACCTAGGTGAGTGGTTAAGAAGAATAATTGGCGTATTTTATAGGAAGATAAAATTTACTGAATATTGGAAGATGTGGGTGTTAAAATAGACAACTCGGGTGAGTTTAGGGTAACTATCGGAAGCGGGAGCGTTTGTATACTTACTTGTAGCCAAGGTTATTATTAGTATAGATATTACTTGTAGCAAAGGCTATGTGGGTGGGTGTTTATTTAAGGGAAAATCAGCAACACATACAGAAAATTAAAATTATGGAGAATTTATAAGAACTTTTTTTATCTATGGTAGCAATTTAAAAAAAAAATGCGTCTCTTCGTCATCTAATGCATATCAAATTTGAACTTCATTCCAACTTCAAAAATTACGTAATGAATGACGCTGTGATTATATTTTGGTCTATTTTACTCTAGAAACTCTGTTCTTGGTCTTTCGATGTTAGTACTACAAGATTGGGAAGTTGTTCACATAATCATTTCCCTGCAACGTTTAGGTACAACTAACTGTAGTATCTACCAACTTGTACAATACCTTTCAACAATACAAGGACTATTCGTACGTGAATAAACGCGGTCTTGGGGGAGCTAAAGACATTGTTTATATTTCACTTTAGTATTCATAGCTCAGTCAGTCCCTCGCGAGTCCACAGATAAAGAAATATAGTAGAACAACTTCGAAGTGTCATGTTGTTACGACTTCATGCCAAAACTATTGAACGGAACGGTCTTAATGACTGAATAGAACAAAGGACAAAACGGATAAGTACTAGAAGAAAGGATCTCGACACTCCTTTTCAGCCTAGTTAAATATTGTGAAATATGGCTCTAGGTACCATGCAACTAAGTTATTCAACTGCCTGCCTATTGACCCAAATATTTTTAAAACAAAATTGAAAAAGCTTTTGTTGGAAAAGTACTTGTGACTTCAAATCTCTTACAATTCGAGTGATCTCTTATTGTGATAGTATTTAGTTTGTATTTCGATTTGAAGAGACATTGTATTTTTATTTAATAATTTAACTAAGACTACCTACCATTAACATTCAAATTTTAATACAATTGTAAACATTGTTCATGAATAAATCATCTATCTATCTTAAATTCTTAGAAATCGGTAAAATACCTTGTATTATTCCGTAAATCGTTAAAAAAATAATGCTGGACAATCCACACAGCACTATCTAGCCCCAAAGTAAACTAGTCAAAGCTTGTGTTATGGGTACTAGATAACTGATATATTGAATACATTATATACATAGATAGATATTTTTTATTATACATAGAAAACGCTCATACCAACGGAACAAATTTCTGCAGATCGTACACAAATTTGTTCCGAGGCGGGAATCGAACCCACAACCCCCTGGGTCGCAGGTGGACCTTCGCCCAGCGCGCCTCATCGGTCGTCGAATACGATAATACCTTCTAGACGTTTCCCTAAAAGAAACATAATAACTTTGTGGACTGTCCGGAAATATTTATTAAGTATTTATTTTAACTTTTGAACGCTTGCATAAAAGCAGCGCGTGCGAAGTCGCGAGTAGAAGTTTGATATAAATATCTTGCCCTTTGCAATACTAGAGAAACTTCTAGAATAACTACTAGAAACTTGAAGTTGAAGCAACATCTCTTTTCTTTACCCTGTGGCTGCGATAAGAATATCTATTCAATTTGCTTAGCGTCTCTAGTCGCGCGACAACTTTAAAATTACCATTTCTTTGGAGAATATGAATAACCTTGCAATATTCCTGAGTTCAAAGAAATACCTTGATTTTATATCTAGTTTCAAGCTTTGTTAACGCCTTTTGATACCGTACTCGTTAGCATCACTATCACTACATAGTATAAAACAAAGTAGCTTTCTCTGTCCCTGTCCCTATGTATGATTAAATCTTTAAAACTACTCAATGGTTATTGATGCGGTTTTTTTTAAATAGATAGAGTGATTCAAGAGGAAGGTTTATACGTATAATGAAACCGTGCAAAGCCGGGACGGGTCGCTATAAAAATCTGTTGCGTAGTTTTTAAGATTTAGACATTCAAAGGGACAAAGGGATATAAGTAAATAGGGACAGAAAAAGCAACTTTGTTTTATACTATGTAGTGACTTATTTATTATTTTATACACACACAAGCGACCCGAAAAAAAACCGCATCAAAATCCGTTGCGTAGTTTTAAAGATTTAAGCAGTTAAAGGGACATAGGGAAATAGGGACAGAAAAAGCGACTTTGTTTTATAGTATGTAGTAATAGCCTGTGGAGAAGAAGCTTAAACCTTGTTAAGAAATAGCTAGTAGTAGTATAGCTAGCTAAGAGTCTACAGTAGTAGTGGTTATAAATAATTCTAATGCTAGAGGCATTCTTATTGCCAGAGTGGCCAGTTGAGGATAGCCGCTATTATTCTTAGACTTACGGCTCCGAGTTGATTTAGTGGTTCCATAGAATTATGGCATTGTAACGCTATCCAAATCTTTTTAATCCACATCAAAAGAGGTTCTCGACTGAATTCTTTTGGCTTTTGGGTTCCTTACTAATAAAGTTTATATGGATGTTTAGAATGCATGGATATTTATTCCACTTTCACGCAAAATCAACTGAAAGGATGGGGCTGTAATTTGGAATAAATGTAGTTCTAGCCCCGGCTACACATAAGCTACTTTTCATCCCATAAATCATTTTCCATAGGACTGAAATAGCCTTAAAACGTTTTCATAGAAACTGCGGGCGAAGCCGCAGAGTTATAGGTACTAGATAAGCCATATTTTTTTGGCTTTGTGGATCGATTCAATTGAAAGCTGGTATTTCTCGTGTGATTCCATTTAAAGATCAACAGCCTTACCACAAAAAACAAAATCACGACTTAGACACGTGTTTAACAGTTGTTTAGCCAAAGTCATCCTACAAAACCATGATAAACAACTGTTAAACACTTGTCTAAATCGTAATCGTAAGTCTAAAAGTCTTTTTTGTGGTAGTAAAAGTCTTTTCTCTGAGTATTTTTGAGTTTGAACATTTCTGGTGAAAATTTATTTGTATTCAAAAAACAAAGTTTTTTGTCCACTTCAATCTTTTCAAGGGAAAGTTAAGTAAAGAAAAGGGAATCTTTTGCCTTATAGGTTGTTAAATTTCGAGTTGGAGCAAACCTCGTCCCATGCTTTTTTTTCTCCTTACGTAGGAGAAAAAAAAAGCTCAGTTATTTTCTAGTATGAATTTACTTACCGTTAGTTTTTGCAGCTCACAAGGAGCTTTGTTGTAGAAGCGTATTCATAGTCCTTTGAAAGAAACATTAACCTTGTTTAGCCTAGATGTGGTGTAAACATGGAAAAACTCTCACCAAACTTCTGAAACGGAATTGTGTGGTGAAATAAAAAATATTCTACCAATATTGATGACTTGATGTTTCAGAGATATGGTAGGGTGGAAAATACATGGGAGAACCATGTATTTAGATTTGTTTTGACTTAACGACAACTTGTAAACTTTCCGTGATAGAAATCTAGTGGAATCTAGTGGAGTCGCTCATATTATCCAAGCTGAATTATTCCGATACAGTTATTGGTCCTAGGTTGCTTGCTAGAACACAGAAACTTATTCAGCGAGTCCAGAACGCTTGTGCCCGATTTTGCTTCGAAGTTCCGTTTAGAAGTCATGTTACTCCATTTTTAAACAAACGTGGCATTATGAAAATGAGACACCGCAGAAAATATCATTTAGCTTGTTTGCTTTTTGGTGTAATCAAATACAGAATGCCCATATATTTGTATGAAAAACTGTCATGGATGAGTAGCTCTAGATCATGCGGATCTCGACAGAGCGCGAAGCAACTCTCGATGCAGCGTCATAGCTCGGCCTCTTTCCGGGGCAGTTTCCGTTACGCTGCATCGCGGTGCTGGAATAATATCCCCCCGCCAATAAGGAACCTGCAAAGTTTTTATAGTTTCAAAATAAAACTACGTAACTTTATTATTGAAGGACAGAAAAAGCAGGAGTGTCATAAAAACGATACAAGTATAATATAATTTAATAATTTAATAAAATTCGAAAATCCAGAAATAAGTGTTCCTATTACATAAGTATTTTATCTTGGTCTACAAATAAGTAATGAGTATCATAGTTAAGTAGTAAGTTGAATTTATTTTTTATAAATATAGTATTTAATTTACAGGTAGGTACCACCTGAACATTTAACATAGGTACCTTTTTGATCACTTCCTTTTATCATCGGTTTGACTTGCATCTGCACCCCAATCAGAGCAAATAGAATAAAAATATAATATAAGTATATATATCATCTATTAGGTTGTTATAGTTATTTAGTTTATTGTGTTTTTCCCCATTATTGTTATTTTGTGTATAGGTATCATCCATCACCGTTGTCAATGTATATTAAGATTTTGTGTACCTATTTGTTCGTATATAGCACTTAGTACATTATTCTATCTTCCGTGACGTCACCTAAACCGGCTCTGTCGGAAGACCAGCGTTGGTTGTACGTAAATGTACAACCAGCTCATGCTGAGACAGGGACCGTTTTGTGACTCAAGCAAACTGTTATAACTTACATTGTATTCTTTTGTTTTTTATTTCATGTGCTTGAGTAACAAATAAAGTTTTTCTATTTCTATTTCTATTTCTATAGAAATGTAATCGGTCTTAGAATTTGTAACTCGGATGAGCTAGCAGAGCTATAAAATGTGTCTTGATTGTCAAACACGCTAAAAAACCTGCCAAGCATTTTCCTCGTTTACTGAACAATCATGGTAATTTCTCCTACTTTACAAAGCCGTATAAAGTTCAGAGGTAAACAATTTCGGGTTTAATTTCATGTAATTTAGGAGTTTAATTTTGGAGTAAATATGGTAGGTTTCACACTGTAGACCAGGGTAGAAGCCTTTCAAATTTATGAAAAAATAAAATAAATAATAGTAGGATGAACAAGGCGGAGAATGTAGTAAAAAATTTAGGAAAAATAATTTACGGGCGATCTGAGGTCGGGAAGGAATAGGGTAAAAAACGGTTAAACTCGATTTCCGGCAAAACTAAAAGTCCTATGGAAAGTAGTCAAATTGCAAGGTTGTAGGTAATAAAAAGATCTTCAATTTTTTTTTCTTTTACAATAAATGTTTTCGTTTCACGAAATTTGGTAAGTGGTTTCATCCTACAATTATTTTACTTAGTTTTTTTTTATATTTTATTTGTTTCAAAAACCTATCTACCCTGGTCTACAGGGCCAGGATGACTACTAGGTTTCAGTTAAGTTAAGTTAAGTTAATTGGTCCAGACCAAGCAATCGCGAGTAAGCGAACGCTAACAAACGAACGCTAACGAACCAGCAGCGTGGACGTCATGGCGAAAGCATGCGAGGACCTTCGTTCGCATTCGGCCTTACTCTGTCGCAGGCTTTAGGGTTCACATGCGTTCGCTTAGTGTAGACATAACAGCGAATGTGAACGAGCGGTACCGTAGAATCAGAGGACTCAGGAACTATAACTTACTATTAGAGGAAAATAAGAAATGATTTTATTTTATATCAGCATAACAGTCTACCGGTAAGATGGCAATCGGTAACAAAAACGGTAACAATACCTGGCCACTATCTTAGCACAGTAGCGCAGTGAACGTCGTAAACACAGTGGTAAAAGAACGTAGTGATTTTTTTTTAAGTCTATGGGTAAAAGCATCTATAAGCTGGTTAGTAACAATGAACAACTGCATAACATCATGGGGTGGAGTCAATATAAAAATAATACTGGACAATCTACATATCATCGAGCCCCAAGCTAAGTAGAGCTTGTGTTATGGGTACTAGATGACTGATATACTTTCTTAATCCAAACTAATATTAAAAAAGAAAAGTATGAATGAATGTATGGATTTTTTTCCTCTCTCACGCAAAAACTTCTGGACGAATCATCCCGATTCGTTCAGAAGTTTTTGCGTACGATGCTGAACGAATCGGGATGAAATTTGGAATAAACGAAGTTCTAGGCCTGGAAAGAAACACTTTAACCTTGAAACCTTACTATAGAAACAACTTGTGCGAAGCCGCGGGCAGGTACTAGTTATCTATATTTCCTGAAAGAGTTACTGGCCACCTATCACACCGCTAATTGGGCAAACCGCGTAACTCTAAACTGAGTTCAAATCCGTAATTACAAACAGCGGGCGCACAATTACATTAATTTTGTCTTAGCTTAAGTTTGATTAATAAAGTTTAGGCACCCAAAGTGCAAAGGAGAAAAATTAGCATTACCTACAGAGCATATATAGGTCTATATTGTTCTATTATATCCAGTCCATCCCAAGGTTCTGTTCTGTTCTGTTCTATTCTATTCTAATAATCTAAGCCGTCACCAGAAGGCAGAGTACCCAGAATGCTAGCAGTATTACCGCGTTGAATGGCAATGCTAATTCGTTGACTTAAAAATAAAATTCTTTATGAATATCTTGAAAAAAAGAGATCATAAAAAAATTTTAAATTTGAATTTTAATGTCCTATCGAAAAGGCGTGTCCTTCCGGTTTCAAAGATAACTGATTCCTTCCAACGTCCATAGCGACAAAGTTCATCTAGAAATAAAAAAAGACGGGCATTCATTTAGATGTCAAATGATTTAAGCCCGTGGACCGAAGCTAGTAAATGAAAACCAACTCTTCATTGTATCTAACCGACAACAAAGCACAAAAATCTAAAAATGTGTCAACTTAAATACTTAAGGATGTTATGTGTCTGTCTTCTGCGTTTAACAGAATAAGAACGCAATATGAATCCCATCGCTTTGTTGTCAAGACCCTCCCGCCTTATTTCTGTTCCCTTGAAACTTGTATAATTTCACGGGATGTACAAAACAACCCCAAGTTTGAGAATAAAATTTAAAGTTTCCTAATACCTACAGTTATTTGAACAGCTTGCTCGCAAGAATGACGGTTTGGAAATTACATGAAGCTTTGAACTGAGTGAAAACAAATACCTCTGTAGGTTGTATGGTAGAGATCACTCTTGAGAGATAAGACCGCCAATTGAGCTTACTATATTAATTGTTTGCGAAAATGGTTTCTTAGTAGTTAAAAGAGTACTTCTTATCTACCTACCTTAATTTGATCCGCCTAAACTTAAGAATGACGAAACTACATCCTTATACTTTATTAAAGAATCTAACATTAATAAACACTCAAATGTATTTTAAAATCTACTATGATCACTGAAAATCGTCGATAGAGAACATAAAATATCAAATTCATACCACATTCATATGTAAAGATGCAGCTTGGGTCTCGTGTCGATTAAATCAGTTCTTTGCTAATAATGTCTCACCAAGCAATCTCAAAGCGACTCTACCCACTTCCAACTCAGTCGATTGTCCTCTGACAAGACTAAATTACCCGAGGAATGGGAAAAGGTCAAATGTGACGGATATTATACGAATCAGTCTTTATTTCCACTCAGTAAAGAACGAATGCAATGTGTGTTCATGCAGGGTTGAATCCTCCCTCTGAAATAGCTACCTCTTCAGTCTGCGTCGCGCGATCGTGGCGGGAACTCGCGTCCGCGCCTAAATTTTCCAAAGTTCCATTCCAATTTTAAATTCAGTGCTTTCTTTTTTTAAGTTCAGACAAAGGAGGTTACAGACATCAGGTGAGTGCGCTTAAATATTCATACTCTTTTCAGAGTCTTCTTTATTGAAATTGGAGTTCTTGAGATTTTTTTTCAGCTGTTTTACGGATAAAGTTTGGTAGTTAATCCACCGGCTAGTCCGCCGGGAGGAGTTATTAAAAAAGTTGCGGTTTTAGACTGCTTGAAGAGGCACTGGAGTATTTAAAACGGCTTTGGCCAGACGGCTAGGTTCTTGAATTATTGTTCTCAGACTTCAGAGAGATGTAGTATTTGATACGTGGATTTCACAAAATACCTGATACTTGAGATTCTATTGGAGAATAAAGGTTAAATTAATTGTCTCTACGCACAAAAGTGAATTTTATACCTATTCAATAGATAGGTGCCAACTTAATTATTTACCATAAGACTTTAACTTTAAACCCAAAAATACTTTGAATTATATCGCCCCTTAAAATTCATAACTAATTCATCAGATTTTCATCAGTGTATTGAAAAATGGCTGCGTTTCAATCACCCTCTTGAACTTTAAAGGTCCGTTTACACTATGCGAGTTACTGTCTTGACAGCTTTTATGCTTCATTAATTCCACTCGCACGATGCGTGATAGGTAACCTTTTTGAGGTAGAGCTTTTTGTAAAAATGCTCGAAATCTTTTTTCCGTCGCGTTGCTGCAGTATGCTAAAACGTTGTAGGAGCCGGTGTAATAATAGGGACATGTGATATAAAAGCTCATAAGCCACTGAGTACCTAACATTTATGTTGCATCTTATAACGCGATATTGCAAGGCAACACTGCTGTTATTTTAATGTTAAGCAAAGGTTGACAACAAAAGTGGTTTTCTAAAACCTATGAATGCTTTTAAATGCTCGTGGTGGGCATACTTTTTTTGAAACTGTCAGTATAATACAATATTAATCCGTTGTCTGACATTATCAGTCAACTCGCCCGTCTACTTGCATAGTCTAACCGTTCATTACATTGAAATATTAGGGTGCAAAGCTACCTTCGCATAAATTATATTACAAATTAGTAATTTATTACAAACCTGAGGTAATTAACTCTTGTGATTTATAGACCTGAGGCCATATTGTGTAACTCAACTGGTAATAGAGATCGACTTCATTTTTCACAGTTAGTCCAGTTTGGTACCTTATGTTTTAGAGTCTAAGACTTGGACAATACGGAATAAATTCAGACTGCGTCGACCACTGGTAATCGATTTCAAGTTACGTGACAATAAGGCAGCTGGAAAACCACAGTGTTGGCGGAAAGCAGAAAACTGACAAAATTTAATCAAAATGAAAGACGGTGGGAAAATCAGGTACATCGTAAATGTTTCCGCTCTCCGCTATCGCTTTTGCTATAACTGTGACCATGCACTAACAGACAGATTGTCTGTAATTAGTTATAGACAGGAAACGATAAAACCCTTGTTTCGTGGAAATACTGAATGAAATCGCATTAGATACAAAACAAGAAGTAACCGAGGAAGGGTTTTAACTAATTTTTTTTTGGTTAGAAACGTATAACAGTTTGTTAGTATTTATTATAATATTTAGGAAGTTAAAAAGTTTTTTAAATTGAAATTGGTTCCGTTAGTGTGTGTCTAAATGCTTATTTTGGAATCCTAAAGAAAAATATTTCTGATTTCCAGGTGTAAAAAAAATCCCTAGAAATTAGAATTAGAAATAAATTTAGTACAATTTAATACAGTTAGCTCAATGGTTTCAATTGTTGTATACTATTTGTATTTTTTTCTATTCCTTGATTGTAATTTTCGTTAGTTTATAAAGGTTTTTTTTGAAAATTGCGACTAAAAAAAATACTAAAACTCATGACTCCGAATTCCGTAATTAGCTTTTTCAAAATAATAAAATTGTTTATCTTCATTGATATATTATTTCGGGCCGTTCCTAAAATCGTAGCATTCGGCTTAGCCAAATAGGTACCTACTTACACAATGCTGACGTTTTAAAACCTTTTTTGACGTGTATTTTGTGTTTTTTATTGTTTTTTTTTTAAGTATCTCTCTCTTTCGTATTATAAGACAGTACCGATTATTTACAAATATTGTACATGATTAATATAGAAAAGTTATATTAAAATTTATACTTTTGTTCCGAACCAGTTTATGTCGAATGTTGTCTCCAAAGAGGCATTATTAGGTATTTCAATCTACAAATTATTATAATTGAAGGAAAAAATAATACCACGCAGACGAAGTCGCGAGCATCAGCTTATATTAAATAAATGCCCAAGCTGCCCTTTGCGGCACAAAGGCGATATTAACAATATTTACCCGACTGCTCAAACAAGATGTTAATAATGATAGTGTTGGCAGAGCTGAAGGCAGGCATGTTAGTTGATAAGCCATTTCAGAACACATTGTTCAAACTGAGTTTGCAACTTTGGTAGGAAAGTTCCAAAGCACAAGTATACATAATGTTATGTGCCTACGCGTATGTTTAGGAAACTATTGCGCTGTCTTCCTTAAATCTTCAAAATAATAAATAGGTACGTAAGTACTGAAGTCATTGAATACGGGATATTTACCATGATTTGATTTCTTTTGAGTTTTCCGAAATTTCGGCACCGTTACAAGCGCCATGATCACGAAAGAACTGAGGTCACCGCGAGTGAGTTTTTATTGGCAGATATATCGATCTACCCTCATTTTTCGTCTTTTACTACGAACGTTACCGCTACCAGCGGTTTCATTAACTAACGCAACTCGATCACGACACACTACACTGACGGTATTAGTGTTGGATTTATTGTTAAAAACTATGATAGTTTAAATTTATATAATAAGTAGGTACTTTTGTATTAATAAATAAATAAAATACACATTCCCATCAGCATCTGACTGATTTACTTAATAAAATACATACATGTATGTTGGTAATTAAATATATTATTTTAAATTGTATATATATTGAATAATCACTACATAGTATAAAACAAAGTCGCTTTTTCTGTCCCTATGTCCCTATATCCCTATGTCCCTTTGAATGCTTAGGTCTTTAAAACTACGCAACGGATTTTGATGAGTTTTTTTTAATAGATAGAGTTATTCAAGAGGAAGGTTAATACGTATAATAAAACCGTGCAAAGCCGGGGCGGGTCGCTAGTATTGTTATATATAATGTTTTATATATAATGTCATAGTACTAGTAATTGAAGTAATTGAAACGATTGAGCTTACTGCAGACGGTTGCAAAAAGTCTAGAAGTAGCTAAACTGCCATGTCAATACCAGTCGGAAGCATCCCCAAAACACTGTCTGTACATATATATATATTATACATAGAAAATATCCAGAACCCTACAACAAAATGTTTGCAGATCGTTCAGATATTTCAAAAACTAATCACATCTTGATTAATAAATTAAAATAGAATCACTCGAGAAGCACCAGCTTTCAAATAAAAAAAGAATCATCGAAAAAGGTTCACACACCAAAAAATATAGCACACTAGAAAAAATAATACTAATTGAGTGTCTTTTTATTTGAAGTCACTTGAAAAGAAAAAATATACTTTAAGTTTTGAAGATCTTACACGAATGATGAAAGATACAAATAATACTTCAAAACTTAGCGATAGCAAAATTAAAACTTCATATCTTAATGTATTCGGTACCAGTAACCAAGTTGAGTGGTCCCTTAGAATTTCAAACTCTCCCTTTGTAAATAATAACAATATTAGGGCTACAACTTCAAACTACGAGTTTTGAAACTTAAACTGTCTTGACACAAAGCCTTTAGGAACTTTAGGACTCTATCTTATGACAGTCAAACAAAAAAACTTTAGCCATAAGGCAAGAGCGATTATATTTGATACAGGGATTTCTTAAATGGTGTGCGATAACGCAGAAATAAATATATTCTATTCTAAATAAAACTCCTAATGATAAAGAAAGAACATAAAAACCTAAATCATAGAACATACCTACATTTCATAAAAATACTCTAAATTACAAAAAAAAAGCATACGTAACATAAATAAAAGAACATAAATACTACAGCTACGGCTACGACTACACTTGTAATAGTAGATTGTAAAAAGGGACTAAATCCTTTTATCACTATCACTACATAGTATAAAACAAAGTTGCTTTCTCTGTCCCTATGTCCCTAAGTATGCTTAAATCTTTAAAACAACGCAACGGATTTTCATGCAAATTTTTTAAATAGATAGAGTGGCTCAAGACGAAGGTTTATACGTATAATAAAACCGTGCGGAGCCGGGGAGGGTCGCTAGTAACCTATAATAACAAACCTTTTTTGAAAAACCAACCATAGCATCAGAGTGTCCACAATGCTAGAAGTATATTGCCACTATGAAGGTAATGGTAATTCGCCGACCGAAACAAAAACGAGCATTCCAATTAAAATAAATTAATCAACTATTATATTATGATTAGGTAACAATCATGATATTGGTCGCCTGGCGTAACAATAATTGTAACTATACTTTTTGATAGAGATGCTTTCCGCAAGTGGAATCTTTCGTGTACACCGAGCCTTAATATTACGAGCCTATAAAAAGAACAATAACGGCACGCTAACCGTATTTTTAGAAGTCTAGAAATAGCCGCTATAAAATATTACACTTATATTGTGACTGTAGGATAGGAAGATACGTAAAATAGTAAACAAAATTGTGGCTGGTTCACAGGTTTGTTCGCTAATCATCTAATGCATAAGCTTCGGAAAAATAAATTAATTTAAGAATTGAATGCGTTAAATTGTAAATACGACTCATTGGATTATTTTCCGATAAATTGTATCACCATCATCATCAATCTATATTAGTCCACAGCTGGACATAAGCCTCCCCTGATGAGCGCCATAGCGACCTGTCTTCAGTTTGACGCATCCAGCATCTGCCAGCAGTCTTTCGCAAATCGTCATCCCACCTGGTCGGAGGATTAAAATGTATAATTTAAATATTTATGGTTCAACCAATGATCTGCAAATAACTGTTCCCTGGTTCTGGGTTTTTTCGAAGTATTACAACAATCTCAAT
This sequence comes from Eupithecia centaureata, assembly GCA_944547425.1. Lineage (NCBI taxonomy): Eukaryota > Metazoa > Arthropoda > Insecta > Lepidoptera > Geometridae > Eupithecia > Eupithecia centaureata. The sequence goes on along the minus strand of OX155695.1, from coordinate 10,546,648 downwards.
TATATTCGTCTTGAACTTTGTTTGGTACTATTTCAATAACTTATTGTGGATGTTACTAATTAGTCAACAGAATAAATGTGTGGTAAACACATGTATTCTGTTGACTAATTAGTCAATCAAATAGCTGTTATCCTGCATATTACTACGTAGTTTATAACAAGGTGGCTTTCTCTGTCTCTATGTCCCTATGTATGCTTAAATCTTCGAAACTGCGCAACGGATTTTGATGCGGTTTTTTTAATTGATAGAGTGATTCAAGAGGAATGTTTGTAAGTATAATAAAACCGTGCGATGCCGGGACGGGTCGCTAGTTGTTAAAATAAAATAAAGGAATACTCAAAACACAAGCCTTGCTTACTTTGGTTTTGACGATACTGCTTTTCTGATGAAATTTCGGGCGGAATTCCGTCCAGTATTTTAGTGCTAGTATGATTAGGTACCGCATATCCAGTCAGATTTCGCTACCACGCAAAGTAGCGAATATCGCTTGAGTCTTTATCTTTAAGGATACGATCTTTGCATGCAGACAAGATGTCAGCTGGTCTGAGCTAAGCAGCTAGTTATTGTGACGTACCCTTCCGGTAGTTATCCCATTGCGCGGGTCATTTGTCCATTAGCTGCGTCGCTTGACCTCTGGGAAGTTGGTTTTTGCAATGATTTTAACACGTTCTGCCTTCTTTATTATATTTTGGCAAAATTTGATATAGGTTGAGTTTGGAAAACGGTTTGCCCAAGATATTCCACACCGCATTATTTGATAGATAATAACTTTATTGTGCCATCAAAATAACAAACATCAGAGCATCTTAATACTGATTAAAACATTTAACCCCATAGCGAGCAAAGTATTTTTATATATAGTTATTATAAATTAAGCGATTAGGGATGGATTGGAATCGGAACCATGTCAAACTAATGTCAAACTAATGTCCGTCCGGCTTAATTTAAATCGCAATAGTTCAAAGCACAGAGCATATACGAAGGTTCAAAGTCATATTCTGATCTCTTGCACCGACTTGCACGTGAATTTTACCAGAATACAAATAATTGAAGAAGTATAATTTAGGTAGGTCTGTTTTAATCAATAAAAACCTAGAGCTGGATTATTTTTCGATGATCATTGAGCAATTTCTTTAGTTATTGGAAATTAAAATGTTCTCGAAAAATAACGATATTTTAAATACTAGAAACAAGAATAAACTCGCTTTGCCCACAACTAGGCTGAACCAAATAAATATATCTTTCAAAGAACATGCTTGATACAAAAACCTAAAGTGAATAACAAAAATAATCAGTAAAAAAATTCAAACAGATTGTCGGAACTTTTCTTTGTAAAAAGGCTAACTACGAAATACCAGATTAATTAGAGGATAAAAAGTTGGGAGAAGTTTCCAATTCAAAAACAGTAGGTAACTAATAAGTTAGGTTACTTGTTCGCTTCTTTACTAAAAACATGAAAGGTAAAAATTATCGAAGTGAACAAATATTCAAATTAATTACTTAATTTTCTTTTTACTTCCGTTATTTGATTTTTCTGACGTGTCCAAAAGTCCTGTCAAGTCCAAAGGAATAATTTATTGAATTTACGAATCCAAAAAAATGTCGCTCATGTTGAATTTGAATTTTACATAAATTCAAGAGGAATAAAAATTAACACCGCAAGTAATTTTTCGTAAGCATCGATTGCCTTTCATAACGTTGTAAATTTTCAAAAGAAAAATAACAAGGACATCTTATGTTTTCTCTTCCCACCGGCAGAAACAAGTTCATAATTTATTGAAACACTGTAAACCTCCAAAAATGTACAGGGCAAGTTAATTTTAGTCTGTTTATCTCGACAAACGAGTATAAAAGGTTGACACAACAAAATACAATAGGTGCGGTGGTCGTTATTACTCGGGGCCGGCTAAATAAATAATACATTCGCATTATGCCACACATTTTCTGGCTTATTCTGCTTTTATTCCGCTTATTTCTACAGGATTTCGTAATATACTGAGTGGCTAGTACGAGTTTACTTTTGAGAGAGTTAGAGAGTTCGAGTTTAGTTTTTATTTGTGGTTTTTTTAGAACAATACCAAAGCTTACGATATCGTTTCCTACCGCTGCCTTGACAAAATTGTACTACTAAAATGTACGAATAACTCTATTGAAAGACTATACAGTGGAATTGGCAAAGTTGTAGTCATCAGCCACGAATCACAGAAGAATATGTTATATGACCGATTGGAAGTTGTAGTAATAACCACGAAACAGAAGAATATAAGTTCGTTAGAAACTATTAGATCAATGTCAAACTACGAAATCTAGATCCTCTTATCTGATAGTAAATAAGTAAATAAATAATTTATTCAAAAATTATCAAAAAGAATCCAATAATAACTTATATTCTATAGGGTTTACTTGTGCCTGAACTAGGTGAAACCTGTATCTCAGACTAAAAGTGCTTACAACATAATTTATATACAACTAGCGACCCGCCCGGCTTCGCACGGTTTTATTATACTTATAAACCTTCCTCATGAATCACTCTATCTTTTAAAAAAAACCGCTTCAACATCCGTTGCGTTGTTATAAAGATTTAAGCATACATAGGGACATAGGGACAGAGAAAGCTACTTTGTTTTATACTATCTAGTGATAATTGCATAGGTCGGTAAATAGTGGCTCTGCAATGCGCTAAACAACAAAATACAACAAAACACGAAACGAAAACGATTATAGTTCTCGAAATCTATACACAACCCTTACTAGGGACTCGGAATACGGCAGTATTATCGTAGGGTTCATTATATTCCAACTGACATAGTGGGTGCCTTAGGTAATTTATTGGAGTGGTTTGTGTTACGTTACTTTGTTTTTAGTTGACCACGACTTTTGTAATCATGGTTTCTACTGCCTTGTAGGACGCTGTAGGTTTACAACTGTGCACATAATATAGTAGTTATTCAAATAAAAAAATCAATAACTTTATTTCTTTAGGCTTACAAGCACTTACAATAGTAAAATTTTAAACTAGAAATAATAATCAAATAGGAAATAAAATATTCAATGAAATTCACTTTGATGTTAAAGTAGACTAAAGCTAACTATGAGGGGTAGAAGAATTGACGTTAGGTAACTACAACTTAAACTACAATAATATTATGCATTTATCGTGCTAGGTTCTACTAAAAATTAAGTAGGTAAATATAATATAAATTGAGACGGAACTAAAAGTTTCCATTTTTTTTTCTTTTTTAGTAGCCCGTAGGGATCCCACTGCTGGGCAAGGGCCTCTCCCAAACATTTGGGAGGAATTGCCATAATCACCACGCTTGGCAGGCAAAGTTTCCATAATTGACTTGAATCCTGAAACATTAAACCCTTTAAGTGCTACTACTTTCTACGTCAAAAGGAAGCGTACCTCTCGTTAACTGCGTCTACTCTAAGGATAAAGGAATAATATTTTTTCAGCTAACACATTGTGTAAGCCTTTCTGTTCGCACGGATATTGGTTTCTGACGTAAGCTTTCGCCAGAGGAGAGAATATAATATAAATAATTCTAATGGACACTCCTCTCCCCCCACCTGACCGAGCTTTCACACCCCTCCGCATCCTGGCGGATTGGGTTTGTGTCCCAAATGGAAGCACGCACGGATTGCCCATCACCATTGCTTGGTGTGATGTGGAGTCATCGCCGATGGTGTTCGATGTCTTAGTTTTCTTATAACACTGTTTGTATGAATTGTCTTCTATTTTGAGATTACGACTTGAGATTTGACTGAAACTGGCGATTTGTGAATAATATTGATGATGATGATGTTGTGTGGACTGTCCGAAATTATTTATTTATTATTTCCAGTCCCGGTGGGTGATTATCGTTTAATTAAATCACTGTAATTTGATAGATAGAACATTTTTTGATTTAGCGTACTTATTATAAGTTTTAGACCCGCGTTCTGTTTCTTTACTTGAAATACCTACAACAGGCTTCTTTATTCCTATATATTGGTTCCAATATAATATAAAATAACCCTAAAACCTATAAAAATAATAAGATCTTAGTAATACAAGTATTGATATGGATCAGTTAAGGTACTTCTAAATTGTTTGCAAGACTGCAGTAAGCCAAATTGTTTCAATTTGTTTCGATTCCTTAATTGCAAATTTCTTTATTGATAAAATATCTTTGTTTTTGTTAACTTAGATCATTTTATGACATAATTATATCCCGGAAACAACTCGCTCGAATCCGTAGGCAAAAGGTGGTTATAACACTGTCACAATGGTCTCAATTGAAGCCTTTATTTGAGATCGTTAAGTACTAGGATAACATAGTGACGAGGGAAGCCGATAATACGACTATACGAGGCTATTTGTTTTATCTAGACGCCTTGGGCGATCCCTTGTTATTTTTACCGATAGGACAATGTGACGAGATCTGTGTAAGATTAAGATAAAGATAAACATTTCCCGTTGGAACTGTTAACAGTTCTTAGAACCCAAATAAAATAATGTATATGTACGTTCTGGAGTTGAGATATTTTCAACCTTGCGCAAATTTATCTAAAATACGATCAGTCGAATTACGTTACTACAAATGACATTTGAGAGCCATTTAATGGCGTTCACGCGTCCTATACCTACATAGGTACATATCATACATTTACAAATTACGAAGACAGAAATGTTATACATTTATATTTATACCTCGTGTGTTCATAAGTTTTGAGACGAACTTATTTAATTAATTTAAAAAGAAAGTAATTCATGCAACCTTTTTTAAACTTTTAAAATTTAAATTTCGAATGTTTTGAATCAGAAAAAATATACTTTGAATATTTGTTTCATTCTCCGTGAAAATGGCGCCAACAAAAGATTTGTGTGCGGAGTCTATTTTCACGGAATCTTATCTTAGTTCCATTCTTTTTCTTCTAAGCAAGAAGGTAAAGTCTTTCTAATTGTCGAAAACTTTTTTGTTTGTTGTACGTACTAAGCGTACTGATATGAAAAAAGGCAAAGCAAGTGCAAAACACATCCCTTACGAATTCAAACATAATTTCAGAGGGTTGACGAACTTCAGCGTTTTTCTGATGTTTATTGACACAAACTTTACTCACTCGCTTCAGCTTTTTGCTGAGCCTTTTCGAATTAATATTTTTGGCAAATACATAAATTTTGAATCAACATGAGTTTCATTTGCGCTTCGAGCTTTTGTTTGCATTGAAGCGCGTTCGGCACAGAGATGATAAGAACAAAGGCTAAACAAGCTCAGTATTTTATTTTAAATACTGTTTGAATGCCTACAGTTTTGCTGACGAATTTTGATGTTGTTCAGGCTTTCTTTTGCAAAAAATGTTAAAAAACAGAGTGTTGCTATTTCAGTCCTAGAACTTCTGTGTTTTTAATTGAAGGCAAAACGATTTTTTATTTTGACCGTTAAAAACTTTAAAGTAACAAAGAATTTAAAAAAAATCTAAAGAATATCGATTTTACGATCAAAGAAATAAAACCGCGATCAACCGCTATGATAATTATTTTTATATAACTGTACGAAGATCTATAATAATAGATAATAGGCCTGATAGATAATACACCGCCACCAATATAAACAAACTATTAAACAAATCGCCCAAAGACTATAATAATGTACCTAAATAATTAGATTTATAAACCGCCATTATCAACAGCTATTAATATTTTTACTATTATAGGCCTGATAGAACAAGAAATAAACCAAACCGGGTAAAAACAAACTTCCATTAAACAAAGCACCGATGGCAAATTAAACAAATCGATCGGAAGAAGTTTCCAACACATTAAAATTCAGGAGCTCATTGTGTGTTGCCAGATCGCGCGTGGAATTGCCATTTATAACCATCTTAGTGGCCTGTGAAAGAAATGCTTTTAGGTTTTTAGGGATCCGTACCTCAAACGAAAGAAAGGAACCCTTAGAATCACTTTGTTGTATGTATGGTCCATCTGCCTGCCTATCAATCCCCCTTTTTACAAGGACGCTTGTATTTATTGCGATGAAATAAACACCAAATACTAAACAGTATGCTTAGCTTCTTGGAACGGTGATAAAATCAAACTTCTGAATCCACGCAATAAAAAGATATAAACGTTTATGCCCGTTTTTGACACTCTCAAAATCTATAGGGTTCTTCCCGTTAACCTAGAATAATATTTGGCTCGAAGCAGTCTTATAATTAAAAGGAACCCTCGGTGCGCGACTTGACTTGCAATTGACGTTTTATTTAATTGCATTTTGTGTTTTATAGTGCGACTCTGGAATGCATGCAGACACATTTCTTATCTCTGTCTTTCGTGGCTGACAGGGCACTGATAGAAATATATCGTGCCTTAATATAAGTTGCTAAGTATGGATGGATGGATGGATGGATGTTTGTTACTCTTTCACGCAAAAACTATTGAACCGATCTGGATGACATTTGGCGCAAAGATAGATTATAGTCTGGAATAACACAAAGGCTATAATTTTATCCCGGAATTCCCACGGGAACGGGAACTACGCGGGTGAAACCGCGAGTATACTCGAAATACTAATCCTGCGCAGACGTAGTCACGGGTACCAGCTAGTTATAAACTAAATTTAAATTCATAAGGTTAAATTACACGTATATAAAGTTGGTATTTTGTTAAAACCTATACAGAAATAGTAAAATTTTAAAACTCTTTCTTTCTCACACACAAAAGAGACTCTATTTTGCAATTTATGCATCTGTTGTCATAAAATATGCATCATATCTAATTTTAATCGTAAATCAGTCCGAAAATAGGATTAAAAGAATTAAGGAGGAGGATTAAAGGATTAAAAAATGTATCTTTCAATCTTCCTTTTTTTAATGGTAAAAGTTCAAAGTTTAACCTTTCAAATCTTAACCCTACTTTGAGTTTTAAAGAATATAAAAGGAAGCCAACGAAAGTTAGAACCGAAGCTTTTATATTTTCCTGTCATAACTTGTACTTCGATCCTCCAAAGTTGCGCAGTTTCCGCTGAACTTTAGTGTAACTTTATTGTAGGATACGAACAAATAACTTACTAGTAAATCATGAACTTATGTAATGCATGTATAAACTCTGTGTTGGTAAAATGCAGTGTCGCGATCGAATGCAAAAAGTGTTAAATATTAGGATTCAGATTACGTTGTATGAAATCGCATAAAATCATTTTTATCTGATTTTATGCGATTTCATACAACGTAATCAATCCACACATCATCTAGATTGTAGATGATATTGTGTAGATTGTATTGTACAGAATAATTTATTTATTTATTAATCATTATCAAGCCCCAAGCTAAGTAGAGCTTAATATTATTGGTATGCATATAACAGTTTTTTTTTATTATACATTGTTGACTGACTTAGTTTCCCAAAGCGTCAGACACTACTTACTTATTAAATTTAAAATTACAAACAATAATTACATGGAATAAAAAATAATTAAAATAAAAATGACAGAAGAAAACATAGTAAAACAATAGTCAAATTCACATTATACATTAAATTAAATAAATAGCTGTTGATGTCACGGAACAATTTAAAATAAGATAACTGATTTAATTAATAACATACGAGATACACACATAGTTGTTTTGGTTCCGTACCCAAAGGGTAAACGGGACCCTATACTAAAACTCCACTTGATGTGTTCGTCTGTCACCAGGCTGTATCTCATGAATCATGATAAATTAATAAGACAGTTAAAAACAGTTAAACTTCTCATAGAGTCCGCAGGAGATAAGAATGCTGGCTTCTATTTTGGTCAACAAATTAGCATTGCCATTCAACGTGGCAATGCTGCCAGCATTCTGGGTACTTTGCCTTCTGGTGACGGCTTAGATTTTTAAGAGTTTGTTATAATTGTATATACTAGTGAGCTATGTGATCTAATTATACTTCAGGTGAAACAAAAGTATAAAATAAACAAACAAAAATATTAGGGTAGTTAAAATAAAAAAAAATATAATATTTGAAAATACTTTATTGCAAACGTAAGTTAAACAAATTACATTAAAATTACTTTTAAAAAGTCACTATTGGATAATCGCGATTTAATAAATAAGATAGTAAATATCTCTATACCTAAAAAAAAAAAAAAATAAGACAGTTGAAATCAGTAAATCTATGAATTTATTTCTTTAGGCCTACAAAAACAACACTTAGACTCTAGACAGGTCAAATTATAAAATACTAGCTGCGCCCCGCAGCATCGCCCGCGGGGAAATTTATTTATTTGTCAAATATCATATTTTTCTCGCCGTAAAAACCATCCTTGAACTTCAACGAACATTTAAAAAAAAAGATTTGGCCAAATTGGTCCAGGCGTTGTTGAGTTATGCGCTTACCAACACATTTTGCGATTCATTTTTATATTATAGATAATTATCAGTATAAGTCTCCACACACAGAAGCCTGAGGAGGAGCAGAGGCGAAGGCGTGCCGGTTTTTCCTATGGTACCGCGCCGCCGCGCCACCGCCTCCGGTGTGTGTTTAGTCTTACATATGATTCAATAGGATACAACTCGCACGCCTTCGCCTCCGCTCCGCCTCCGGCTTCTGTGTGTGGAGACCTTTATGGAGGAATATATAGCCTTCTTGGTAATATTTTATTTTATGTACCTACTGTTTAAAAATGCGAATAGCGAGCTCAGTTACTTCAGATGGAAGCTTATTTTAGAAGAGCACATTCTATTGCTGTTTTTAAAAAAAACGTAAAAACCGAAAAAAATACTTCTAACGGTGCTTCCACAACACACATGATTTTATTGCTGTTTTTATAGATAATGGTACGGAATCCTTCTTGCGCCAATACGACTCGCACTTTTTATTTCTACGTAGAAATACTACGTAATCCCAAAAACACCTGAGAAAATATCTGCTAATATAGATTTTTGAAAATGTACCTTACATTGGCCACATTTAGGTATACTTAAGTTAATAGCAAAAGCGTCGTTTTATAAGCTTTCACTCTTAATTTAAGAAAACTCGGTTCTTTAATTAAGAAAGGTTTTTAAGGGAACATCTTAAAAAGTACTTCGAAAACAACAATCACCCTAACTTTTGAAGGTTTAGTTTACTGTCTGTTTTAGCTAGAGGCGAAGAAATGCTTTTATCCAGAATACAATTATAAAGCTTCTAGAAAAGTCCGCAAACCAACAGAAAAGGTAAATAGGAGGTAGGTACAACACCGCAATTTCTAATTACGAACGTAAATACAAAGAAAAGTTAACTAAAACATTCCAAGTCGTGGTCTAGGAAAGAGGTTTTAAAAAAATATTCCTCTAAGTGCTATTTCTAGTGCAGTGTCCCGACTTCAAAAAGGTTAGAGCAAAAAGGTTGAACTTTGTGGGGACTTGAGAAAGGGAATAAAATCACAGGGTGTACCAGACGCCTGGCGTTATTCCAAACGTAGCGCGTTGGAAATGTCTGCAACACTTAAGAGTCTTCTACGTTTTGTTACGAGGCACGCGTTTTGCTACGGCGTAGAGGTCGTAGCTTTTTATACATCGTGGCTTTGCTACATCGTAGCTTTTGCTACATCGTAGTTTTTACTACAATGTAGTTTTTGCTACATCGTAGCTTTTACTACATTGTAGTTTTTGATACGTCGTTGTCGTATTTCTACAAATAATTTGATATTTTAACAATAGAAACGAATTCATCAGACATTATAAAAAAAGACTTCAAATTACATGCATTATTAAGCAAAACTCTAGAACCACAAGCCAAATGATTCATGACCATATAAAAAGCACCAGCTTTCGAATAAAAAAAACGAAATAATACATCCGTGCGAAGCTGGGGCGGTTGGCTAGTACTGAATATTGCTCACACTTAGCATACAGTCCAAGGATAAAAAAAGTGGTTTTTTCTTTACTTTTTGTAAAACTGTTGAAATTAAAAGCAAAAATGAATTGTAAAATTAATTAATATTATAGGGGCACCCGATACAAAAGCGTACTAGTCTATCTAGTCTTATTCAATGTTTATCCTTAAAAATCATCAGATATCCTACAAATAAATATTATGTTTTTATAATTAAGATGCTACAATAATGGCTCGTCCTTTGGGAGGTATACCAACAGCACAAATATAGTGAAGTAGCTGCCAACTAACACAGCTGTCCTTTACTGGACTGTGTCCACAAGAGCTACGTCTTCGCTCATTACAACATTGCATTCTAATGAGCGTGACCGCTTGATAATGGAGTGGAGAGCTCTGATTGGAATCCCCTTTGGATTTGGCACGGCCGGTGCATTTGTACGCTCATTTGCATAGTTTACTGTTAGCTACTGTCTGGAGCTTTGCTTAGTTGGTTGCAGCTGGTTGGTATAAGTAATACTGTGGAATTTACGATCTTAAATTAAATTCCGGGGTTCTGGGTTTTATAAATCTTAATTCACATAGCATCATCTAGTACACATAACACAAGCTCAGGTTAACTTAGGTCTAGATGATGCTGTGTGGACTGTCCGGAATTATTTATTTTATTATATAACCCCAAGCTAAGCAGAGCTTGCATTACGGGTACTAGATGACTGCTACATGTACGTAGATAGATATTGTTTTACTACACATTAAAACATCCAGAACACCCGAAACATATAATGTACCTGCAGATCGTAATCCCCTCTGCGGTGACGAGTGTACTTTGTATATTTTGACACGAGTTTGGCCATGAGGATATGTTAGTCATCATAGCCAAATCAGTTAGGTGAAATAGTTTGGCCGCGAGGGATAACCCGAACAAACATTTGTCTCGGTTCGGAAATTGAACCCGCAACCTCCTGTTTATGATATCATTAGCGTTTAAAATGGGTCGCTTATCGAAGGTATACCAATTATTTCGCTCTTATACATAAAAGGCTTAAAATGCCTCGAGGCAAACTAGCACCTCGCCACCTATTTTATCTTGTTACTTTGTTAAACAATGGAATTTAAAATATGTAAGTTGCTCTTGGAGTCCACTTTAGGTACTAGGTGCGAGTTTTAGCCTATTCTTTAAAATAAATTGAGACTGTTTATTTGGCGTTTGTTTTAAAGCGCAAACATCACCTAAAGTGGCGCCCCCACTTTCCAGTTAGTTGTTTATAAGAGAAATTTGACCTACTTAACAAGTACAACAACTTATCACTGACATCATTTTAGTCATCTTTCTGCGCCAGTCTAGTGTATCTACAGTACCAGCAGTCTTTAGCAGAACACTGCGTTCTGTTTTCTGCCTTCTGTAAAATATCTTGAACATAACAAAAACCTACATTTCCAAAGCCTCTACTAATACAACTAACAATAATGAATAGTGTACTTAAGAAGCAAGACGTGCCGTAAAGAGTCCTCGAGTCTCTCCCGAGATATAACAATAAAATCGCTTGGCAGTCGCATTGGCTCGCGCTTCGCTTTTTGTGAGAGAATGTTTTATTGTTTAATTGCACTTATATTTAAAGAAGATTTAGTATTTCAACTGGAGATGTTTATTTATATTCTACCTTTATTAATTTATTTGGGCCTAGATGATACTGTGTGGATTCATCAGCATTATTTATATATATTTGTTATTTATTTTACTTGATGTTGCAGGCGTCCATAGGCTGCGGTCCACTTTCCATCAGGCGGGCCGAAAGCTTGCTTACCACTTTGGTAGTTTAAAAACAATTGTTAACCTGTGTTTATTTTATTTTAGTTACCTAGTTGATTGACTGATTGATTGAACTCTTGGTTGAACTTTTGAAACTTAACCAAATTAAAATTATCTGGTGTCTAAATCATAATAAGGAAAAACAGTACTACAGGCGGCCCTGCTGAAAGCAATTTATTCCATGTAAACGGTTCTTAAGCAGTCTCTACGTGTACATAATTTCCCTATTAATAAATTCGTTACAGTTTTCTAGCATTATTACGTACCTATATCTGTAGTGTATTTTTCCTCTTATAAATAGTTTCATTACATGTTTATAGAAGGCATAGCTTATTCTAAATTGTCAAAACGACAATTTAGAATAAGACGCGACGCGTGACCCGAGAGCTGGTGAATATCTGGCTCAGCGCATCAGCATTGCCATACAGCGTGGTAATGCAGCCATTGTCTTGGGGACGCTTCCGACTGGTATTGATTGACATGGATCAATTGAGCTACCTTTAGACTGTTTGCAACCGTCGGCAGTTAGCTCAATGGTTTCAATTGTAAATACTAGTTGTAATTTTTCTATTCCTTTGCTCGTATGTTGTTAATAAAGATTTCCTTTAAAAAAAATAAAATAAAATAAAATTGTCGAAATTGTTTAGACCAATTATGTAGTAGGTAACAACGAAGCATGTTTGAATTACGTAAAGCAGTCATCCGATCTCATTCACTTTAGTTGATACTTATTAATACCAAAAGTATAACATATCTATCATATATATCTACCTCCTCCGTTTATAACAGTGGAACTTGACTTTATAACAGTGGTACTTTGATAATTATGTACATATTAGTACCTAGTTTTAAATTTGACTTTTCTAAGTGCTTATTTTGTAAGCCTAAAGAAATAAAGATATTGATTTACTTGATTTACTCAAAGTGGAACCATCTTCTCATTCAAATGAAATGCAAACATGCAGCATAAACATATAACCAACATCTGGCAATTCCCTCAGTTCCAGGAAGTCTAGAGTTTATTTATAAGCGGGTTCTCACCGGATATTGCGCTTTGCACCGCCCGTTTCCGGTTCGAAGGCTGCTGCGCTTCTTCCGGCTTCCATTGTCGCCGGAAACTAGATACCGCACTTTGTTTCTTGTGTTCTATTGTTTTGGTGTTCTCTATTAATCTTACTATGCCTGCGACGAATTCACAGACGATAAAACGCACGGACAATAATGGACATGTAAGATCTCCGAAAAAATAATTTAATTTTTGATTTATTAGATTCAATGTCTTTCTCTTTGCCAGAAAAACTGCCCAGAGCTTCGAGGTTTAACCTGTTTTGTCTGGATAGGCATAAATCCAACCTACCACCCATGTTATTCTCTCTATTTAAACCTGTAGACCTATTTGCTGGACAATCGGACGAACTGACAACGGAGTCTTTCTTAGTAATGGGGTTCTGTGTTACCATTTGGGTACGGAACCCTAAAACTATCTATAAAATATTGTATTACGTATATCAGTTATCTAGTACCCATAACAAAAGCTCTTAACTTGGGGCTAAATGATGCTGCATGGATTGTCCAGTATTAATTAGTACAAAACGTTAAAAAGTAATACACTCTCTATCTATCTTTGTATATCACTACATAGTATAAAATAAAGTCGCTTTTTCTGTCCCTATTTCATGATGTCCCTTTGAACGCTTAAATCTTAAAAACTACGCAACGGATTCTGATGCGGCTTTTTTAATAGATAGAGTGATTCAAGAGGAAGGTTTATACGTATAATTAAACAGTGCGAAGCCGGGGCGGGCCGCTAGTAAAGGATATAAGGAATAATAGAATTCGCAGGGCAGGTATATTATAAGTTATTAATTATGATCTCCACCTCAGTTTCCTTTTCAGCATACATCATCCATTGTTAATGTGAATAGTAAAGCTTAGTTCTCATAAACACTGCACAGTCAGTATTCGTGAGACTACCACTTAAACCACCTGACGGCAATTGCAAATTATAAATTAACCACCAACCCATTTTATACTTAACATCCTACTAACAAAGTCCAATTTCCCCTATAACACAGCCTCACAATTATTATCTGCAGGACTGTAATAGTAATTCAAACTGTGTGATCAAGGGGCAAAGTTCATATTGTGTTGTAGACGGTTTTGAAAACCATTTGCGTCCAAAACTCTAATTGTAATTATATATTTAAACTCTAAGTCCAGGAGCGTCCGTGTTGAATTGTTTACTAACTCATTTGCATGCATAATATCATGCAGTCCCCATTTTAAATGCCGTATCTACAAGCTAATGTGTTTTAATGGTGTTCTTCTTCCATGTTATACATATACTTAGTAGCTATGAGGGCGATATACAGGGTTTACAGGGCGAATTGGGTGAATCGAGTTTTGAGTTTTGAAATTTTTTTATTCCTTGATTGTAATTTTCTTTGTTAATAAAGATATACTACCTTTTGTTCTATGACTTCTTTAGCTGAACAAATGTGTAGGGGATTCAAATAACACTGCTCTAAACAAATGATACTGAGGAGGTTTCGAAACTAAAGGGTTTCATATTAATATTAGAAATGCGATAGTTTGGATCGATGGATGGTTGTTTGTTACCATTTCACGTAAAAGCTAGTCATCATCATCATCATCAACCTATATTAGTCCACAGCTGGACATAGGCCTCCCCCAATGAGCGCCATAGCGCCCTGTCTTCAGCTTGACGCATCCAGCATCTGCCAGCAGTCTTTCGCAGATCGTCATCCCACCTGGCCGGAGGGCGCCCTACGCTACGTTTACCGAGTCGCGGTCTCCACTCAAGAACACGTTTACCCCAACAGTTGTCGGTTCTTCGCGAGATATGGCCGGCCCATTGCCACTTCAGCTTGCTAATTCTTTGAGCTATGTCGATAACTTTGGTTTTCTGTCGGATGTATTCGTTAAAAGCTAGTGAAACGATCAAATTAAATTGAATGAATTAATAATGCTAGACAATCCACACAGCATCATCTAGCCGAAAGCTAATCACAGCTTGTGAATCTAGCTATGGGATATCGCTAGAATCGTAACATATTATGTTTTAGTTTTACTTTGTTCGTTTTTTCAATTGTTGTTTTAGCTGAGAAACAAAAAACGATCAAAATCTAATTAGTCTCATACAATTATCGTATAAATTCTCTTTTTTATTATGAATATCGTTCAAAGAAACTCATTAAAGTAAAAGGTCCGAATTTCACTGAATATCGCTTCACCATTAAAATAGTATCGTGTCAAAATGACAGTGTTAAACTCTCTTTGGTATTCTACTAGCACAAACTTTTTGAGGTTCATTCATAGCTGAGACGATTACGTTTATGACTACCAATTTGACATTCTAATTTCTAATTATGAAAGTGTCTTCAAGCGCAGAAAATAGTAGAATACCAAATGCGTAAAAATAAAAAACGTCATACGTAAACGTTTTTTATTTTTACGCATTTGGTATTCTACTATTTTTTGCGCCATCTTGATAGTATGACGCTATTGAGACCTTTGTTTTGAAATTAGTGGAATTCGGTCCCTGAAGTCGCATACAAGTTAAAACAGTAGTGATAAACTCCGTTCAAAGACTGTCCCTAGAGACACTGCTACAGACACACAGACACTGCAAACACTATCTATCTATTACAGAATCAAAGGTCTGGCACAATGCCAGCAACTTGTGCATTCATGGCGTGACTAAACAGGTAACATCTACGTTAGGATGTGCACCGAGAATAACATTTGGCTAATCATGAAGGTACACTTGACGACTAAAATCTTAGAACAGATTAACTAAGGCTTATGGTATGACGACCTCAGTGGCGCAGCGGGCGAGAGTTCGCCTGCGACGCAAGTGGTTGCGGGTTCGATTCCCGCCTCGGAAGAAATTTGTGTACGATCTGTAGGAAGTTCCGTTGGTCTGGGTGTTTTCTATGTATAATATAAAATATCTATCTATTTATTAATGTATTAAATAATATATTAGTTATCTAGTAACCATAACACAAGCTCTGCTTAGCTTGGGGCTAGATAATACTGTCTGGACTGTCCGGAAATATTTATTTAAGCTGTGTATTTTCCAATAAATAAATAAAATTGATTAACATAGATTTTGATGGTCTTTGTGATTAAATTTGTGATTAAAAATACATTCTTATGTGCTACAAAACAATTGTATCCTACAAAACAGACAGTTAACCACAGGTTTCTATTTTATCAGCGTAAAGTATTTTTAGCTAACAGTACTGTCAAAGGTCAAACCTGCAATACTTTGAGCAATATTTAGTATTCAGACCGTCTGCTCCGCAAAAGACATTCGGATCAAAACGATAGCTTTGTCATGTTATCAAATTCTTATGTTAGGGAATCATTTGCTGGATTATCGATACCCAGTTTTGTTATTTTATTAAAGGTTACTTTTAAATGCAGACAGCGTTTTGGGGACGCTTCCAACTGATATGGATCAGTTGAGCTACCTTTACACTGTTTGCAATCGTCTGCAGTAAGCTCAATTGTTTCATGTGTATAAGCTAGTTTTAATTTGTTTCCTTGATTGTTATTGTCGTTGTTAAATAAATATTTAATTCTTTCAGAGGAATTATATGCAATTGTGAAAAGTATTTCACAGAAAGCTTTTTAAAAGCACGAGGAAAATGCAACTGAAAAGCTTTACCGCATTTTGTCAAGAATTGCCTTCTCTCTGCAACTTAGAATACAAAGGAACCATCTCCTTTGAAGTATGGTGATTCCTATCTCCCCATACCGTTTCTTTTTTTGCTTTACTCGCATTTTGCCTCTCAAAAGCTTTTTAAGGTTCCGTACGTCTAAAGGAAAAAAGGAACCCTTTTAGGATTACTTTATTTTCCGTCTGTCTCTCCGTCAAAACTTTGGTCAGGGCTTGTCCTCATGAACGCACTAATATTATAAATGGGAAAGTTTGGATGTATGGATGTTTATTACCTTTTCACACCCGAACTACCGAAAGAATCGGGCTGAAAGTTATAAATTAAAATTAAAAATACCAAGCAAAATAACCAAGAACTATAGGAAACTACATTATAAAATCACGAAATTTGCCATTGTTTCGCACAAAATCTAGATTCCCGTGATGAAAGATCTTGTTATTTATCTACGTTTGTACTAAACCCTCGGAGCGCGAGTCGAACTCGTACTTGGCCAATTTTATTTCTTTGTGTTTCAAAATAGACTTTTTACTTTTTTTTTACTTTTACTACGTATCGTACACCCTCGTTATTTCATACATAGGACAAAAGACACTTCAATATAAGCCTCTAAGTTCTAAAATCTAATTTTGTTTTATGTTTATGTGGGCTTTAAGTTTAAAAAGTTATCAAAACTCGTTTCTGCGAAGAAGAAATTCTTTTACAAAATAGGAATTTGAGCCTTTTGAGGGATTATTTTAGTACGAAGGTTTCTACCTTCTTACAGAACAGTTGGAATTTTTATTTTTTAATAATCAACTCATATATGTAGTGCGTTGTATCACATAGTTAGTAATTTAAGAAACATTTTTGGAATATTCAAAATTGTTGTAAAAGAAATATCATGTAGTAAATGAAATTGACGACTGGCCGTCTCAACTGACACATACACTATCATAATCCGAATGTCACAGAACAAAGGCAAAACACATAGGCGTTTACTGTGGTGTATACTTAATCATTTAACTATCCGATAACGCTAGGTTCATTCTATGTATATAATTTGAAAAATAATAACACAACAATTTCGACAATCTTGTTTCGTCTCGACCCAAAACTCCCGGGACTCAAGACAACTAAATTTACGAAAAGTCCCGGGACTCAAACCTTAGTCTCAACACGCTAAGACGTTATGACAACTTATGTTCACTACTGCCAACATGACGGCATAGGAACTATATGATGAAAGGCACTATAAGACTTGGTGTCTTTGTTGTAAAACTTTATCGAATTAATACTATCATTTCTGATCGACTCTGTTGTTACCAATCAGCCGTCAGTTCCGATCTACCTAGGTAGTATTACAAGGGTCTCCAGGGATGAAAACACAGGTCAATATTAATATTCATTGGAACGATATTTCACAGCAAAATTCAATAAACAATAAAATACAGAAATTGCGAAACTTTGAAGCTGAAAGGGGCTAAATGAATCAGCTTCGGCAGACTTCGTCTCTCATTAAAATCATTCTGATATTAAATTGGAGTTGTAAAACTTAGCTCGCTCGAGGTCTAGGTTTTCTTATTTGTTTAGCGAAAATTTTGTAAAGTTTCATTCACAAATGCTGGAGGATTAAGGTATTTTAATGCCTAGAAACCTAGGTTGCCTGAAAGCCAAGTTTGAAAGATCCTTTTTGCAATCAACTTCAAAAAATGTTCTCAATTCAACTGTATTTTTCTTGAGTACCATATCTTTTCTGGGTGGATCTATTTTACGATTTGTTTTTTATTTGAAAGGCGGTGCTTTTCGTTTGATTCCATTTAAATTTGATCAAGGTCTGATCAAAGTTTTTGATTAGGATCACTACTACTTTTTCTGGTATTTTTGTAGTACACAAATATCTAAAAAGCTTCAAGTTGCATTAAAAATGAGCGTACTCTATAATTAAACTGCTAAAAATACCTATCACTACATAGTATGAAACAAAGTCGTTTTCTTTGTCCCTATATCCCTATATCCCTTTGTATGCTTAAATCTTTAAAACTACGCAACGGATTTTGATGGTCTTTTTTTAATAGACAGAGTGATTCAAGAGGAAGGTTTATACGTATAATAAAACCGTGCGAAGCCAGGGCGGGTCGCTAGTACTCTATAATTTAACCGCTAAAAATATCTACGTTAAAATGCAAAACTGTCAGTAGTCAGTCCAATCAGCAATTACCTCGGCCATCGCTCACTGAATCCATAATGACTTAGTTCCGATATCGCGTTCTAAATTTAGGTCGCCGTGGTATTTTAAAATACCTACATCACTACATAGTATAAAACAAAGTCGCTTTCTCTGTCCCTATATCCCTATGTCTCTATATCCCTTTGTATGCTTAAATCTTTAAAACTACGCTACGGATTTGTATGCGGGTTTTTTTTAAAGTTCATGTTTTCCATTCGATTTTCGCCTTGAGACAAATATTTTGTGAGGGGTGTTTTTCATGTTTAATAAAAAATATTTACCTACGTAATGTGCTGTATTATGTTTATCAGACATCTAGTAGGTATATAACTATACAAGCTAAGCATAGCTTGGAGCTAGATAATGCTGTGTGCATTATCCAACATTACCTATTTATGATTATTAAATGCACTAAATTGTAAGATATAATATAATAACATGAAACTGAATAGCTTAATTAAGTGAGTCTGCATAACGAAGCAGGCCTGAGATGAATGCTGGATAATACTGTAAAGCCACCAGCTGAATTAAGATTCCCCTGTGCATCGGGAATCAGGCCACTCGATGCTATTGAATCAGCTGGAGAATCTACAGCGTAATTTATCTTTATTAACTACGAAAATTTGTTTTATTTTTTCAAGTTTTATTTTTTCTATTCCTTGATTACAATCAAGGAATAGAAAAGATAAAACTTGATTGTAATCAAGGAATCGAAAAAATAAAACTAGTTGCACATACTAGTTTTAACCACCGTCTTTATTGTTCAAATATTAAAATTTTAGAATACAGAAATCAATACTTTAGTTACTAATTTATACAAAATACAACAAGTACTTAAACGTAACATAAGACATAAAATCTAGCAAAGTTGGTTTTGTTACATATGTTATTCTTATTATGTTAAACAGGGACATCTAGCGTCGATCTGTTCTAAATCTTATAGAATAGAAATCTCTTTAAAAATAATCATACCTACCACACACGAAAGAAAATAATACTTACAATAATACTGCATACTAACTAGGTATAAAGCATTAAAAGCTACTTCTTCCAGGCAAATTTAGTAACAATCCCGTGCCAAGCCAGCCTCTTTTATTTAATCACCTTTTAGTCCAGTCATTATATACATTTGGAAAAGAAAGTGAACCGAGAAAGCCAAATTTTTGATATTACGTGGGGGGTGGCTAGAAAAGCTTAAGTTCAAATTGTCGACCAAAATAACCTTGTGCAATTTCCGCCATCTTGAAAAAACCCTTAAATTCAGTTTTTTCATCATAACTCGGTTCCCCGTTGAGATACGAAAATTTTTATCGAATATTTTTTTGTAGCTTTTTTCACGATCTACAATTAAGGTCCTCTACATTTTTCACGTATCGATCGTCGTTTTCGAGATATCGATCAAAAATATCGAAAATTTTTGGAGAATTTTTTTTATTAAAAGATAACAAAAAATGAAGATATCAAAAAATGTTTTAAATAAGACTTGTAGAGCGTGTCCAGACCTACAAATTCGTTTTTTTATTTTTCATTTCCGACAAAAATTACGACCTCCAGCGCGCCACAAAGTCGGCCCCAGCGCGCCCGACGCGTCTCCATGGCAAAACACCGGCAAAAGTGTATTCTCCAGATTGTTTCAAGCATGATAAGTCTGTTCTTGAGAACATTCTTTTCTTACATGCTTTCAGCGGTTGTGACACCACATCATCGTTTTATAACATCGGAAAATCGAAATTCATCAGCACCCTGGAGAAGAATCCGAACCTTCGGTCATCGGTAGAATTATTCAAGCAGGAAAAGGTCGATCCGGAGATGCTAGCTTGCGCGGGAAGGCTGTTCCTTATCGCTCTTTATGGTGGTCGTAAAGAGGACACGACGATGGATATTTTGCGATTCCATCGATTCGCAAAATCAATGACAACAAACAAAACGAATAATCTTTCACTGCTCCCACCAACGGAAAGTGCAGTCCGCCAACACGTCTTCCGGACATATCTACAAGTCCAAACATGGCTCGGAATTTACAAAGATCCACAGGAATGGGGTTGGCGACAAACAAATTACGGGCTCGAACCAATTTGCACCACAGCCGCACCCGCTCCACCTGAACTTTTAAAACTAATTTCGTGCAAATGCAAAGGAAAGTGTGGAGCTGCTTGTGGCTGCAGGAAAGCAGGAATTCATTGCTCCGTTATTTGCCTGCACTGCAGTGGACAAACATGTGACAATGTCGCCAGAGTCGAGATTTTATTCAACGACGATCACGACGATGACGATGATTATTATTTTTCGACCCTCACAACATCATTTCCTGCGATTGAAGAGGCTTCACGACTCGAAGAATCTACCGAGGAGGAACTTGAACAGCCAGGACCGTCCAAACGACGAAAAACGTGTGAAAATGTGTGAAAGTGAAACGTGTGAACGTGAAAATGAAAAAAAATGAAAAAAATTACCACCTGTAATCATTATTTTTGCTGCATAAAAATTATTTTATCAATAAATTTCATGTAAAATTATTCATGTAAAATTATTTTATCAATAAATTTCATGTATTTGATTTATAATTCGGCTGGTTTATGATTTTTTTGTATTGCAATAATTCCCTGAACCATTCTCCATCCATTTCGACGTGTGGATACAACCGATCGAGCGGCTAAATGAAAACCGGGCACAGTTTTACTGACTTTGTGGCGCGCTGGAGGTCGTAATTTTTGTCGGAAATGAAAAATAAAAAAACAAATTTGTAGGTCTGGACACGTTCTACAAGTCTTATTTGAAACATTTTTTGATATCTTCCATAAAAAAAGTTAATAGCGAAATAAAAAAAATTCTCCAAAAATTTTCGATATTTTTGATCGATATCTCGAAAACGACGATCGATACGTGAAAAATGTAGAGGACCTTAATTGTAGATCGTGAAAAAAGCTACAAAAAAATATTCTATAAAAATTTTCGTATCTCAACGGGGAACCGAGTTATGATGAAAAAACTGAATTTAGGGGTTTTTTCAAGATGGCGGAAATTGCACAAGGTTATTTTGGTCGACAATTTGAACTTAAGCTTTTCTAGCCACCCCCCACGTAATATCAAAAATTTGGCTTTCTCGGTTCACTTTCTTTTTGAAGCCGATTTTTCCGACGTAATGACTGGACTATTTCAATAGTAACCACGCAGACAATGCAATAATGATTAAAGGCTGCGAATTAGCTGTTACCAGCCGACGACCCCGGGGAGTAACGGACAGATAAAGGGCTAATCGGAACGTAAGGTACCTACTTGGTCTTAGGGCTAATCCTACTCACCGCCGGTCTTGCCTTGAAATATAACCAGTTTTTGTACAGCGCCCCCACTGAGCTGTGGATAGAAATAAACGAGGTTTATGGTTGGGCGTGGAAAGACTTTTTGCAAAGAGTTTGTATAGGAAGGTATATATATCCTCCATGCTTTCCGACCTCCTTTGAGCAAAATTTACCTTACTCTAAAAGTAGCCAGCATGTGATCATTTTTGAAAAAGGAATCTGGGACATCAAGGAAGTAAAGAATACGAATTTCTCTATTCTCCCTGAATCCCTGAAAGGAGTTCATCTCAATGTTTTTTATTTGGTTTGCTTTCGTAATTATCATCAAAGTTATAATACATCACTTGACTTATCATCAAAGTTGTATGTGTTAGTAATTAAATTAATAAATCTTTATAATAAATGGGAAAGTCTGGTGTAAATGTTTGTTATAAGTTATCTCCGTAACTACTAAGTTCGGTACTAAATGAAATTCGGTATGTAGATAGTTTAACACCTAGAATAACACATAGAATATAAAAATTTGGAAATTTTAACCTCTGAGGGTTAAACAGGGTGGTAAAGTTTGTATGGAAAATTATTATTACTTGGTTTGATTCACTCAAAACTCGGTATAAATAAACTGCAAAGTACATTATTGAACACGTATTTTTTATTTTTACGCAACTACCTAGGCATGCTATAAACTTCTGAAATTTGACAAATACATTTACATGAGGGCGAAGCCGCGGGGCGCAACTAGTAAATAATGAAGAAAATTACAATCAAAGAATATGCTCTGTGGATTTTTCAGTATTATGTATATATTTTTTAATAGTTAATATTATGTAAAGCTCATCTTTGTTTCAAAAAGCAAATCTGCGCTTAGTTACATATAATCTCACAAAGGTTTTGGTTTAATTCAAAGGAATATATTATGAGAAGTCTGTTATAATAATAATCCTACAAAATGTTGTGGTTTATAAGTACCTTCTGAACCAGTGGTTAACGTAAATGAAACTTCATTCCAAGAATCTAATCCTGTGAGATATAACCCATGGATAACTTTTGTGTTTTTGGCATTTGTGTTTTTCTAGGTCTACCTTCATCTTTGCTAAATTGCAACACGATCTGTCGAGTTGTTGTGTTGTTATAAATTTAAAAATATGGATAAATATATTTTATTTAATTTTTTAGATAAATAGATTACACTTTAATACCTCACAACGATAATACCAGACACAAAATGCTATACTAAGAATAGAGGAAGTATAAAGGTTGACAAAATCGCTATGAGAGATCTTTCACAGCACATTCTCAGGCATCGGCGACCACGCGTGTGCAATGTGCATTAGTCATAAGTTTGTATGTATTTTAGTTTTAAGGTATATATGGTATGGACCGTAGAATAAGTTATATAAGATCTTTCTACTTGTTCTAATGTTGTCCGAAAGAAATGAGTTTATTATTATTATTTATACTATATTCCAGGCAACCTTGGACATAAAAGGACAATGTAGACGGTGGCACTTGTACATATATGTAAATATATTGAGATAAACAAACATAATACAATTACACTAAATACCATATTACCTACATAAACTTAAAACATTAAAATAACTATCATAAACATAAAACAAGATGAAACATACATTCAAACTTACGTACAAACTTTACTTTTTTAATTTACACCAAAAGGAATTTCAAAACTAAAACGGAACTACGATAAAATGGGTCTACTAAAAAGTAAATTAAATAGGAAAAGTTTTCAGTTCAAAATGTAGTTTTTTGTTCAACTCTAAGTACAGAAAAACTTTTATACCTACTTTACTTTTTAAAAGAGCTTATTTCGTTAAAAGAGATAAAAAAAATAAAGGAAAAATAGTACTAAGACACACACATAAATTGACATATAGATACAATTAAAAACAAATAGGCCATAGCTCAGTGAAATTGTGTTTTCCTATCAAAGCATTTATAATGTTTTAAAGAGTACTTAAAATAATATACTAAATACATGATAATAGTGTGAAAAGCATGAATGAAGCATTGCCAATCAACGTGGCAATGCTGCCAGCATTCTGGGCAATCTGTCTTCTTGATTTTTAGAATTGTCAATAATTGTCAATACCAGATGTAATTATTCGTTTTGTTACTTTTTCAATTAATAAATACGTTTGACGGCATTATAAGTCTGCAATTAGCCCGACTGTTTCAATAATATACAAATATAAGTAAAAAAATAATAATTATGTTATTTTTGTTAATATGACTAAATCAGTAGATAATTTATTTTTTAGTAAGAAAAACTACTAAATATGTACTACTAATTTGAATCTATTCTTCGATAGTAAATTACTATCTTATTTTTAACAAATTTATTGGCTGGAATAATAAATCAAAGCCAAGATTTTTTGTATCAATAAATCTAAAAGCTATCAATGTTTCTCTGAATAGCTAAGAGCCAATTCTAAATCAAATAGAGACTGTCAGTAAACAGGCTATCAAAGCTTTTATGTCCACTTTTAAAAGCTTTTATATTCACAAAGTTAAATTTGTTTTCGCTTCGGGATGTATCAGTAATCTATATTGATTTGTAGCGAATGTGATACAGATGCTGGCTCTATCAAGTTTAACTTTTTAATTTAATTGATTTTTACTACACTCTGAAAGCTGCTCCAATAGATGATGCTGTGTGAATTACTTATTATATTATACTTTCTACTACAGATTAAAACGAGAGCTGGTAAGTATCTGGCTCAGCGCATCAGCATTGCCATACAGCGTGGTAATGCAGCTAGTGTATTGGGGACGCTTCCGACTGGTATTGACGTGGATCAATTGAGCTACTTTTAGACTGTTTGCAACCGTCTGTAGTTACCTCAATGGTTTCAATTGTAAATACTAGTTGCAATTTTTTCTATTCCTTGATTGTATTTTTTATTTATACATTCTATAATATAAAAGCGATAGTTTAAATGGATGGAAGGGTGATTGTCCTTCTGAAATTTTTCTTTCTCACACCTAAATACTGAACAATATATTAATGTATCCTTAGTAACATTATAAACGTGAAAGTTTGTATGAATGTATGGATGTTTGTTCCTCTTTCACGCAAAAACTACAAAATGGATCGAGCTGAAATTTTGGGTCCTGCATTAACACAGTCTATTTTTAATCCTATAAATTCGTTTCAATGTAATATAAATAGCCTATAAAAATCCCAAAGAAACAACGCATAAACATAATAACTTTTTATACAGATATAGTTTTTGCGTTAAGGCGCAAACAGCATCTAAAGTGGCGCCACCACTTATGTTATCTTATGATTCCGTTAAACAAAGGAATTTCCAAAATACACATGTACAGTTTGTTAAACCTATCATAAGCTTTTTTATTCGACTATTTGTTTGTTTTTTGTTTTTAAAAGTTTTTTATTTAACCCGTCTCCACCCGGTCAAATCAGGGGTAGAAAATACGGACGAAATAATATCACCCGGCCGCACCGCGCGGTCTTCAAAATTGCGTCTCGCTTCAGAGAAATGCTCATAAAAAAATAACTAGGCCCCCTATCTAAGTTCTGTAAACGGTTTTAGCTTTCTAAACAATATATCTTTATGTGCTTATTACTTTTGTAAGCTTATATTTACTAACAATAACAAAAAAACATAATAAATGCGCGACTTTTTCAGAACCATATTTTGGCAACAAAACTAATCTTATTTTCATGGAAATATAATAGAATAGCATGAAGACAATCTATAAATAATATTTCAATGATAAATAAGAGCTGTGCTATGAAAAAATATTAAAAATTTTCGAAATGAAAATTACCACTCACGTTTTCACGCGCTGTAATGATGTGTTTTTACAATTTTATCGATATTTTTTGTTTCGATGCAAGTTTGAAAAATAAACGAAATAATCTATTTGTAATCATATTTTATAACAGTATTTCATTTTATTACTAGTTCTAAGTAAAATTCTTCGGAATTTCATGAAAACGGCGGTAATCTTGTGGCCGACTTTTGGGTTCAAAACAAGAAAAATGCAACGAAATTCACAAATCTTCAACACTAGTTATTCCATAAAACTATGCATTTACCCTGAAAAATCGATAAAAACACACAACACAAAACACGTCATGAGCCCTGACAATAGCGCGGATTCAAAGTCAAATTTCTATTGTTTTTTCTATTACTGGATTGGCTTTTTGATATTTCAATGCATAGGAAAATAGTTAATCTTTGACACAGACAAAAGTTGTTCAAACAAATATAGACTGTAACATGCTGAAAAAAGGGATTATAATCGCCTGAACGGTCCGGCCCGCCGGCGGGCTCGCGCCTGTCAACGACAAATCTTGTTACATTGTTGGCCGGCCCGCCGGCGGCGGGCTCGCGCCAGTTTAAGAGTTAAACACATTTTTTTAAATAAGTACGTAGATTAGCTAAACACTGTTTAGAACCTAACTAATAACAAGATTAAAAATAACTCAACAGGCTAAAAGCGCCTTCTAAAGTTTTTTGACAAAATTGCTATTTATAATTTACTAACACTTTATAAGCCGTAAGTTAAATAATATAATAATATAAAATTATAAACAGAATTTCGGTTACGTCGTATGAGCACTTTGTACAGCGCGCATTTTTATAAATACCATTTATAAAAATGCGCGCTGTACACTTTTTATTCGACTACTGGTAAATACGAATACAGAGTTTGGTAGCCACCAAAGGCAACTTCTAATCTCTTCCTAAACTTGAATAAGTAAAACTACTACAGATGCATTCAAAATAATCAATTCCTTTGTTTAACGGAAGTATATGATAAAATAAGTGGTGGTGCATACATAAACTTAAGTATATTTTAAGTTTATACATACATAGTTAAAATTTATTAATGGGACGTGTAATATTTTTTTATTACCAATAAATGAACTATGAACTATGGCGCTACTTTATATGCTGTTTGTGCCTTAATAATAATCTGTAAACATTTAATAAATTCTCATGTTATCGCATTTCCCAATGTTTCAATAATGCTCTGACTTCCCGTTGCGCTACTTTCGTAAAATATACGTTTTGTAAAATATAGCCTGTATTTTATGCTATCGATAAAGCTGCAGTGTTGTTATTTATGTAAAATTTTCGATACTTACCCTTCAGGGTGCTTTTCCACCAAACATGAGATATCAAAAAAAGGTGAAAAAAAGGTATTCTAGCATTAGTTGACGTAATATTTATAATACTATCGGTCGCCCGTGACTTCGTTGACGTCGAATTAGATTTTCAAACTTTATTTCATTTCAATTTTGAGGAAAATTTTCACAGCACACTAATCATTATACTGTACCGTATTATGTTTTACTTATACTTGGATACGTTAGTCTCCCTATTTAGTTATTTTACCTAAGTTCCTACTGTGAGATTCGAACAGATGCTTTATTTTCTCTAGTTAGCAAAAAAAGTTCCGTTTTCGTTCCTGCCGTTTCTTCGTAACTAATTTTAATGCACCTATCAATATATAGAGTGATGCAAGATTAGTAGAGATATAATAAGTACTCGTATATTATAGTACAGAAAATCCGATTACCCGTGCGAAACCGCAGTGGGCAGCTAGTTATTATTAAAGATTCGAAAGTTTATATAGATTGATATATGAATTTTACTTTACTTAAAAAATACTGAATGAATTGGGCTGGAAATTTGGAAGACTTACCATAACACAGCTTATTTTTATCCTAAAAACTAGTTTCAATAATATAATAATCACTACATAGTATAAAACAAAGTCGCTTTTTTTGTCCCTTTGTTTTTTTTTTTGTCATTATGTCCCTTTGAATGCTTAAATCTTTAAAACTACGCAACGGATTTTGATGCGTTTTTTTTTTAATAGATAGAGTGATTCAAGAGGAAGGTTTATAAGTATAATAAAACCGTGTGAAGGCGGAGGGGGTCGCTAGTAGCTTATAAAAGCTTGCAGAGAAACAACGCGTAAGGAATAACTTGTTTTATGAGTTATCATACAGTAAAAACAAATTAAAACTTGCATTTAAAATTGAAACGATTGAGCTGACCGTTACAAACAGCCTAAAGGTACCATAACTAATCCATAGCATTTATAATCCGAAGCAATCCCAAAACTGCTGCTTTACCTCGCTGAGTGGCAATGCTAATGCGTTGCGCTAGATACTCTCCAGCTCTCAGTGAGTATTATATCAAGCACGGGATTAATTCTCCTGTCTTCATACACATTAACACGAGCTTGTCGTTATTATGTATCATACTTCACTACATAGTATAAAACAAAGTCGCTTTCTCGGTCCCTATGTCCCAGTGTAAATGGTTGTTATAAGTAATCCCCGTAACTACTTAAGTTATTTAAATGAAATTTGGTATGTAGATAGTTTAGGACCAAGAATAATATACAGGATATTAAATTTTGGAAATTTTAACCTCTGAGGGGGTTAAATAAGGTGTTAAAGCTTGTATCAAAAATTATTATTCCTTGGTTTGATTTACTCAAAACTCGTTATAAATATACTGCAAACTATAATTAAACATGTACTTATATTTTTACGAAACTATCCCTAGGAGGCGTGCAATAAATTTCTGACATTTGACAAATAAATTTCCATGCGTTCGAAGCCGCGGGGCGCATCTAGTGTATATTATATCATTTATATCAAGCAACGGGATTAATTCTCTTCTTGTCTTCATATACATTAACACGAGTTAGTCGTTACTATGTATACGATGTATGTGATGTTTGCCTCGAATGTATCTTATCAGAGCTCAGCTGCTAGCTATGAATAATGCTTTAGTTTGCCGAGCGTGCCTGCAGTACCCTATACAATTCTACTCATAGGAATCAGAGGTAAGGCAATTTAAACCTTTTGAGCCTACGACAGAGTTCAAATGGTGGGTCCACTACATACGTTCTACGATTTTTGTTATAAGAATCAAAAATAAGGCAATTTGAAGCTTTTCAACTTGTGCCAAAGAGTTGAAACGGTCCTATAATTCCTTGAAAGGGAATGGACTCTGTCAGCGATTTGCGGAAGGGATATTGAACAATTTTGTAAATAGGTGAAAGTTTTTATTTTGTCCATTTTAGGACGAGATACGAAAACAGAGTTTGGTGGCCACCAAAGGCAACTTCGTATCTCTTCTTAAACTAGACAAAATGAAACTACTACAGATGCATTAAAAAAATGATAAATTCGTAAATTTCGTAGAATCTATGGATTTCGTAGAGGGATCTATGGATTTCATAGAGGCTGCTACGGATTTCGTAGAGGGTTCTACGGATTTCGTAGAGGCTGTTACGGACTTTGAAGACGCTGCTTCTATTTTCGTAGAGGGTTAATATTTTTCTTTTGCTAGTCTTTTTTTAAAGTCACACTCTTATTATAAATGCCAAAGTTAAGTTTAGATTGATGGATGTTTCTTACTTTTCACGCCAGAACTACTGAACAGAACGGGCTGAAATTTTGTTTGGAAATAGTCGTAGTTCTAGGCTTGGAATAAAACATAGGCTACTTATCATATAAGTAGTTGTAAAATACTTTGAAATTATTAATATTGTTAATTATATAGCTTTAATTAAAATTTCCATTGAATCAAACTGAAACAGCCAACACACCAGCCATTAATTAAATTATTTGCAATTCATAAATTAAACAGGTATTATTAAATATGTTTGCACATGCATCGCAAATTTCCGCATTCACGAATTTACAGTAGGTTTGTGTGAAATTTCAGCATAAATTGGCATTAACTTGGTACACGCGGATTATATTGTGTAATCTCATGAAATTTCGCAGTTCTGTAGGTAATTCAAATTAAGATATGTATAATAATTTTCATATTGAACATCTTTTTTAAAGTTGCTTAAGGTTTCCGCAGTACCTACTGGGCCGCATCACTGCTTTATGGCACAAAATATGCTTTCAATTTATATAGCAGTATATATTTTGAATTTTTTTAGTAGGTAAAAAAGCTTGTGACTTTCAAACTAACCAGGTCAACGTTTTAGTTCACTATACCTTAAAAAGATTGAAAAAAATCAAGGTAATCACTTTAGTAAATTAACCGATCCCGTCCATCCAAAGGTTGCCTGGAAGAGATCGCTTTTAGCGATAAGGCCGCCAATTGTGCCTCTTAGTTGTAATTATTAGTGTTAAGCTTATCTGTTACTACAAATTTAAATCGTGCAATAAAGAAGTTTATCTATTATAGATAAATTTATGATTACGATGATTAGAAAATAAAGTGATAGATAGTCTATCACTTTATTTTCTAGTCATCATAAATTTAAATTACTGTGTCCAAGAGAGTCACATTACATAAGTCAAATACACTAGGAGTCCTGTAAGGTCTAAAAGAAATAATATTACATATTCGTAACATTAAATGAATTTTACATTGACCGAATAAAATAATCGATAGCGCACGGGTCACTCGGTTCAAACTTGCACCGATTTTATTTATACAAACAACAATATTTAAAGTTATGTAGAGTCTGAAAACCATTGTACATAATCTGGTGCAGAACAAATTAAAGCTGAGACTTACCCTTATGAGCTCAGCAGTGAACAAACGTAAGTAGTTGACGCCCTGGGCCCGGATTCCACTAAATAAATCGCTTCACCATTTAAATAGAATCGTGTCAAAATGACAGTGTTAAACTCTTTTTGGTATTCAACTTGTACAAACTATTTGAGATTCATTTATAGCTGTGACGATTACGTTTATGGCTACCAATTTGACATGAAATTGAATTATGAAAGTCTCTTCAAGCGCAAAAATAGTAGAACACCAAATGCAAAAACGTCATTTCAGCCATCTTGATAGTATGACGCTATTGAGACTTTTGTTTTAAAATTAGTGGGATTCGGCCCCTGGTGGGCGGTGACTGTACCTACTTGTTACTGAGGCGAGTGTACTATTTGTAGCTAGAGCCGTTTAATATAATATTAACATTTGGTTGTTTTGCTTTTATTTAAATATCAATAATATTCATGTGCGTACTTCACTATCACTACATAGTATAAAACAAACACATACATAAGGTAGTATAAAAAAAAGTCGCTTTCTCTGTCCCTATGTCCCTTTGTATGCTTAAATCTTAAATCTACGCAATGGATTTTGCTGCGGTTTTTTTAATAAAGGTTTATACGTATAATAAAACCGTGCGAAGCCAGGGCATGTTAATAATAAATTATAAATGCAAAAGTTAAATTTAAGATAAAATTTTAATACTATACTATAACTATTTATATACCTAACAGTTTAAATAAAACTGAAGACTATTGCAAAGAAACTAGAGGTGGGTAAAACTTTAATTCTATCCCAGGATTTTAGTTCTTGCACCGCCGCCCAAACAATTTCCGACAATTTCATTCCTCCAGTCTTCGAGAACCTGGGAGTTTTCCTGCACTTTTGTACTTTTCCACCTTTGCAGTGAAGGACACTTTGAATAGAGCTTTATTGGTTTTGCCTAGGGTTGGCTTTTAAATGCATTTACTAGAATTATGACTTAAGTTTTTACTATGTATATCCTAGCTTTCAACAGGAGGTAGTTTTATTGTTTCTCTCATTGTGGTCGTAAATGGCTATTTGAATTTATGGTATAGTGGTAATTTTAAAGTTTATACATAAAGGTTTGTTATTTCAAATATTCTGTAAAAAACCAAAGAGTCAAAAATATACGGACAGATAGACATTTAACGTCTGTTAGTTACACTCGATGATAATAGCAAGGTAAAAAACTAAACAGTTATCAACTTCCCAAAGTTGAAAACTGTTTAGTTTTACTTTTTAAAAGACATTATTTGAAAGACATGCTGATTTTTTCGTATTTCTACATTTCGTATACTTACTTTTTTGGAAATGGTCAAGCGTTTGGCCAATATCTCATGTATGTGAAGACTACTTATTATACTTATATTATACTTGCGTTAATTTAAGGAAACACGAAGATATTCATCAAAAGTCGGGTTGAAATCAGCAACAAAAATCAGCTATTCACAAAAGTTGCTACATAACAGCCTTTACAGCCGTTGAACATAACGAGAAAATAAGCAAAACTTTTCTACGTTTTCCATATTTTCCGGTGCGCTACAATAACAATATCTCAAACGCTAAACTGCAATAAGTTTCTCGAATAAACGCTCGAATACTTTTAAAATACCGCCGACGTTGTCATCTGTAACTTATGTTTCGCATACAGAGTCGACGCATGTAAAAATGTTTCGATGCGACGTTTACCGCAGCTTTTATGTATTTTAAAACGGTCGGCTACAACCGAGTAAAATCATATCATCATCATCGTATATTCATTGAACAACTCAGTGGCGCATGGCGCAGCGGGCAGGAGTACCCACACCTGAAACGCAATAGGTTGCGGGTTAGATTCCCGAATCGGAACAAATTTGAGTACGATCTACAGATTTTTTTAGTTTCCGTAGGTCTGGGTGTTTTCTATGTATGGTTAAAAAAATCTGTCTATGTATATAATGTAGTAAATTTCCATCTTTCCGTCTGTCTCAAACTGTAACACATGAACTTTGAAAGTTAAACAGTTGAAATTTTTACAGATGATGTATATCTGTTGCCGCTATAATAACAAATACTAAAAAAACAGAATAATAAACATTTTAATATTTTTTCAATTAACAGATCTTTATCCTTCTTGCGCGAATCGACTCGTACTTAGCCTTATTTTTTTAAATTTATTTGTGCTAAGTAATTCAATTTTTTTAGTATTTGGCTTGGTTTGTACTTTAGTTTAAATAAAATAAATAAGTTTAATTTCACGCCCTTTCATTTCAACTCTTGAAGGCTAGACTCATACATAATAATTACAATGGCTATCAGAGTCATACCTGTGCAGCCACCACACATAAATCTTCATAAGCGCCATCTAGGAACTGCATTTACCTCATGCAGTGTCGCGTCCCTCTCCCCTCCCGCCCCTTTCACATTTATCATTATTCACGTGACATCTTCCGTAACTAGTTTTACGGAACTTCCATGAATATTTAAATTGATTGAGATATTGTTTACCTTATAAACTGTCATATAGAAATATGAATGATTTGTTTGAAACTAAGACCAAGTAGGTACCTTACGTTCCGTAAGGTAGACGGAACATATGGTCGCTGTCATCCTATAAGGCGATGTAGCCGATTTGATATTGTTTTGGTTTTGTTTGATACCGTACGGTGACAAGTGAATGTCAGATTGAGAAAATGAAAATTTGTGTTTATGTTTTATTTGTAATTTTGTGTTTTATATATAATATTTAATCGAGAACTTAGTATATAATGACTTGTGTAGCTGTGGGTTGTAAAAGCCGTTTGGGATCTTTATGTGAAGATAAACGCAAGATATCTTTTCATCGGTAAGTCTATAATCGTGATAGACGCGGATATAACGCGGATATTACATGTATTTTCTTTGCAATATGTTGAATAGTTTTTTGTACATAGAATATAATAACTGTTTTACTACTTTATTTACAGCTCATTAGCAGTATAATTCTATAATTCACTAATATTAAAGTACAATACGAAAAACTGACATCTGATGTACCATTTTGATGTCACCTAGTGAAGTACTGGTAGTTGTCGATAATTTATTATCGATGAATGTCTAATACTGGTTGAACAAAATGATGATTCAAAAGTAAATTGTCGTAGTTTGAGAATTATACCTACCTACCGAGATAGTGCTACGGTACCTACATGGACCGACTAAGTTGGAGTTAGAAATCAAAACTTGATTATGGTGTCGCTAGTAAGATCTAGGAGACTAAAGATTGCAATGTAGCTAGAAGTTCACAACTTATTCATATCTTTCACTTCTAGATATACAAAATATCCAATAACAAAAGAAAAATGGAAACAAAACTTGAGAAGACATGTCTGGGAGCCATCATAGAATTCTCGTTAGTGTTTTTTACATTTCCATGTTTCGTGCCACAGAATTGGATATCAAAGGACTTACAAAAAAACTTTGAAAATAAAGGTTAAATGATAGCATCCAAGTGGTATCTAAGCACAAAATATTT
The DNA here is from genome assembly GCA_944547425.1 of Eupithecia centaureata. Lineage (NCBI taxonomy): Eukaryota > Metazoa > Arthropoda > Insecta > Lepidoptera > Geometridae > Eupithecia > Eupithecia centaureata. Next base: position 10,512,726 of record OX155695.1, on the reverse strand, counting down.
CAGTTAAGTATAGTAGTATACGACGTGAAAATACTTTAAAAATAATTTCGTTTATGTTAATGTAACTAAGTACCTACCTAAGTTTTCTCACTGCTCATATCCTAAATAACGACGGCAAACAACCATCACCGCTTAACCCCATTTTAAATAAAAACATAATTATTATCAAGAAGATTTATCAAGTTTATGTAAGTTTTAACAAAATACCTTAGTAGGTCTTTATTTATATACCTACAGGGTCAGGTACCGGTTAAGTCGATCTAGATCCTTGAGGGGGTTGTAGTTTCAATCATTACCAGCTGATTGATTTAATCATTATTGACTCACATACTCCAAACTTAATATAAAACCCCACAAACACCCAAAAAATATAGGTGATTAATGAATATTGGTATATCTTTTCAAGTAAAATTACAGCTTGCGGATTTTAAACATAACTGAATTTATTATACTCTTTTATAATAATATATAATAATGCTGGACAATCCACAAAGCACCATCTAGCCCCAAAGTAAGCTACTCAAAGCTCGTGGTATGGGTACTAGATAACTGATTTATTAAATACATTATTATGCATAGATATACATTTTTTATAGTACATTTATACCCAGACCAACGGAACATAGGTATATCTGCAGATCGTTCACAAATTTGTTCTGAGGGGTTTGATTCCCGAACCCGTAACCTCCTGCGTTGCAGGCGCACCTTTGCCCACCGCGCTACATCGGTCGTCATGATCAACATACAATGCAGCGGTTACAACAAACCTGCTTACTGAAATCATAATTTAATCGATAAGTACAGAATTTCACATCACTATTCTCACATTTTAGTAGAATGTCAGACAAGAATCAGATTGACCACATACGTATTTGAATGTAACTGAAACTGAACTGAAAAACTATATCTATCTTTTTTTTCATATGGCATACTCCCAAAGAGCAAGAAGTCAAAACAGTGTCAAATGTTCGTTTTTATAATGTTACATCTAGTTACTATAATATAATCTTTGGTTTGAAACAATAAAACACTTTATTTTATTTATTTCATTGTTTTGTTTGGTTTATTCGGAGAATAAACAGTTGTAGACACAGGCATATTAATAAAAAAAATATAAGAAAGAAATTTATTATACACAAAAAACTTATCTGAACTAGCATCTGCACGCGGCGTGGCGCGGGCGTATCCTAGTCATTACTACATACATACATAGTATAAAACAAAGTAGCTTTCTATGTCCTTATGTCCCGTATGCTTAAATCTTTAAAACTGCGCAACGGATTTTGATGCGGTTTTTTAATAGATAGGGTGATTCAAGAGGAATGTTTATACTATAATAAAACCGTGCGAAGCCGGGGGGGTCGCTAGTATTTAATAAAATTAAATAATAGGAAGTGACCTAGCCATAGTCTAAAACCCTGTGTCAGCAATATAGCGAGCTAGGTAAAAGCTCCACTGGTCACACGCAAATTAATATTTAATCAGCTGAATTGGCAATTGTGACCATTTTGACAAATAAATGGCTAATGGAATTACTATTGCGGCCGGAAATGGACCGTAATGGGCGTTGGCAGCAAATACGTTATAGAATGATTAAAATTGGCAAATGAATGCGAACATACTATATGGATATCAACATTTATACATTTATTTGAAAGAAAAAACATACATGTAACATACATTTTATATGCCGAAGCTAGAGACATAAAAATATCACTAGTACCTACAAACATTTTTGTCTTAAAAAGGGAATTGAACTCGCAACTTTCTGCGTCTAAACTAGACAAGTAGACAACCACTGCGCCACAGGGACCAGGGACTTTCCATTCTATGCATGTAAACAAAGATCGTCGAAGTAGGCTAACTGATCGATGAAGTTTTCCCTATTCACATGCACTCCTATCACGAGTGAAAACACTTCTATGACAATCCTGAATTATACGCAACGCAGAAATGGAGGTATGTCCCAGTTTCGCTTTGTACTTTTATAATCAAACACCTAGTGGTTTATTTTGTAATTAAAGTGTTTGACTTTGAAGCAGCTGATTTTTCGCGCTAATATGTTGATGAATTTATTTTTCAAGCTCTTGGAAATAGAGAAAATATAATCGCCAAAAATGCTTATGCTGAAAATGAATATGGCGATTCAGATTCGCATATTCGATTATTTGTCAGACTAGTCAACATAACTTCAACATTAATATGTTTGATAATTAAAAACCAGCGGTAAATTTTTAGTTGTTTTTTTTGTTAATGCAAGTAGTTTTAGTTCACCATTGATGAAACCAGCGATTTAATTTGCAGTTGGTTTTTTAGGAAATACAAGAAGGATTTGATTTTGTTTCCATCCTTTTTTAAAAGGAAATAAGTTTGTCCCTCTCGTTTCCCGAAGTAAACAGCTAGAATTAAAGGCCAGCCTCGGTCTGTCGGCTAACACCGTAATTTCGTAAATTGCGCCAAAATCCACACAAACGTTTACCGCCATTGTCCTTTTTCGCTTTGAAAATTGTATTTCTCGACCTCAACAGTTTCGTTAAAAAAGGTCCGTTTACACTGCAAAAAGTTTTAAATCCTTAAATTACAAGAGAACTCATTAGCGTTGTCATAGAATGAGGTTTCACCACAGGGTTTCATTCACAGTAGAGATTTTGTTTGTGTACGAATACCTATTTAATTGTGGTAACACTGTTAAAATGCGAAAATTACTGGAATTTATTTCTGAGTGTAACCTAACGATAAGGAAGAGTGGGTTCTCTAACATACATCCTTACTAATATTAAACTAACGAAAGTTTGTATGGATGGATGTTTGTTCCTCTTTCACGTATAAACTACTAAACGGATTGGGCTGAAATTTACAATAAACGTAGTTCTTTTTAATGTTCTTTTCAATAAAAGTAGTTATAGCCCTGGAATAAAACAGCCCACTTTTTATCCCATAAATCAGATCCCATGTCCCATGTGATAGAAATAGCTTTGAAACGTTTCCATAGAAATAACGCGTGTGTTACCTCGGGCAGAAACATAATTTTATTCGTAGGTTTTATTATAAAATATGCTTACAAGAGAAACGTTTCCAACCCGTCTTATTTAAAATTAACTTAGTACATTCAGAATTAAAAATTGGTCTAGGTACGATTTTTATCCCGGAAAATATTTTCGGAAGATAATTTAAAACGAAAAGCTTTTAGGGTGCTACCTCTAGAAGTGCTGACAAACTCATTACCATTGTCAGAGAATTAGTTTGAGTGCGGAGAACAGAGATCGTTCATGGAGGTCGGTAGCAGGTGCTCTTCGGTTCTTTGTTTTCCTAGTACAAAAAAAGTCAATCGATTTTGTTTTTTTGCTTGTCTAGTCTTATTTAAGGGTAGGTTCCGAATACATTACATACAATATTAATAGTTTTGCTCAGTGATTCACCCATAAGCTTCATCATCATCATCATCAGCCCATATTAGTCCACTGTTGGACATAGGCCTCCCCTAATGAGCGCCATAGCGCCCTGTCTTCAGCTTGTCGCATCCAGCATCTGCCAGCAGTCTTTCGCAGATCGTAATCCCACCTGGCCAGAGTCCCATAAGCTTCACATCACTATTAATCAATAACAGCTATCTATCTGTATCAGTAGCTGTAACATTGCTTTATAGATTATGTTACCGAGAATGGATAATGAAAGGAGATTGCTTGATTGCCAATAATCTAGATTCTAGGGCAATCACTCCGTATGAAACCAGTATTGATAGGGCTGGGTGGAATAGTGTACTCAATGAAAATACTAAGACGACTTTTACAGAAAAAAATAATTTATTTAAATGACATGATACGTGAGTATTTTGATATTTCCATATTATGATTGATACGTTGTTGGTGACGTAACTTGTTTCACGAGGGTCTACATAAAACCGGCATGAGTAGGTGACCTAACGTTTACATTATACTAGCGACTCGCCCCGGCTTTGCACGGTTTACATTACGTATAAAAAAAATTCTAGCCGAAGATAAAAATGTTTAAAGATTTTCAATTATTTTCGTAGCGAGCAATGGACACCGTACACTTAGTAACCTACTCTACTATGTAGATAGATAGATAACTCTTTATTATACTTGACACAAACAAAGAAGACCACACAAAGAAAGAAAAGAAAAACATACAATAATACTACATACTAAGACTAGGTATAAAGGGCGGACTTATCGCTAAAAGCGATCTCTTCCAGGCGACTACAACAAATATGTTAAAGTTAAAAGCTACCTATCAAGTTGGCTATCGGTAGATATGTTACCACTTACCTAATTACGCTGTAGCCTCGGTCGAATCAGAAATGGTTCAAACTGATCTCCTCCTCGTTCAAGGCACAGCTGAGCCCAGTATGTATTTAGTAGTAATAAGAACAGTTTTATGTGAAACCGTGACTCCACGACCTCTGACTTCTGAGTAGGTAACCTCGCTATTATATTTTTACCTAACTAACAAACAACTACACTATACATATAGTGACTATATTAGAAACTTTATCTAAATAAAAATCTTTATTAACAACGAAAATTACAAGCAAAGGAATAGAAAAATTACAACTAGTATTTACAATTGAAACCATTGAGCTAACTGCAGACGGTTGCAAACAGTCTAAAGGTAGCTCAATTGATCCATGTCAATACCAGTCGGAAGCGTCCCCAAGACACTGGCTGCATTTATCTAAATAATAAGCGAATTGGGGAGTATTTGGCGCAGCGCATCAGCATTGCCATACTGCGGAGCAATGCATCCAGCGCGTCTCGCGACAACTGTTGTTGATATGGATCAATTGAGCTACCTCTAGACTGTTTGAAAGCATTTGCAGTTAGAACACAATTGTACAATTGTATAGACCTACTAGTTTTACTCGTAATTTGTTTCGATTCCTTGATTGTAATTTTCTTTACTAACAAAAAATTACCTACCTCAATAATAAATTATATCAAACGTGGGTGGATAATAAATGTTATAGCCAAAAAACCCACCCAAATGAACTCATAAACATGAAAATATCATTACTGATAAGTGTGTCTCAATGGCATTATATTTCGAATTGCGTCACTCCTGTGATTCAACTGAATAAAACCTGGAAAAACGAAGGAGGATACTAAGGGAGGATATATGTCTGTTAGTATTAAGTGTAACTATGATTTAAACTCTTTATGACTGTAAGCAGGTTACTCACAAACCTATACAAACTTATTAGATTATCACTGCAGTATAAAACAAAGTCGCTTCCCGAAGGCTGTGTATCTGCCCCTATGTATCCTTAAATCTTTTAAACTACACAACGAATTTTGAGCTGTTTTTTATAGATAAAGTTATTCAAAGGGGAAACTAGGTTTTTAGGCTTTGTGCAAAGCCGCCAAATCTATACTCACTACATAGTATAAAACAAAGTCTCTTTCTCTGTCCCTATGTCCCTAGATCCCTATCTATGCTTAAATCTTTAAACTAGGCAACGGATTTTGATGCGGTTTTTTTAATAGATAGACTGATTCAAGAGGAAGGTTTATACGTAATGTAAACCGTGCAAAGCCGAGGCGGGTCGCTAGTCACTACATAGTATAAAATAAAGTCACTTTCCCTATGTCCCTATGTCCTTATGTCCCTACATCCCTATGTCTCTTTGAATGCTTAAATCTTTAAAACTACACAACGGATTTTGATGCGGTTTTTTTAATAGATAGAGTAATTCAAGAGGAAGGTTCATACGTATAATAAAACCGTGCAAAGCCGGGGCGGGTAGCTAGTATAATATAAACGCGAAAGTTTGTTTGTATCACGCAAAAACTACTGAACGGATTAGGCTGAAATTTTTAATAGACTTAGTTCTAGCCCTGGAATAACACATAGACTACTTTCATCCCATAAATCAGATTGAATTGAGAAAGCCTTGAAACGTTTCCAAAAAAAAAACGCGTGCGAAGCCGCGGTCTTTATACTAGTAAATAAATAAAAATAAAGTGGGAAAGCTGTCTCTTGTTTTTGTACAATATGCTAGCTCAAGCATTTCAAAAGGATTTTCAATTTTACCTCCGAGTCTTTGTACAAGATTGCAATAAGCTGGTTAGCTTTTATTCGCCAACTTGCTATGCAAGCTTTATGCGACAAAAATGGCTGTTTAGTTTTGGTTTTGTGTGTTTGATCTAGCTAGAGATACCTAAAGTTCTTGAGCTTAATGGATAAATATTGGAATGTTTAGAATAAAAGTTTAAGTTAGTTTCCACGTAATCTGACGACTGATCAGGGTTTACAAAATTACACACTTTCACTTCAGAAAAGCCATTCCAGGGCTAGAACTACCTCTATTCGATTTTAGCCCGATCCCGATAGTTTTTGTGTGAAAGAGGAACAAATATCCATACATACATAGGTATATCCATACAAACTTACACGTTTATAATATTAGTTACTAGCGACCCGCCACCGCCGCCGCTGTCGTGTTTTGTATTATACGTATAAACCTTCCTCTTGAATCACTATACCTATTAAAAAAAACCGTATCAAAATCCGTTGCGTAGTTTTAAAGATTTAAGCATTCAAAGGGACATTGGAATAGAAAAAGCTAGTTTTTTACTATGTAGTAATTTAAGGATGCTTACAATATAAGCACTTTAAAATTCGACTTGACCAAGTAAAATTTTTAAAGTAAGTCTCAATTTACTCACTCACAATTTATGAAAATAATCTAAGAAATTGATTTTCTCCTCTATGAGAAGACCCTAAAATAAAATCAAAGCGAAACAAAATGAAAACCCACACAGCTCCGTTAAAACCAGTTGTAATCAATCAAACTCATATCATCCATCATTGATTCATCGCATCGCTCCAGTCAATTGAATGTACAAAGTAAATTGGGGATTGGGGAAAATACTTTTTGCTTTTTTATACATTTTTTTTTTTAACCTTTTGAAAGTTGTCTTCCTAGCCATGAATATAAAATTACAATATCATATTTATATGTTTAAACGACCTCAGTAGCGCAGCGGGCCGTCTGCGAAGCAAGAGGTTGTGGGTTCGATTCCCGCCACGGAACAGATTTGTGTACGATCTGCAGAAATTTGTACCGTTGGTCTGGTGTTTTCTATGCATAGTAAAAAATATCTATTATTATATTTTTATATAATGTATTAAATATATCTGTTATCTAGTATTATTTTTATATTTATATTATTGACGACCGATGTGGCGCGGTGGGCGAAGGTCCGCCTGCGACGCAGGAGGTTGCGGGTTCAATTCCCGCTCGGAACAAATTTGTGTACGATCTGCAGAAATTTGTTCCGTTGGTCTGGGTGTTTAATATGTATAATAAAAAATATCTATCTATGTATATAATGTATTAAATATATCAGTTATCTAGTACCCATAACACAAGCTTTGAGTAGCTTACTTTGGGGCTAGATAATGCTGTGTGGATTGTCCAGCATTATTTATTATTTATTTATTTATTTATTAGTACTTACCCATAACACAAGCTTTGAGTAGCTTACTTTGGTGCTTTGTGGATTGTCCAGAATTATTTATTTATTTAGTTCGATAGCTTTTTAGCTAGTTCGTTAAGAAAGCTTTGTGAAATGTTTTTTTGTTAATTTGCAATAATTTTGATTTTAAGTTTAATTTACATCTGTGTCCTAAATACTGGGTCATCGAGGTGTAGTTTTTGTATTTTGCTGGTATTATGTATTAAACTTCATGATTTTGTTTACAAATCCTACGAAAATTACACTCTCTTTTCGTTTTCGAGTGATTCATATCTGAATCCAAATAATTTAAGATACATACATTTTTAAATAAAACACGGCAAGATACGAAAAGAAAAGCTCATGGCTTCAATGGGATTATAACGGCTGATTAAAATAAGATAAACTTTCCTGATAGATAATCAATTACTTAGACTATTGATGGAAACCCCGGTTTTGCACGGGTACTCGGATTTACTCTACTATATGCATTTTTATACATATAAAAATTACTCAACAATTACTCTGAAAGTAGCTCCCTTAAAAAATAACAGCCTTGTCGTGGTTCTAATATAGTCGTGGTGCTAGTATAGTGCAGCTGATATTATATGTGGTTCTAAAAAATATCTCAATGTATTTAGGAGGTAAGTTAGACGAAAAGTCAGCGTTCACAAAAACAACCCGAAATTTCTTAAATTTTTCCCCGAAACCGCGAGATGAATAAGCGATTCTGTTTAATTAATAAATTCCGTGCGGAGGAAAATACAAAGCGGCAACTTTGAAGCCTTTTTATTGTAACATAGCCGCGAACTCCAGTGATTTCCTTCAAACCACCTTAAATTCCTTAGAAATTGTATTAAAGTAGATATGATAAAAACAAAATAAAAGAAATTCTTTATTTAAAGAAAATAAAGAAAATCTCTTAGGTGTAACTTTGAAATAAATCTGACCAAAAGTCGTGTTATGTGACCTTTCTATCTAGGTATAGTTACCAGTAGGGTATTTTAATTCATTCGATTCGTTTCTGTAACGGAAACGTCAAATTCGAATTTGATTCCGTTTCCGTCAGATCTTTAGAAAGCTTTTTTGATTTCATATCCTAACTAAGGAACTAAGGATCCAAATTCAAATGGCAAAAGTTTTCAAATACGCTCTTTTAAAAATAGGACTCAAAAGCTTCCAATATGCTTACCGATGAATTTAAATACCCCTTCAGAGCTTCTGCTTTTTGTACATTAGTTATGTATCAATGTTGTTGAAAAAGTTATGTTTCCACACATTATGTACAAGCGCCTTGCAGCGCCTCTAGCGGAAAAAGAGGAACTATTTTTTGTAGTTTGACAGCGGTAGAATAGTTTCATGCTCGTAGCCTACTTACTAGAATTTTTGTTTTTTTGTACCTACGAACTCTTTTTTAGTTTTCGTGAGATTTGACGGATGCTATTCTCACGGAATAGGTATTGTAGGTATTTGTCAATTTTTTTATACTTGTAAGCGAAATAGAAAATCGAGCTTTCGAAAACTATTTTCGCAATCGAACTGTGTAACCCTGTACTAGAGTAGCAGATTTTCCGTGACATTATCCTGTGTGTAGGTGCCTAAAGTATGCAAAACTTGTTCCTAAAGAACACGTGATATTCCTAGCTCACGTTTTCAAACATGGGCATACTTCGAAACCCAAATGCTGAGCTATAACCTCAGCATTTGGGTTTCGAAGTATGCCCAAGTTTGCAGTGTCTGAATTTCTGAACTAAACAAATGTCTTTGAGCTAAATACTAGAGAATCTACGAATTCTGCATGTGACGTAGTTGACGCTTTACGTGCAGAACAAAGATGGCGTCTTTATGTGTTTTGAATCTAAAGCCATAACACTAACTTAATAGGTATACCTATCATATACAAAAAGACACTTATTTAAGTACTTGGTCAAATAATATCATGGCACGTCTAGAGCTTATCCGTTGAGCTAGCGCGCACTGGTGACTTTTGTCAGCGTGACTGTTTTGTCACTCTTATCAAGTCCGTGGATATGTATGGAGATGCGCGCATGTTACGACGTGACAACTGGGTGATATTTCACACACCTCCATACATATCCACGGAGTGACAAAACAGTCACGCTGACAAAAGTCACCAGTGCGCGCTAGCTCTAACTAAAAGCAAGTTTTATTAAAAAGGTAAACGGATAGACTGACTTTTTGCTCGAAGTTTACATGCCCAACACATATACCTTATACAAAACACAACACATATATTAGGTCCTTACATATGAAATTGGCGTTTTGTATGGGAGGAACAAAAAGTCGAATATTTTTTAATATAATATATTTAATTAATCAAAGTATGAACCATTATTTTCTATGCACTTTTGCCATCTTATAGGTAGTTCATTGATCCCTTTACTAAAAAAACCAGTCGGACGGGAATCAATAAAATCTTTGAAGGCGATTTGGACTGCCCCATCGGAGTTGAATTTTTTCCCTTGCAAGAAGTTATCCAAATTTCGAAAAAAATGGTAATCTGTTGGAGCAAGGTCCGGGGAGTACGGAGGATGTCTTAGACTTTCCAATTGAAGCTCTTCTAATTTAGTAGCCGTCTGTTGCGCAGTGTGTGGTCTAGCGTTGTCGTGAAGCAGCAGTGGCGTGGAGCGATTGACCAGCCTAGGTTGTTTAGCCGCTAGCTTTTCCATCATGGTTTGCAATTGCTGACAATAGACATCAGCCGTAATAGTCTGGCCAGATTTGAGAAAACTGTAATGAACAATACCGGCACTAGTCCACCAAACGCTTACAAGTAACTTTTTTGGGGTTAATTTTCGCTTGGGGCAGGATTTGGCTGGCTGGCCAGGATCCAACCATTGCGCTGAGCGCTTCCGATTATCGTAAAGAACCCATTTTTCATCACAGGTAATGATTCGGTTTAAAATACCTTCATTATTGTGCTGGTTTAGTAATGTAACGCAGCAGTCGACGCGCGTTTGCCGGTTTGCTTCAGTCAATTCGTGAGGTACCCACCTTTCAAGCTTTTTAATCTTCCCAATTTGCTTCAAGTGAATTAAAACAGTTTTATCACTAACACCGCAGCCTGCAGCTAACTCGGACGTGGTTTGCGATGGATCCGCTTCCACAATAGCCTTCAACTCTTCATTATCAACTTGAGTCTCAGGCCGTCCACGGGGCTTGTTCTGCAAGTCGAAATTTCCAGAACGAGAACGTTGGAACCAAAAACGAACTGTGTTTTCTTTTGCAACACGACCGCCATACACATCATTCACCCTTCGAGTTGTTTCCGCAGCACTAGTGCCACGGCGGAACTCGTACTCGTAAATAATGCGATATTTTAAGTTTTCCATTTTGTAAAATGAGTGACGCAAACAGAAAAAAACAGAAGAAAAAAAACAAATGAATGACGATCATCGAAGCACAAATACATGAGTCTATAGCTGTACAAATTTGAATTTGGAATTCCTTACCAAAGAGGAGAAATTTGTGATTAAAGTGGCCAGTACGAAAAACGCCAATTTCATATGTAAGGACCTAATATTTTAGAATTTCAAATTTATTTGGCGCCGTGCAACCAGCTTACGCCTTGTTGTTTTTTAATTTTCAATTTATTTGTTATATTTTTATCTGAACGTCAGATCTTCTAATCAACAAACAAAATATATTAAACTTTAATGAATTGTTGAATCAAATACTTTTTGTTTTGATTAATAAACTATGATTTCTGTGCGGAGGTGCGACACAGTTTCAAACTCATGCGCTTTCCCTGTATAATAGCTTTATGTTCCTGTACATTCGAAATAACATTAATCTATGACTGTATGTTGTGTCCTGGACTGTCTAACCTATATACAATACACCATACCACACCGGTTTAAGGTAATAAATCAATGCCCTAATCCCGGATTACATCGCAGCTGCTTACATGGAGGCCATTAGGTGACCTCACCTGTGAGCCCTAAAGGGTTTCACTTTTACGACCCTCGCTTCATACTTCATTATGACAAAAATTATCGGCCTTGTAATTACAGTAAAATATGCCCCGGGATGTTCACCGGTTTTAACCGAAAACCCGGGGTTTTATCCGTTGGCATACAATTAGTTACGATGACTTTTGATGCTGGCAAAGAGTCTGAGCGCACTGAAACTGAACTTCAGTTATGCAAAATACTGTGGAATTTTCTCGTCAACATTTCCATCCATTAAGAACCGGTTTTTATGATAATTTTGGTTTTGTCTGATTTCGTATAGAAAATGATAGGTTAGGTAGGTTGGTTAATATACACACGAACAAATACAAAAAGTACCTATCTATTATTCCCGAGGGATCCTATTTTTGCCGTAAAACTTATATAACAGTAAAACATCATATTATAAAAAAACTAGCTGCCTACCCCGACTTCGCAAGGGTATTGCTACGGTATTTCTCTATACCTAATATACCTACTAAACATCACTCTATCTTTTGATGGATACCGCATTACAACGGGTAACGGCGTAGGTTAAAAAATCTAAGAATACAGACGTCTTCGGGATACGACTATTTGTTCTATACTATGAAGACCTTTAAAATATTGAGAGGGTAGGCCCATATTTCATCATTATCATCATCAAATTATATCAGTCCTCGCTTGACATAAGCCTCCCCATAATGAGCGCCATAACGCCGTGTCTTCAGCTTGCCGCATCCAGCATTTGCCAGCAGTCTTGCACAGATCGTCATCCGACCTGGTCGGAGGACGTTCTACACTATATGTATACCGTGTCGCGGTCTCCATTCGAGACCACGTTTATCGCAACGGTTATGTCAGGTCTTTGCGAAATATGGCCAGATCCTTGCCAGATCAATGCCACTTCAACTTGCTAATTCTTTGAGCAGAAATCAGAAATCAAAATCTTTATTTCTTTAGGCTTACAAAATAAGCACTTAGACAAGTCAAATTTAATACTACCTATAGGTACATAGTTATCAAAATAATATAAGAAATAAAGTGATAATTGATGTTCAGTTCGCCTCAGTTTTTTGTGAGCTATGTCGATAACTTTGGTTCTGGATGTATTCATTACGAATCCAAGCCTTTAGAGAAACTCCGAGCATAGCTCTTTCCATAACTCGCTGAGCGACTTCGAACTGGTGGACCAACCCTACCGTGAGAGTCCACATCTCAACTCCATAGGACGCACTGATTGAAAACTTTCGTCTTCAAACATTGTGGTATTGACGAGAAGATTTGGCATGCTCATATTTCTGCTGTATGCTAGCGGAGTGGCCCGGTATGCCACCAGTACAACACTATCGCACATAACCTCTACATATACAAAGTACAAGCCAGTGTAAACAGATCGTGCTCGGCGAGGTGTCTCCTCCACTCAGCCGGGTAATGCCGTTTGATCAGCGCTCATGCGTGTGCCAGAGGACGCGCCGCCGACTATTTGTGTTACGCTTTTATATGAGCCTTTGGGTTATTGAGGACGTGAGGATGAAGCTGGTAAGCTATTTATAGGTTTAGATCTTCTTTGAAAAAAGAATTTTAGAGCTGATGGATCGCTCAAAATGATAACCGATTCGTTCTTTTGATGATTCTTTTTTACACAAGAACATAACATTATAGATGAATCCAAATCGTTATCTTTGCCTACTAAATTAAGTAAATTACAAATTTAACCTAAAAAAATAGGAATTTACACACGAAAAAACAACTACAACTGAAATAAATGATTGTAATATGAAATAGATTCTTTCACCACTGGACAAAAATTAGAAATGAAGAGTAAATTGACTCCTTATTAATTTTATAAAACTACTAGTATGATAAACCTTAAAGTTCCTTGCAAAAATATTGAAAAATCTTTGACAAATCTACATAATTTTATATCTTTCCCAGATTATTTACCCAATATATTTCATCTCATCTCTCATGATAAATAATCGATAATATCCCATCCGTAGCTCTCAAGTCAGTAAAGAGACGTGTCGGAGCGATCTCAAATATAATTTTCTCAGTAAAACACAATTTGCCCTCCAGGCACGGCGGGTGTGACAACACACCTACATAAACATCCCAGGTGCTGTTTTGCTGACTTTGCTAGGTTTCTACTCAGGGTAAGTTGACCTGTTGGGAATTTAGTAAAGTGGGAGAGCAAGTAGTTTGATTTTTATTAGTAAAGTATGTACCTCCGTTCTCATGAAGTGCATGAAAAACTACGTTTAGGTTGATTACTATTATTTATTTATTTATATGGACCTATACATCCTTACTATAAAACTAATGTAATAATGTAACGTGTAAGTTTGTAAGTATGTATGGATGGATGTTTGATCCTCTTTTACGGAAAAAACTAAGGAATTAATCTAGCTGAAATTTGGAATAAACGTAGTTATTCCAAACGTAGTTATTCCCTGGAATAACCAGGTCGTTTTTGCGTGAAAGAGTAACAAAAAACAAAAACATTCATCCATCGAAACTGAAAAACTTTGCGTTTATAATATAATAGTAGGATTATACTCTCAAAAGAAAAATTCTCTATAAAAATCTATTCTATTCAGGACTAGAATGACATCTACTCAAAAGCCATTCAGTATTATGTAGGTAAAATTAAAGTAGCCTATTTCTGATTTTGTTTGAAAACATTCGCGTTTATATTAGTAAAGATTGGCAATATATTAAAGCAATTCGAAAGTCATTTTGGCAAGCTATCTTAGTTTTTGAACACCCGTGGCCAGTCCATTAGGACACCTAGTAATCCGCAAAATACGAGCAACCCAGAATTTCAGTTCAAAAAGTTAGTTCTGCACTGCACTGAAATATAGCACCGAATTCCCAATTGCACCACTCTGAACTGAGTCTTCACTGGCTTTCAGTAAATCGAGCGGAACAAGCTAGAAGCGAAGTTGATTGGCCACAACGAGTCTTGTTGGTATTTTGGTTACTCTGCAGAGTTGTTTGGCTTTAGTTGGTTGTACAAACCCAGTTGGTAGGTATATGGTAGGTATAGACCGGTTTGGGGTGAAAAAAGAGAGCTGGTGAGTATATGGCGCATTGCATGAGCATTGCCATCCAGCGTGTTAATGCAGCCTTAATGTCTTCAGGACGCAACGACTGAATCAGTTGAGTTACCTCTAGACTGTTTGAAACCGTCTGCAGTTAGCTCAATTGTTTCATACTTTTTTAGTTTTAGTTTTAATTTGTTTATGTTTTGAAAAAAAGGGATGTTATGTTTTTATGTAAGTTATGTTTTTATATTCCAGCTCGATCCGTTCAGTAGTTTGTGGGTAAAAAGAGAGGAACAAACATCCATAAATACATACATCCACAAATCCATACATCCAAACAAACTTTAACATTTGTTATAATAGTACGGATCTGACATCCAATCGAATTATGAGTAGGTATCACTATCACTATATAATATAAAACAATGTCGCTTTCTCTGTCCCTATATCCCTATGTCCCTATTGCGCTTAAATCTTAAAAACTACGCAACGGATTTTGATGCGTTTTTTTAATAGATAGAGTGTTTATATTAGGAATAAAACCGTGCGAAGCCGGGGCGGGTCGCTAGTTTGTTATAATAGTAAGGATCTACCATCCAATCGAATTATGAGTACGTATAAGTAATATAGAGAGTGTACTCCGTAAAACTGGTCACCTCAAAATACAAGATGTCAAGTTCTGACTTTCCTCCTGATGACCTATAATCATCCTTTCCATCAGTCGCAAACGAGTCCATTTATAATCATAGCGAAAAGAACCATTATGACATCGTTAACAGTAAGAAATGGCGCAAGAAACCACTGTGCAAAGAGTAATGAACGTATTTGTCAGACGGTACATTAGTTGGAGCGTAATATTCATTCATATCATATGAGGTGACTGTAGGGACGTTTTCTAAAGGACTTTAAGGCCGAAAACACACTGAACTTATTTTACGCCACGTAATTTAAATATTCATAATTGGAATAAATATGTAACAGTGATATACCTCTTTTTGGTTTCAACTATTTAAATAATGAAACGCATTTGCTCCCCTTGGAGTCGAGACCCTAGGTCCGTGGGGTACCGAGGCTCTCCGGGTTTGTAAAAAAATATCTGAGCGTCTGGTCGATGCGACGCGTGACCCGAGAGCTGGTGATTATCTGGCTCAGCGCATCAGCATTGCCATACAGCGTGGTAATGCAGCCAGTGTCTTAAGGACGCGACGACTGGTAATGACATGGATCAATTGAGCTACCTTTAGACTGTTTGCAACCGTCTGCAGTTAGCTCAATGGTTTCAATTGTATATACTAGTTGTTATTTTTTCTATTCCTTAATTGTAATTTTCCTTGTTAATAAAGTTTTCTTATATTATTTAAATATTAGCGACCCGACCCGGCTTCGCACGGTTTTATTAATAGACGTATAAACCTTCCTCTTGTATCACTCTATATTATAAAAAAACGCATCAAAATCCGTTTCGTAGTTTTAAAGATTTAAGCATACATAGGGACAGAGAAAGCGACTTTGTTTTGATACTAATGTAGTGAAGGAGTATTTACTATTTTAAGTCGAAATTAAATGCATAATTATTGCTTCTTATTTTAAGATAAATTGAAAACAATATTTTTGATTGTAGTTAAATCAAATGTTTTTTAAAACTATAATCCTCGATATAGAACGCAAAATACGCTGAAAACTGAGAAAGAGTCCAATGACGGATGTAATAACCAATCAAGAGAAACATCCGCTTCATCGCAGCATAGAGAAACCAATAAACTAACTTTTTTTATTCATAACAATCAGCTTCGAGAATTATTTTATGGAGTAACTTGGTAACGGCTAGACAAGTTTTATTTTCTGTGATATATGCCGTTAATTATCGTCGTTGAGTAAATAATAAGTTTACTATAATGCATTTTTAAATAAATACTGTACAATCCACAGCGTCATCTAGCCCCAAGCTAAGGAGAGCTTGTGTACTGGGTACTAGATGACTGATAAACTTAATACATAAGATTTTCTTCATAGATAATGAGGTAAAATTTGCTAATTGTACAAACATTTGTCCCGAGGCGGGAATCGAACCCGCAACCTCCTACGTCACAGACGAATATACGCCCGCCGCGCCATGACGGTCGTCAAAGTTATTTCAAAAATTAATCTTGCAATTTTTACCTGTTTAAAAGGCAGTCGAGTAATTTCTATTGGTAATTATTGTACATTACATTGCGATCATCGAACAAAACGATCTACTTACTACGAAATACTTACCTCTTTTTACCCTCCTTTGTAATAATAAATCGATAGGAAAGAAATATTCGTCCCAAACTTTATGCACTACATTCCTTTCATAAAATAACTCTAAGTTCCAAAATTTGAAAAACGAACACACAAAAATATTCAAAAATATTCCGTCAAACGACCACCAAAGCACGGCACAGATAAAATATGGGCTACAAGATACGTCTCCATGATATCGACTCGGCTGTCTCCGCCGGAAATAGAATCGGCAGAATAGATCCATTCCACGGAATTATTAAACAGAACTGGAATAGTCACTTTAGCGGGCTGAATCTTTATCTTTATTACATATAAACCCATAGCTTGATAATGTTCTTTCTTTAAATTTTCTTTCTTTAAATAACATTATCAAGCTAAAGGTATTTCACTTAGATCTAGGTAGACAGGTAAGATCTGAACTGGAGGGGTATTTAATTCATTAAATTCGTTTCCGTAACGGAAACGTCAAATTCGAATTCGATTCCATTTCCGTCAGATCTTTTAGAACGCTATTTTGATTTCATATCCAAACTAAGGATCCAAATTCAAATGGCAAATCTTTTCGAATAAGCTCTTTTAAAATAGCAATCATAGTCAGCGTTTCCGATATCATGATTACACGTCACTACACTCACTACATAGTAAAAAACAAAGTCTATGTCCCTATATCCCTATGTACCTATGTCCCTATGTCCCTTTGTCCCTTTGTGTGCTTAAATCTCGGATTTTGATGCAGTTTTTTTTAATAGTCTTAAAAGAGGAAGGTTTATACGTATAATAAAACCGTCCGAAGCCGGGGCGGGTAAATTAATAATCAAAAATTGGACTAATATAGGTTGATGATGAATCAAAAACCTACGAAATATTCGTATGTAGGTATTAGATAAATAAAACCAACTTACAAAAGTTCAACTCATGTTCAACTATTATTCTTCCATTAATTACTAAACTATTGAGTCGATTTTTTGAATGAATTACAATATTCTTACCACCTCTAGCTACAAAATTCCTCAACAATTATTAGCATAAATTGCTGAACACAACTCACAAGTATTTTCTGAATGAATCATATCGCATCGCAACATTCGCAACGAACCTCGTTTTACGCAAACACCGATTTCAGGTCCCTTCGGCTCCGAATATTCCTTTGATCGTTTACTCGGTATATCTCCAAAATATGTACATTTAAATACGGCTGACCCAAAAAGATTGGATGGAATATAAATGCGATAGTTGAGGATTCACCTTGCGTGTGATCTGATTTAGCGGGAAAGGAAAACCAAAATATCTGATTTAGCGAAGTATAAAAACCCGTAGTTTATTTATACATTCGTTCACCTTTTACGTTGTAATTTACTGACTAGCTAGACAATCCACAGTGTCATCTAGCCCCAAGCTAAGCAGAACTTGTGTTATGAGAATGTACCAGATAATTCATAGCTTTCAGGCACTTAGGTTATGATAAACTAGCAGCGCCTCGCGTTTTCACCCGCGTAATTCCCGTTCCCGTGGGAATCCCGGGATAAAGCCTATGTGTTATTCCAGCCAGACTATAATCTATCTCTGTGCAAATTCCATCCATATCCGTTCAGTAGTTTTTGCTTTTAGGTAACAAACATCCATCCATCCATCCATATTTACAAACTTTTGCGTTTATAATATTAGTAGGATAAATAATGCTGGACAATTCACATATTTCAATATTTGGTCTTGACTCACTTGTCAATCACCTTAAATTTATCCGAAATTCAAAGTAGACTTCGATAAGAACTAGCCTATCTAACCCTAGTACCAAATATTATCCAAATCAAATCAGCCGTTTGAGCCTGAAGTAAGAACATACACCGACGCATACACACACTGAATACATCGAAACTGTATCTTCTTTATTATTAGTATGATTTTGACAAGTGAATCCACTGATAGAAATTAGTGAACAATAAACTGTAAACTAACTAAACCAACTGCTACAATCCACAAAAGCAACTTCCATTCCAAAACTTCTCCAATTACCAACAACAGAGAGTCGCAAATTAAAATAAACGCTCAGGTACGGATTCGGAACTAACCTAGGTATACAGTTGCATTATGCAAAACAATTGTCCTATAAATTTAGCAAACGCAGCCGTGGTTCTACTGCTCCCCACTTTAACGAGATCTCCTACTATTGGAACTCGATTTGAAGAGAATTGTCGAGTGAGTTATACATGGAGCTTTTGTAGAAGCAAGTGTATTATCTGCCAAAACTGCTTGCGTGGCAGTGCGTATCCATTATAATAATGTATTCAAAGCACCGTAAATATCTGCTTATTGTAGGTAATGCGCAAACTGACGGGCCCGCATGTTCAATCTGAGCGATAATGCCCTGCGTTTCCTTTCTATAATATCCTGATCATTTCACCTCTGTAACTCAATTTCCTATACAAGCAAGCTATTTCAACTCAACAGAGAACAACTGAGTTGAATAGTAGCTAGCTACTGTTAACACCGGCGGAATGGTGCTGTAAGTTTTAATCTTATTTAGTTCACTAGTGCTTAACTGTGTAATTGATTCGAGTTTCCCTCGAGTACCTATAGTAATACAAAAGAATCTATGTCGAGTGGCAGTACTCGGTTTCCCCCAGCCCATACCATTGCAATGGACGCCGAAAGAGGCCCTTTGTCCCATAGAGACGTTTTATTTCTCTTTGATACAATTTTTAGACCGTAACAAAAGGTACTGCACTTTACATGAGTATGAAATGTTAATTAAGGAGGATTTTTCTAGGGATGTAATCTGGAGAGGGGTGGTTACTTTCAAACCAATCGAAAAAAGTTTGGGTTAGCACCACCACCCTCTTTACTCTTTCTTCCGTTCCACTTCTTTGAAAATATTAACTTATTTTGTTCAAACGCTGACAGTTTCCGTGAAGAACATATTAATGTCTTGAAGGACAGAAAATCCGAAAATATTTCTATGAATAGTGCCATGTTGAAGGTAGGAGGAGGAAGTAGATACCTAATTATTTATTCAGTTATTGAGATACTTTTTATTTTGAAAGATAGATAATTTTACGTTGTTTATTTATTTAATGAATACACACGGTTTTTATAAATAATTACGTAAATTATTTTAAAAATAATACATTATAGTTAGATACCTGCTTTAGTGCATAAAACCGTCATTGTATAATATTATACCGAATGCAAAAGTCGCATAGGTAACCTAACCGAATCAAACCATAATTACATGAATTATCGACGCAAGAATGGTGTTTCAATTTTTATTTATTTAATGTTTTTCATTTTCAAAAGTGTTTTAGACAAGTTATAGTCTCAGACTATATAACTATCTAGACGGAGCCCCAACGAAACCCGCACTGAGGCAGGTAAAATTAAGCCTTGGCGTGTACAAACACACACTTACACACACACACATATGACGAAATTACGCCTTACCTTGTCAGTCCAGCTGAGCCGTCGCGCCGAGTGTCACGCAAAATTATTACGAGATTTAGAGGGACAAAATGCGGAATTATGTTTTGAAAGGGTGTTCAAACCAATCTCGCGACATAAAAAGCAGGATGGAATCACATTTCATGCGAAAGTACACCTGCACGGCAACACTCAGTCGAACACACATGTTTAAGAAACCGGCTTCAAAATCATTGTTGACAGCGCTCTGTCTAGGTAGTCTGAGGTTATAGTAATTATTTATTGTTCGGTATTTTTCACAAAGGAAATTAATTAAAATTAATCTAATCAGTAAACAAATAACATGTGTATGATTCATTAGTCTGAAAATACTTGTCTGAATTTATAGAAACAAACAATATGTTTTTAATCTCTAAGGAATAACACAAAGGAAAGGTTCGCATCCAGTCTCATTTGTGCGATCTCATGCTTCGATTCACTCCGCCTGGCTTCCAGAGGATATTGCAATTTTGCAATAACCCACTGTATAGCTATTTATGAAACATCGATCCTATTGAATGAATGATGAGTTCTGAGAATTAACTTGTTTTTTCCGATACATTTCACTGCACTATAGTCAAAGTGAGTTGTTACAATGAAATAAAATCCTGGAGAATTAGAATCATCATCATCTAGCCCTTTAAAGACTACGACCTTGTTGATAGAATGCATGACGGGTTGTACCATTATGTTTAAGATTACGATCGGCATCGAAAACGGTTGCTCCCCACCTGTCTACTCTGAAATTCATCTCTACATACCTTTACATATTCCAGGTACCACTACCTATAGGTACAGTCAGCGCCTAAAAAAATATATAGATGAAGGCTCCAAAACCTCGTGAACACATAAAACATAAGAAACTGCTAAGCAACAGTATTCCTAAAACCATCTAACAACAAAAGTTCTAATGGCTTGATAAGTATAATGGAGGCTAATTTCACCGGCTTTGACAGACTGGATGCGGCAAGCTGAAGACAGGACGCTATGGCGCTCATTAGGGGAGGCCTATTTCCTGCTGTGGATTGATATATTTATAGGTTGATGATGATGATGACGTAATAACTGAACGGTTGACTTCTAAATCATGTTTTTATTACTTAATTTTTTTGACATATTTGTTCAGGGCTCTCTGGAATCGAAAGGGCTCAGCGGTTTTAGGACTGAGTTGTGTAGTGGTTTTGAGTCTTCATAAGTTCAAATCACTTTACACGATGACTGTACCTACAGCATAAGTTGTTATAGTGGTTCGTATATTCCGGCTCAGGGCACAGGTGTGTCGAATGCTTATTTCGATAAACCTACCGAGTTATGGAGCTTAGCATCTTGAGTGGAAGTAGAATCAGACTTGAGATCAAAGTTGTATTAAGTGGGGCGAAGTTTCGGTAGTTACAGAATATAGGGCCTTTTCCTACTATGGAAAAGTTTTATGTAAACATAAAAAAGTTTGATGACTGTGACGTGGAGTGAAGGTATATCCGCCGGTGACGCAAGAAGTTGCGGATTCGATTCCCGCCTTGGGACAAATGTTTGCATTATCTGCAGATATTTTCCCGGTCGTTGTGGTTGTTATCTATGTAATTAATATAAATATACCTATGTAGTATCTGTATAAGTTTATTAGTTATCTAGTTAGCCAGTGTCTTGGGGACGCTTCCGACTGGTATTGACATGGATCAATTGAGCTACCTTTAGACTGTTTGCAACCGTCTGCAGTTAGCTCAATGTTTTCAATTGTAAATACTAGTTGTAATTTTTCTATTCCTTGCTTGTAATTTTCGTTGTTAATAAATCACGTTATCTAGTGTCCATATCAAAAGTTCCAGTAAGTATAGGTAAATCTGATTTTTGACCACTGCCGCTTATCAGTACTCTCTATTCTTACGAGTATTATAATGCGAAATTTTGTATGGATGGATATTTGTTCCTCTTTCACGCAAAAACTACTGGACGGATCGAGATAAAATTTAGAATAGATGTAGTTCTAACCCTGGAAACATTGGTTACTTTTCCCCCCATAAATCAGTTCCCATGGGATATAAATACCCTTGAGAAGTTTCCATAGAAACAAAGCATACAAAGCCCCAACATCTTAAGCATAAATAAGCATAGTTTCGAGGAAAGCCGAGTGACAAAGCCGCTAAGATAATAAAAATGGAAACATTTTTATGGATTTTTTTAGATCCCCTCCATAAATATTGGGATAAAAAGGTAAACAGTAGGTACTGTCGGCGCCAAATGTGACGCAGGTAAAAATATGACGTAACTTTATGTGATACTTACGTAGGTACCTACTTAGATAAACGTATCGGTTGGTAGGTACTGTCTCTCCGTAACCGTACGATATGCGTACATATTTGCTACGGAATAAAAAATATTAAGCGTATCGTACGCATATATCAGGTTTAACTGTAATTAAGTATTCGGTTTAAAAACATGTACTTAATTGTGTACTTAATTACATACTTGATATGATACTGCATGACTTTACTGTGCCGTATAACAATAACGTTACTACGTTTTCGTACCTACACGGGAAAAATTCGAAGAGCAATTAACCAAACTTTGATTATCTAACAATACAATACAATACAATACAAAAATTCTTTATTGTACACCAGAAAAAACATTACAAAAAGGAACATAACAAAATACAAGTACAATGGGCAATAACCGTGAACAATAATTAGGTACGCAATTGAAGTACATAAGTAGGTTATTGTGTACGTAGGTAGTACTTAAAATGATAATTTAAATTGTCACATAAGAAACAACCATGAATAGAACAATCTAGAAGAATATACCCCCTAAATATCCCTTAAAACAGTAACTACGTACTACTTCTTACTTGTAACAGTATATTTTGTCAATAGAAGAAAATAATCGACTTCCACAGAAGTAGGAATAATAGCATAATACGTACCATATTATTTCTACTTCTATGTCAACTTCAAACAGTGTTTTTCTCACTCTTTCTTATGTCAATAGAAGAAAACAAACGACTTAAACCCATGAGTGCCTAAAGCTAAGAGTGGCTTAGGATAAGAGGGTCAGTTCTAAATTTCCCGACAAAAAAGGCTTTTTCCTATTTGAGCCTTTAACAGTTTAAGGTAAAATAGCCGTCAATTTTACCTCTAACTAAATCAATTATTGGAAGTGAGTGTAAACAATTCCTACCTTAATTTATTAGCGAATTCATCATTCTGTGGGTCCTCCATCAGTATTGATGGATTTATTTGCAGATCTCTACATTCAATTCTATAGCTATATTTTAGAATCATTTTGTTAGAAGATTTCTCGGTAAGATTTACAAAATCAATAAATATGTGTGACCGGTGGTGCGGCAAGCGAAGGTCAGCCAGCGAAGCAGAAGGTAGCGGGTTTGATTCCCGCATTGGGACAAATGTAAGTACGATCTGCAATTATTTGTTCCGGTGTTCTGGGTTTCTTCTATGTAAAATATAATATTTCTTATTAGGTATGTAATGTATTGTATTGAGTACCTATATCTATCTAGTAACACTAGGTCTGCTTAGCTTGGGGCTAGATGATATGGTGCTGATTGTCCAGCATTATTTATTTTTTTATTATTATCGAAGTTCTACTCGCACTTATTATTTTCTGCTTATGTATCATGCTATGAATTTAAACTTCGTATAGAACACAAAACAAACAAAACATATGATTACTATTTAAATTGAGAACGGAATTGGCGATGTAGTACATCGCCAATTCCGTTCTCAATTTAAATAGTAAATCAGAAAACATGTAGTAGGTACAGAATGTTTTTGATACTTTTCAAAGGAGGTTTTGCTTGTGGCGCGATCTGTACTTTTACCTCCTTTGTATTGCAATGTACAACTGTCAAAAATCCTACGAATGCCCACCGAAAAAGCTGCATAGAGAGAGAACGTTAAAGCCGACGTGAATGTCAACTATGCAGCCAAGGGATTAAAGATTTATAGGATTATTTATGCCGTAGGTCCTATGGTGTGGCGTAGCAAAACTTGCAATAAAACTTTTTCAAACTGATAATAACAGGACTCTGCATTGTTATTGTTATTTAATACAGTTTGATGAGGGTTTGATGTGCAATAATGTTTTTTCAACTTTATCGACCAATGTGGCGCGGCGAGTGAAGGTTTGCCTGTGACGCTGGTTTGATTCCCGCCTTCGGACTTGGAACTTGTTTGTACCATCTACAAATATTTGTTCCGGGTTCTGGATGTTTCTATATATAAAAAAAATATTCACGCAATGAATTGTATTAAGTATTTCAGTTATTTAGTAGTCACATAACAAACAGCATAGTTTGTGGGTAGACGATGCTATGTGGATTGTCCAGCGTTATTTATTATTATAAAAAAGTCATAATCTATCTATCCTACCTATGCAACTCCATGTACGTTAGAAAACTTTTAAATCCAGACATGCCTATTTTTTCCAGAAACATCTACGGGAATATTCAAAATTAAAAAGGGTTATTTGCTACCACTGATAAAATACAATAATGTTTCTTTTATTCCATAAAAACTCGTTCCATTTTCAAATATTCTGATTTCAAAAAATTCCATTATTCTCACTGATAAAATGAAATCGGGAGTTATATCACGGTACAGGGTAATTCGGATCAGCCATTCAGGTGTTTCCGGCTCGAAACAGCACATAAAAGCCAATAACGGTGAAAACCAGAGGTGTTGCCATCAATAATTCCGCACGGGGGTTACTAACGTACTATTGCGAGGCTATGATTGTGTTTGGAATGCGAAAATGTGGGTTGGTGAGGTTATGTTTAGCTGGATCATTTTATTTTCTCTTTTATCGAGTTTTTAAACATTTTCAAGAAGAAATTGTAGCGTAGGTAGCTTTAAGCTCTAAGTCATACCTAATTCAATCAAAATCTACCTGCTGCACGTTTATGAGCTATAAACCGCATCAAAATCCGTTGCGTAGTTTTAAAGATTTAAGCGTTCAAAGGAAATAATGACATAGGGACAGAGAAAGCGACTTTATTTTATACTATGTAGTGATACCACATACATTAATAAAGATACTTTTTATTCAGTAAAATGCGTGTAAACCGCGGTCGTAAGCTAGTTTAAATAAAAACTTTGGCATGTCTTTTGCATACCAACAAAGTTACACATCCTATACCGAAAGCAATTCCAGTGAAAAACAAACAAATTGTCACAGAGCAATATTGTAACTTTCCACGCATGCCGGCAACTTTTAATGGAATCCAAAACATGGCAACTTTGATGGTATGCCGGGTGACAGATGAAACAAGGAAGGTTTATTTGAACAGGTTGGATTAACTTTAGGGTTATTTATTTTATTATATGTTTTACAATAACCTTTTAAAACCTCCTTTCAAAACTTATTATACTTTGCATTCAATTAACGTATAATCAGTATTTTTGCTTCCTAAGCAAAATATCACGATCAGCCAAAGCCTTTTTGTTCCTTTTTATTTTCCAAAGTGGTACTTATAATGAAGATTTTACAGTAACATTTGGTAACTACTGCTTTGTCTTAATAAGCAGACGGCCACACTGCCTAAATATATAAAAAAACACCAATTTATTTCCCAAACAAATCTACTTTCCTCACACCCCTAAGATAAAGCAAACAAAATCTTTACTCAAAAAACGTAAAGTCCTCCAGGGTCCGCTAAGCTTATCTTAATTTAGTTTTTCGTCCGTTTTACGCGGATCTTGCGATAGGACTGCTATTTGGCTAGGCCCGGTTTTTGTATCAGGTCCGGCTGGCAAGAGAAAACTGGCTATTTATTTCGAGCCAGCTTTTTGGGGAAATAGGAAGAATAGTCATAGATGATAGGATAGATTTGCTATTTTATTGTGAGAACTGAGAGAAGCTTAAGATAGAGCTTCGTACATCATCTTCAAGGCCTCAATGGGTCTCCAACTGTTTTGCTATCTATCGTGTCTACCAGTAGGTATTATGAAGAACTCTTATCATACGGGCGTTGACTAAATGTTGTCATAGTCTTTGTTTTTTTGTCATTATAGAGCTCCGTCCTTACCAATTAAACAAAAAAATAGAAAAAAATTACAACTAGGTAGTATATACCTACAATTGAACCCATTGAGCTAACTGCAGACGGTTGCAAACAGTCTAAAGGTAGCTGTACAAAAGAGTTTTTGTATGAGAGGAACAAACACCCAAAGATTCATTACATCCATACAAACTTTCACGTTTATAATATTAGTAAGGATAGAGGGCGCTACTCACACACCTGCCGCAGGGGCAATCTAGGGTGTAGGAGTGGGGATGACCCTTAATTGCATCCTTAATTGTGATGTGTGTAGGCATGCAGGGGCAATTTGGAGGATTGGCCCTGCGGCAGGGCGGCAGGGGCGCGAGACCATCCTTGATCCCTAAGTCGTCCCTGCCGTCGCTGCGTGTGTAGCGCGATTGGAGCAATTTCTCAGTCAGTTTGTCATTTGTCATACTTGTTATTGAAGTCATCTACTTCCAGTTCTTTTATAATATTCATGTGGCATAACCGTGTGCCGTGTGGTGCCGGCTTAGAATTTGCACTACCCCAACTCTTCCCGCGGGTGTCGTAAGAGGCGACTAAGGGATATCCACCGGGGGGCGGGCAGCAGCGCTTCCTGTAGAACAATTCTACCACCGAACTGCGATCCCCAACCCGCATGCCCAGCGTGGGGATTATGGGCATTACTCCCATATGATGAGTGCCAATGAGGCGCTTATCATGGGAAGACCTGCGTCCAGCAGTGGACCAGTAAAGGTTGTAGATGTATGTGGCATAACTCACTTCTTTTCAGTAGCCATTTCTTCACCCAGTATCTCCTTTTCCTTTTTTTTTGAGGTAGCACCACTGAAAGCGCCAAGGCTACTCCAATCTTTTGATTGGTCGATAATACGGGTGCCATTCTCAATACGTGTGCTCAGCTCAGCTTACTCGGAAACACTGCACGGCAGGCAAGTGTGTAGAGATACTCCCGATATCGCCACAACCGCCATGCACCCTAGATTGCCCCTGCGGCAGGTGTGTGAGTAGCGCCCTTAAGAATTAGCACCCTCGACCTTTACAACTGTCAATTGACTTTGACATTTGACACTCGACTCCAACCTCTCTTGGCTGAGACGTTCCAAATAGTTCCAATGCTCTTACTTTACCCACTGTTACATAATTCGCATAGAAGTCAAAACTTCGCAGTTTATAGAAGATCAAGTAGCTAAGGTGAACTTTCAAGTTTTCATTTCCTCCAAGTTTTAGTTAAGAGCGCTGGTACTCTCCTTTCGTTTAAAATATTAGTTTCGAACTTTGCAGAGGGACTTTTTGAGTGCAGTTTTCAATGAAGCTATCGAAAATTCACACCTGCTGGATTTTTGACAGCTTCATTAGAAACTTGCTGCTCCAGGTGTTGCCAGCTTTAAACATACCTACCTAGTTAAATTATTGGATCGGCCCAATTGACTGTAGAGGTTGACTCGTTAATAACACTTATATACAAACCACTGTGGTTTACTTCGTGTTATTATAATTATGATTTTTACTTGTAACATTACATTTAAGTTGGTAAATACAGAAAAAAAACATAGACCTTTTCCAAAACATTGACTAGGTACTGGCTAACTAGCTCGTAGGTATTCTGATATCAAGTTTAATCCAAATTCATTACTCCTTCACGCTAAAACTAATGGACAATCCTCACAGCATCATCTAGCCCCGAGCTCAGAAGAGTTTGTGTTATGGGTAGGTAAAATATAGATATATTATTCATACAATATATTACATAGATTGATGATTTTACTATACATCTAAAACACTCAGAACCCCGGACAATCATTAAAATTTGCAGATCGTACAAATATCACTCGTCAAATTTTAATATACCTCTATTATTACCTACACACAATTCCCTTTATTTCCCCACTTTTTCTTTCAAAAACCGCTGTGGGTTTATGAAATAACCAGTTTAGGTGTGATTGTTTTACTCTAGGTACCTACGTGAAACTAGGTTAAGTGTTTTATTGTACGCTTCTAATTAGTGTCGCTTTTGATGCCTGTAGCACTAGGTTTTGATATTTCAGAAGTACGAGGTTCAAGTATACAAACTCATTTGAACTCTTAAATAAGAGATCTCTGTATCAAAAATAGAGCGTTTTATTCGCTAGTGTTTTGTTTTGGGTTAGAACGGAATAGAAATTGTCTAATGCTTATTTTGTAAGCCTTATAGATATTGATTTACTAGAAAAATGAATATTCAAAGGATAGTGTTTTGTTTTGTGGTAGAATAGCAACCGATTTCAAACTCCATGCTCTTGATTAAAAATCGAACAACACCGGAGTAGCAGATTTCAAATATAAAAAAAAATCTAAAACGCCTAGAAAAAAGTTATGACATCATACATAATAAAACACAGTTGAGAACCTCCTTTTTTGAAGTTGTTTGAAAATATGACACCATTATGAGAAGCATTTTACTTTGAAATAAAACATCGAAATCGTACACCTAGAAAAACAGTTCTATGCGTGTAACACGTCTCACGTACAATCTAATTGAAAACCTCGGAAAATCCAAGACTTTTACAATGCTACACCAACTACAGCGCGTGGCAATACAGTCATTCTGAATAAAATATGACCCAAGACTGAAACACATTTCCGTTATTCATATCTCACATACGACTGCTAATTTTTCGCCAAACCTGGCATCGAGCCCAAGTGACTAATCTGTCCGAATTGAACTCCGTGCGGAGAATTGAACGAATGGGACGAATTGAACGGACGGGACGAATTGAACGGACGGGACGAATTGAACAGGAAGGATTGTACGAGAGAAATTGGAATCGGACGTCGCTCGATTGAAGTCAAACGTGAAGTTTAAGTGGTTTTCAGATAGTGTATAGTTTGTGAGGATTCCTAGATATGGGGGAGATAGGCCACTAGCCGTGGGGAATAGAAACTATACCATTTTTGTAATCTACTATATGATAGGTATTATAAAAAAAAACATTAAAATTTACAATATTCCACACCGCAATAGCATATAATCCACTTAAATATAATCAAACTAATTTAATAAAATCGGTAGTTTGGATGGATCAACCATCACTTGTTATCTCTTCCGCCAAAACTACTGAATGTATCGCGCTGATATTTGACGTTCCAGGAATAAAAACAAGGGCTACTTATCATCGATTTTTACGCAGTGAAGTCGGGCGCAACTAGTCAAAAAGAACATGTGAACGCTACAAAAATGTAGTTATTTCTACATTACTACATTTTTGTTGCGTTCACATGGTGTGCTCCTTCAACGTGCGTTGCAGAGGCGGTTATTAGTCCACTGCTGGACATAGGCCTCCCCTAATGAGGGCACAGCGACCTGTCTTCAGCTTGCCGCACCTAGCATCTGCCAGCAGTCTTTCGCAGATCATCCCACCTGGCCGGAGGGCGTCCTACATTACGTTTTTCGAGTCGCGGTCTCCACTCACACGTTTACCCCAACGTTTTTTGGTTCTTCTTGAGATATTTCCGGCCCACTGCCACTCCCGCTAGCTTCTTTAAGCCGTATCGATAACTTTGGTTCTCTGTCGGATTTCATAGAGCCATCATTATGGTTCACGAAAACTTTTCTATTTTATTATTTTAAAGCTGGTACTAGCAGCCCTTCTATACGTAGGTATAGTCTAGTGGAATATGCCGCATGGGGTGCCCTAGGGAAATACGAGCGAGCGGCCGCTGGTCGATGACCTCCAAGCTAGGGGATGTTTCCCATGAATTAATGTTATGTTCAGGGATTTTGTGAAATCGCTTTTTGTTTTTACTTACAACTTATTTCTTACTAGCGACCCGCCCCGGCTTCGCACGGTTTTATTATACGTATAAACCTTTCTCTTGAATTACACTATCTATTAAAAAAAAACGCTTCAAAATCCGTTACGTAGTTTTAAAGATTTAAGCATACAATGGGACATAGGGACAGAGAAAGCTACTTTGTTTTATACTATGGAGTGATTTGTCCCAGGGTTCTGTGTTTTTTATTTCTAAATCACTATAATTTTCTATGTTTAGTAAAAATATCTATCTATGTAGTGTTATTGTAATAATTATATCAGTCATCTAGTACCATAAAAGAAACTCTGCTTAGCCTGGTTATGCTTTGTGGATTATTATTTATTATTTATTTTCCGGGGCATGCATGTGGCTTGAATGATGGGGATATGGATATTAATTTATTAAAAAAGTAATCTGGCTCAGCGCATCAGCATTGCCATACAGCGTGGTAATGCAGCCACTGTCTTGGGGACAGTTCCGACTTCCGACGGTATTAACATGGATCAATTGAGCTACCTTTAGACTGTTTGCAACCATCTACAGTTAGGTCAACAGTTTCAATTGTATATATACAAAGTATCTATACTAATTTTTATTATTTTTCTTTTCCTTGATTGTAAATGGCGTTGTCATTTATGTCTTATGTAAATGCTATATCAGCACATTTATTAATTCCTCAAAAATTACTTGCTTTTCACAATAAAAACATTTTCATGTATTATTCATGAATCATTTTTCGCAACGAATAATTGAAGGCATTCGAATAATGACTTTCATAAAAGTCGTATCGCGAGTAAAAATGTAAATTCGCCATTTTGAAAGCTCTGTCGGGGTTCTAATGCATATTTTACATTACGACACGTGTCGATAAGTACATTTGCATGAGTTAGCATTTATGATATCCTGAGCGTTTATGTGCTCCTGGTATTTTCATGAAATGTCGCCTACATTATTGCTTCATTAACTGTAATTTTTCTGTGAATTACAAAACGAATCACTTTAACTAATTTAACCGCCTAATTTGTTGGATGATTAAGGAATCCTTCCGGAATCGATTGGTGTATAAAACATTAGATGCAATGCATTATGCTATACTATGTGGTATCCTAAGTCCATTATAATATTATAAGAATAAGAATATAAGAATACGGTAAGATAGTAAGATAAGATTCATCATACATGACATAATTTACACAGACAGACTGACATGACAGACTTTCACATTTATTATAATAGTAATAAAAGATTTATAAAAGTTACTTATAAACAATCTTAAAACTATTTGTAAAAGTTGTCAAACCACACCTTTAACATGGTTTCCAAACATTTTATCACTTGATATACGTCCTGAAACTGATGATGATAACGATGTTTCTTTTCAGTTTAAACCAAGCAGTCAAGTGATAAAATCTTTGATGATGTTGCCCCAAGGCAAATATTTTATTTGTTTGTTCCCAAGAGAAGAGTTTTATGTTACGTACTTCGAACGCAGAAAAGTTTATTCCTTGCAAATCAAAACTTTTTGTAATATTATTTTTGCACGATTGTATTCTATTGTAAAGTACCCAGAGGTTATTTTTATCGAAATGAACTTACTATTGAAATTGGTGTAGAAAAATTACCTTCATACGAGCAAACAGAACTTTAATTAAATTTAATTTTATTTTAACTGACTTCGAAAACAAAATTTGTTTTTTTATAAGATTTTTTGTTTGTATCTAAGATGTTTGTCTGTTATTTAGGTAGGGCTCCCACACAAAACTGCGATTTGGTGCGATGCGATGCGATGCGATGCGATGTGATGCGATGTCACACGAACTTGATTTGCGAATTTCTGCGATGCGAATTTGTGCGGCGAACCGTTTTGTAGGGTAACCATACCTTCAAGTTTAGTCAGCCGTATTGGACGTGTTTTTAGGAAGCGTAAGATGGATCCCAAAAAGATAATTGAACCGATTTAAGCAAAAATGATCCAACCCACACAAACCTCATTTCGAGATAATCGATATTTAAGTTTGTGGCGGTATTTCTCTAGCTTTGTAATACAAAATGTTGTTATTTTAATTTAATTTAATGCTATGTAAACTCAACTTTTTTGCTATAAATAATATAAAGAATAAATTGTAATAGTTTAGTAGATAATTGGGAAAACTTGCGCCTGGATCATTATTACAAAATTAATTTTGTATGGAAAGAGCTATGTAGGGTGCAAAAATTAAAATGCAAAAATGATTCAAAGTGTGATAAAATTAGTAATCATTTTTGTGTTTTAAAAGACAAAACAAACTAAATTGGCCCTACTCCTCGTCCAAATCAGAATAAGGTTCATCACATAAACCATCTACATCGTCTATTATTGGAGCTTCCCTTCAGTTTCTTAAATTAATCAATGCAATCATCTGGTATCTAATATTAGATCTGCTGGCCCTGTACTTATTTTATTTTATTTATTTATTTTTCATTAAAGTACGAAACACACAGAAGCCGGAGGCGAGGCGGAGGCGAAGGCGTGCGAGTTGTATTCTATGGAATCCTATGAAAGCCTACACACACACCGCAGGCCGTGGCGAACGCGGTGCCATAGGAAAAACCGGCACGCCTTCGCCTCCGCCACGCCTCCGGCTTCTGTGTGTTTTGAACTTTATGGTTTATTTCGTTTACGTACTTAGATGGAATAGCAATTTCAAATATTAACTTGTCAAAGCTTAACTTGTTTTATATCATCATCATCATAATCAACCTATATTAGTCCACTGCTGGACATAGGCCTCCCTTAATGAGCGCCATAGCTCCCTGTCTTCAGCTTGACGCATCCAGCATCTGCCAGCAGTCTTTCGCAGATCGTCATCCCACCTGGCCGGAGGGCGTCCTATACTACGTTTGCCAAGTCTCGGTCTCCACTCAAGAACACGTTTACCCCAACGGTTGTCGGTTCTTCACGAGATATAGATTCTGTTATCTGAAATAAAATATTTTTATTTATTTTATTTTATTTATAGCCGGCCCACTGCCACCACTTCAGCTTGCTAATTATTTGAGCTATGTCGATAACTTTGGTTCTCTTTCGGATGTATTCTTTACGAATCCTATCCTTCAGAGAAACTCCGAGCATAGCTCTTTCTATAGCTTTCTGAGCTCTTTGAACTGATGGACCAGCTTAATATTATAGTTTGAATCATTGTAGCAAAATAGAACGGTTATATGTTAGGGTAACCAAAGCAACACAAAAATTATTCAAGTGGCATGAAACACTTATACATTTTAAAAAATGGTCTTCGACATGACAGTTGTGGGTTGGATCATATGGGTTCCACATTTGTGAACATAGAGGTGTGAGTCTTTGATATGTTAAAATATACCTTATACTGATTACATAGGTTAAAAAAACTCGAAATTGACTAGGTTGTGGGTTGAATCATTTTTGCATAAATCGGTCCAATTGCACTGCTGTTATTGTTAAATAGATATAAAAGAAAAAGAAGATTCTGGATTCATCCATTTAATACGATTATGAACACTGAAGGGAACTATTTTACTCGAAATTACTATGAGTTGAGAACTGAAGCAGTTTTTTTTTTACAACACAAAGAAGGCGGCTCAGGCGCCGCGCATCTTTCGCTAATGTTGTCTCAGAGCGGACTAAAAGGGGGGTCACCAAGTATGACGTAATATGACAGGAATGCGCGATGCAAATGAGATCGGACGTTATCGTGCGAGCTCGCAGATATTTGCGATGCGATGCGAGCTCGCAGTTTTGTGTTTGAGCCCTAAGTATACATATGTTTTTTTATGTTCATGATATTTTTAATTTATTAAGAAAATAATTCCGTCTTTTTTTACTTTAAAAAACAGCGTACCCATGTCCTATAAATAGATAAATTAATTCGAATTCGGTTATTAGTTTTAGTGTTAACGACGTACATGTCTTCTAAATGGTTATCTATGTGCACTATTTGTAATAAATAAATGAAAAATATAGGTAATATATAATTTATAGTTAGGTACTTACATCTACATACTAGAGGTATACTGGTCCTTTTTGGATGCAACCATCCCCCTAATAAGCGAAATAAGGTCCACCCAACCCACCATTATTGGTACCATAGAATAGACACTTATCTATCTTGTGCGTGTCATAAAAATATTCCGTTTCATCCATAACTTCACTATAATAGTCAAACAACTCGACCTACTTCTCATCAAACTTTAACATGGCGAGCACGTACGGGGTTTGCAAAAACCGAGCCTGTGTAATTGGGATAAGGGTTTGTTCAGAAAAACTGAAATATGATTATAGGGCAATCGTTTGGATGGACTATTTATCTTTTAAAAATATATTTAAGCATCTGGTCGATGCGACGCGACTCGAGAGCTGGTGAGTATCTGGCGCAGTGCATCAGCATTGCCATACAGCGTGGTAATGCAGCCAGTGTCTTGAAGACTTTCGACTGGTAATGATATGGATAACTTGAAATACCACCATAACTTGAGTTTTCAATCGTAGCTAAATTATTTCAATTGTGCATATATACAAATTTATGTTTGTTTCTATACCGTGATTATATTTTTTTTTGACTAACGTAACCTATAACTTTTAAAACTAACATGGTTTTTAACACTAGATTCATTGAATACGGGATATTTACCACGATTTGTTTTCTTTGGAGTTTTTCGATATTTCGGCACCGAAAAAAAGAATCGAGCTACTGAGAAGTCGGCCATAGCAGAGCATCTTCTGGAGTCTGGTTCGAATCACTGGATCGAGTTACACAACCCACAAGTAATCTCAACAGAGCGACATTACATACCAAGAATGGTACAGGAGGCCATTGAGATTACCAAACACAGGAACTTCAATCGAGAAGAAGGTTTCCAATTATCAGAAACCTGGAACCCTGTTGTGCGGATGTGCAAAAACCGAAGAAGTGATTACGTTTGGATAACATTAGTGTAGTGTGTCGTGATCGAGTTGCGTTCGATAATGAAACCGGTGGTAGTGGTAACGTTCGTAGCAAAAGACGAAAAATGAGGGTAGATCGATATATCTGCCAATAGAAACTCACTCGCAGTGACCTCAGTTCTTTCGTGATCATGGCGCTTGTAACGGTGCCGGTCGAAAAACTCCAAAAAAAACAAGTCATGGTAAATATTCCGTATTCAATAACTCTAACGTAACCTAAGCACTATATAGTATAAAACAAAATCGTTTTCTCTGTCCCTATGTCCCTATGTCCCTTTGTATGATTAATTCTTTAAAACTACGCAATGGATTTTGATGCGGTATTTTAGTAGATAGAGTGAGTCAGGAGGAAGCTTAATACGCATAATAAAACCGTGCGAAACCGGGGTGGGTAGCTAGTTATGATTAACTTGTTGTTGGTTTTGTACGTGGATTACGAAAAAAGTCATCGAATCCTCTTTTGGCTTCAAATGCTATCACGCTTACACGAGCATGAAATTATTATACTGCTATTGCTCTTAACTATGAAAATTAGTTCCTTTTTATGAGGTAGAGGCGCTTAAGGCGCCAAATGTATGAATACAGACAAAAACTAGGTATTTTGAGTCGAGCGAGCCGAGCATCGACGCAGAGCCAGGTCGACAGAGGGGAAAGCATTCAATTCAATACACAGCCACGATTTTGAAGCGCGTCTTGTATTGCGCAATTTCTTGCGATATTTGTTTCCAGGAAATATATTTTGTAATAAGACATAGGGATACGATCTTACACACTACCGCATTTTTATCGACGCAATAAAGGTTTTCCGACGCGTTTCCGAATCCTGCCATATCGGGATACACAGTTCCTTCTTGCGTTTTGCGATTTTTACAGCTGTAAGAAAGTTCTCGACACAAGACGCGATTCTAAATCGCGTCTGTGTTTTGAAAGCTTAATTTAAAACCGATACTGAGGACTCTGACTGCTATAAATATTCTGAATAGTGAATCTTTGAGCTTCATTTTAATGGGATCGATACTGCATGCAGTCGGATGAACGTGTTCTGATTCATTCCGATGCGATCTGAATAACAATCCGACAGCTGGGATTTAAACCTTGTTTTTATTGGGACAGGGTTTTGAATTTATTTTCAATGTTATTTTGTATGTTGACTGGTAAAAACTGATTCAACTGAAATAATAAATACGATCTTCTCACCGGCTGGTACGAAGTAATAAATAAATTAAAATGCCTACTTAAAAGAATTAAATACACAATAACATAGTTTTATATTGTTAACACATCTTCCTCTGTTAGACAAAGGTAAGATAAGTTAAAACTTCTAGAAAAAAACGTCAAAAACAAACATCTTCTTAATTCGAAGTCTGTGAATCTTTACACGAAATCAATTTATTTATTTTTTTTTGCTTAAAAACTGCGTAACTTATGTACATAATAACTACATGAATAATGCTGGACAATCCACACATCATCAAGTCTCATAATAAAACTTGCTTTGTTTTTCAAAAACACAGCTGAAAAAAAGAGAGCAGGTATTTTATTTGCTCAACAGTAAAAAATTACGTACAAAAAACTCTGAAAATTAAATACGTTAAGTAAATTGAAGCCCGTACAGACAGATGTAACGAGCTTGTGAACATGGACGAACTAAGGGTACATGTTTAGGGGCAAAAACATAAATTGGATATTTCACACAGCATCATCAAGCCCATAAGTAAGTAGAGTAGGTTGTGATTCACTGGATTTTCAATAAATTCACTCACAATTTCGGTATTACGAAATGCCAATTTGTAAACTGGGAAAATTAAGAACAGTCCATATTCAGTAAATTATTTTTCTAGTCCGATGATTCATTCATTCATTGTTTCGAGGCGGGAGTCGAACCTTCAACCTCCTGCGTTGCAGGTAGACCTTCATCCACTACGCCTCACAATTATCATGCCCCTTTTCCTACGTCCTGAGTACGTCCCAAACAGTGTTTTCACGGACGAACGCGCAGATCCACTTCAATTAGGGTACTAGACGGAAAATTAGTTCGTCACCTAACTGCAGCGTCGAAACACCTGCCAATCTACCAGGGAAATGTGGGGAGAAGGAGGAGTGACGATGTAATAAAGTTAGGTGATGCGATGAAAGATTTATTTTCAACAGCGCAGGCCGCAGCGCAAATTGGAAGATGGGAGCTTCGCTTAAACGTGCAAAAATTAAGTATTCCGTATCTAAATAGCGTTGGTATTTTCGGAAATATAACGTCTGACACTTGCCCAGTGGATTGTATATAAAATCTATACTTATAATAAAACTGTAACAGGTCCAATTCTGTACATTGAAGATATTTTGAAAATTTTTTTTGGAGGGCACTCTATTATCGATACTCAAGCCAAAACTGTATTTTTTTTCATTCATGTCTGTCTGTCTGTCTGTCTGTCTGTCTGTATCGTAAACGCGCATCACGCCGAAACTACTTGATGGATTTAAATGAAACTCGGCATGATTATAGGTCATATTACGAGGAAGGACATAGGATACTTTTTATCCCGGAATTCGGTAAGGTTCCCCTGGGAAAGAGGGTGAAAGAAAAATTCTTTAACCACGCATCAC
This sequence comes from Eupithecia centaureata, assembly GCA_944547425.1. Lineage (NCBI taxonomy): Eukaryota > Metazoa > Arthropoda > Insecta > Lepidoptera > Geometridae > Eupithecia > Eupithecia centaureata. Next base: position 10,475,140 of record OX155695.1, on the reverse strand, counting down.
GACGGAAGTGAATGAATTCGAATGGAACTCGGGACGATTGGACATGGGATACATTTTATCCCGGAATTCAGTTTGGTTCCCCTGGGCTATACGGGTTTTCAAAAATTTCTCACAGCATTTGAACGACGCGTAAAGCGTCGTTCAGGCAGTGAGAAATTTTTGAAAACCCGTATAGCCCAGGGGAACCAAATTGAATTGAACTGATAACCGCGAAAGTTTGTAAGTATGAATGGATAGATGGATGGATGTTTGTTACTCTTTCACGCAAAAACTGCTCAACGGACGACTCGAACTGGAAGAAAATTGCCACAGAGATAGATCATAAGCTGGAATAAGACATAAGCTTTATTTTATCCCGAAAATCCCATGGGAAAAGGAATTACGCAAGTAAAATCGCGAGTACTCGAAATACTAATCATGCGCAGACGAAGTCGCGGGCACCAGCTAGTACTTAAAATAAAACTGTAACAGGTCAAATTCTGTACATTGAAGATATTTTGAAAATTTTTTTTGGAGGGCTCTCTGTTATCGATACTCAAGCCAAAACTGTAATTTTTTTCATTCATGTCTGTCTGTCTGTCTGTCTGTATCGTAAACGCGCATCACGACAAAACTACTTGAATTCAGTAAGGTTCCCCTGGGAGAGAGGGTGAAAGAAAAATTCTTTAACCACGCATGACGCCGAAACTGCTGATTGAGTTGGAATGAAACTCGGGACGATTTGAGTTCATAGTACAAGGAAGGACATGGGATTCTTTTTATCCCGGAATTCAGTAAGGTTCCCCTGGGAGAGAGGGTGAAAGAAAAATTCTTTAACCACGCATCACGAGGGAATTGAATGAATTCGAATGGAACTCGGGACGATTGGACATGGGATATATTTTATCCCCGAATTGAACTGATAAACGCGAAAGTTTGTAAGTATGAATGGATAGATGGATAGATGGATAGATTGATAGATGGATGGATGTTTGTTACTCTTTCACGCAAAAACTGCTGAACGGATCTGGATGAAATTTGGCACAGAGATTATAAGCTGGAATAAGAAATAGGCTTTATTTTATCCCAAAAATCCCACGGGAAAGGGAATTACGCAAGTAAAATCGAGTACTCCAAATACTAATCATGCGCAGACGAAGACGCGGGCACCAGCTAGTCAATACATATTTGTATAAAATTATGAATTTTAGGGTCTTTGGTCAACTGAGGCCGCTCGAACTTATCCCGCGGATTCAGTTGACCTAATGAATATTTTGAATCGATCAAATCATCCCATTGATACATTTTATGATTTTTATAGACACGTAAAAAAGTTTAGTCTTTCACATTGGTTCTTGTTTCGTAGAGCGTCTACGCTATTTGTAGCAGCGTAGACATGCTACGAAAAGCCGTAGCATCTCGTAGCAAATTTTTCTACTACTGACCGAACCTGCGAAGGAAAGAACTAAATGAAATTCAAAATAAACATGATCAATAATCATATATTATAGAAATTGAAAATTTTAATCTAGAGTCTCGATTTTAATTTTTCGTTTAACAGTCTAGACAAAAAAATGCTGATTTTTTTGTAGGTTTTTTTTTATATCTCAATATTTAGGGACTTTTGTCTTTAATAGACTGTTCAATGCTAAATCCCGTATTTTGACTACATTCTAAACATAACAATAACTAAACTATATGGGACAAAGGGTGACACAACCGGTCCGAATTCCACATAAATCGCTTCGCCTGTCAAACTGACGGGGTTAAACTCTGTTCGGTATTTTACCTAACTTTTTGAGGTTCATTCATAGCTGTGACGATAACCTTTATAACTACCAATTTGACATCCTAATTATAAAAGTCTCTTCAAGCGCATAAAATAGTAGAACCAAATGCAAAAACGTAATTTTGATCATCTTGATTGAATGGCACTATTGAGACCTTTGTTTTGAATTAGTGGAATTCGGACCCAGGTTTCCATCCTGTTCATACACACGTCCTTCAAACACATCAATTAGACAAGCTACCAGGATCGCAGCACGCCTCAAGAGGTATGAATTGGTTCAATCAAGATAGTTTGCACTCAGCTTCATATACAAAGTAAGTAGTTTGATGATAGGAAGGTATTACATTTACTTTAGATGGAATGGTAGTCATGGTTATATAGGGCTTAGGTTATTTCAAATGATGTTTAAAGATTGTAAGAAAATAAATTTGTTAAAAATAAGTTGTTTATTAGAAAATTATAATAAAATATTTGTTAATGAAGAAAATAACAATTAAATGATAGCAACAATTTACAAGCGAAACAGTTGAGTGTTCTTTTAGTAGTTCTAATTCCTTTCCTATTATTTAGTTGAAATTTTCTTGAAATAAAACTACAATTGTCACTGGTAAATTGGACTTTAGTAAAGTTCAATTGCACCAATTAAAAAAAAACTTGCATTGTTAATGGTAAATTTGACTTTATTAATTACATTAATTGATTATTTCTTTACATTGGTCCAATTTTAAAAGTTCCGACTGACCTATGTTTTATTAAGGTGCCAAGTGAGTAGTATTTCAAAATTAAAATGCTTTATACTCTTAAAACCTTACAAGAAAATATTCAAATGACATTATCAGTAAAACTAGAAAATAATTTATCACTTTAGTTTTTTGCTCACGACAAAGTAGCTCTAAGGTTATAAATACCCACCATAGGGCGCTAAAGCTGTAAACACACGGTGGTTTCACTGACGCCTGCCAATTAGTGCAGTAGACGGAAAATTGCCTTTAACATGGCTTTAACGAGACCACCGGTGATAACACCTTTGATGAGCGTAATTATGTTGGCAGTATTTACCTAGCTTGGGTGTATGCTTATTTGTTGGTAGAACGTAGGTGTTCTAAATTTCAAGCGAGTTGAAAAAAGAAGTTTCTAGATTCGACTAGGTTTTTTGACGTTTGTTGCATCATAACTTTTTCATGTGAACCGATTTTTGGGATGGTTTTTTATTTGAACCTGCTTTTAGTGTGGTTTTTTCTGTGTGTTCAAGCTTCATTAATATGTGAAAATAAGTTTTTAGCGTGAAATAATTTGAAATCGTTGAAAAATCAATTTATTGCGAATAAATAGGCCTAATCTTTGATTCAATAGAACTTTACAAAAATTTGTTGCTATTCATGTTGAATGTTAGCCCAAATCTTATAAAATTATTACAAAAACGCTTTGCTAGTACGATTTCCGGCTCGGAACAAATGTTTTTATTGTATGATCAGTAAATGTTCGGGGTGTTCTGGTTTGTTTTTATGTATTCAAAATAAAATATCTATGTCATCAGTCTTATGTATTTGTGGTGACACAGATAAGCATATAGTACGTGGCGTAAACGCGTTTTGCTAAGTCAGTAATTTCATTGGCTAAGCCGAGCTCTTAGTGTCACACCTCAGTCACTCCAGCAACCTCCCTCAGAAATCATATACCCTAAAATAGGGTTATAGATTATCGTTTTATATCATTTCTTGTATCCGTATTTCTGTGTTATGCATAGACTCAGTATATCGCACAACTATCTTTTACTCAACCAACCCACAGAAGCTAAATTAAAGACTTGTAATCTAAATGCAAAATATTAATTTCGGGACTCTTGCATCAATTTTTTAAGTTTCACAACACAATCTCTGCTTAACTCCGTGGTGATGTGAATTGCATGCAATCTGTATAAGATTTCACAATGTGGAAGGCTAATTTTAGTCTCAATATAAATGTGCCTACCCACGTGATCGCAACCACGAGCAGAAACTTTAGTGAAAATTTTTGTTATTTAGTGGTTGGTTAGTTGAATGACAAAAATTTTGCTTATTTTGTCAGTGTCTTGGTTATTCATAATACAAGACGTAAATCTTTGATGTTAGGTATGCTTACCTACTTTATTACTGACGTACTTATTTAGGGCTTTAGATAGGTATACGTGGCGAAATATTCACGTTTTATTTTTCATCACAAAGCCCGCATTTATGAAAGCTCTTTTTCAGAACAATTCTTCCTTTCCTGCGTAAAATACCATCTTCCGTAAAATACCTGTTTACGTATGCAAATTAAACAAACGCAAACGCGTTACACGCGTTCAAACAAATATTAAGGTAGGTAGAGCTATTCTAGCATAAACTTGCGCGCGGAGTATGTGTTAAAAAACATTGAGGAGCTCCCCTTTTCTAAAATGAACACAAAAAGTGCCTAAGTAGTTGATAAAATCTAGACAAAGGTTAGCCTAGCGTAAACAGAAACAATGCAAAATTACTTAATAAAGCCAGCGTCTAGCGAGTGCTTCTGATTGGATATGGATCAGTTGAGCTACCTCTAGACTGTTTGCAACCATTAGGAGTTAGATCAGTTGTTTCTCTCTGTAAAATGGTACTACATTTTATTTATTATTTTGTTCATTATTACTAGAAAATCATGCATTTTCAAAGTAAAAACATATTCTTAATGTAGACCATTGTACTTTAAATAAAGATAAATAAATCAAACACACATTAAGTTAATTTCAAATAAACGAAGTTATGTTTTGTACAGGGTGATTACAACGTCTTTTTGGAAGATCTTTACATAATCAGTCTAAAACTGACAAAGCCAAGCACAACTTTAGGATAGAGCAACCCTACTCACATAAAGCTACATAGCATCTTATGATTTTTTGCAAGTAAATACGCCGACGAGTATGTTGCTTTTGAATATGTATGAACACGAACACCATTTGCTTTATAAAATGTGAGAAAACACGCTGCTGAGTAAAGAAAGACACGAGTACACAACTTGAAGGAATTCTGTACATACACGAAGACCGTTTGTTTTTACTAGGGAAATAAACAACAAATTATACACACAAAATCCATACTATAAGTAGTCCTACTATACCTAAGTATAGTAAGGATTATTACCCTAACAAAATGGCAAAAATGGATGGAACTCAAGATACAAGCATTCTTATCATCATGTTTAGTTTGAGTTCCGCCAGCACTGTATTGTAATTAAATGGCAAACTTAAACAGTTCGTTTTTTCATGTCAACAATTAGCTTTTTCACATCCCTGTAAGTTTCAGTGCTGAAAAGATCTTGGCTGTTTGTAAAACAGACAATTTATCTTAAGCGGTATGCTCAGAGCCATCCCTGATTGATGAAGAGGCTGAGACACAAGACAATGGCTTGAATATAATTTATGAAGCTCGAAGCGGAAAGAGTTTTTAAAGCATATTTCTGTTTGTACAAACATGTTTGAATAATGAGGTTGCTTGCTCCGATAAGTGGAACAAGTTTGTAAAGATTTACCGGAGAAAAATAAGATAAATGGAACTTCATTGGGCTTACAAAATAAGCACTTGGACAAGTCAATTTTTAAACTATAACAAAATAATATCTTTATACCTATATAAAAGAAAGTCGTGTTAGTTACACCATTTATAACTCGAGAACGGCTGGACCGATTTTATGATTTTTTTGTTTTTGGATGAAAATATAATATTTAACATATTAATAAATTTCCACGCGGGCGACGCTGCGGGGCGCAACTAGTTAGAAATAAAGTGTTAATTGATTTTCTCTTCGCTTCAATCTTTTGTGTCTTAGCTCAGTTGTTCAGATTTTCCTCTGCTTTTAAGCTTCTACAAAATACCTATACATTTACTTTCAGGGTGATGTTTTGTCTAAACCACCCTCAACATCTCATTTATCCTCTCGCACTATTCCAAGAGCCTAACAAACACGTTGGGTGTCAGCTGTCAGCCCCGTCAGCCCCACGGCGATGACCTGGCAAGTTAACAAGATCCTGTTACACCAGTGCTACACTAAATCCGTACTCTGAACTTTAGAATATAAACGACGCGTGACCCGAGAGCTGGTGAGTATCTGGCTCAGCCACAGATTACCAGCGCATCAGCATTGCCATACAGCGTGGTAATGCAGCCAGTGTCTTGGGGACGCTTCCGACTGGTATTGACATGGATAAATTGAGCTACCTTTAGACTGTTTGCAACCGTCTGCAGTTAGCTCAATGTTTTCAATTGTATAAACTAGTTGTAATTTTTTCTATTCGTTGATTGTAATTTTTGTTGTTAATAAATTATGTTATTCTTAAAAAAAAAGAATATAATAAAATAGAAAAACATTAATTTATAACAACGATACAGATACCATAACGACACACTTTTAGAAAAGGTATTACATTCAAAGTGTGTTGTGTCTTTTTATTTTTCCCTGTGAATGTTTTTGTGTTTGTATTGTAAAATTTGTTATTTATGAACTGGGTACTGTGTGATTTTACTTATTTATCTATTTTAAGTAAGTATAAAACTTTATAATATCTTTTTTATAACTTTACAACAAAAAGGAGGTTCTTAATTCAACTTTTTTTTTATTCTCGTCCTGCCTCAGAATTTTTTTCTAGGAATTCCGATTTTGATGGTTTTTTTTTATTTGAAAGCTGTTAGTACTTATTAAGTTACAGGGATACAATGAAATGAAATACAATATAGAGGATTAATTAGGATAAATTTCTAGAAGGAATATAACAGTAAAGCGATTGCCGCAGATTAAATAAATAAATAAATAATTCCGGACAGTCCACACCACAGATTGTTGTATAATTTCTATTTATTTCAAAAAATTGAGTGTGGTGTCGCGTTTAATGTCTTCAAACTCCTGAGTGAGTGAGTCTTCAGCGTATCTATCAAAAACCACAGAGATCCAAACCAATGTTCGATCAGAAAATATACGAAATAAACATTATGAGCCGATTCATTTGTTAATAAGTCGTTTTGGATTAATAACGAACGAAATAGTCGTTTTTCAAAAAAAGAAAATTAGATTTCACTTTACTGTAAATTTCGAACATTAAAACAAATTTTAAAATTCGATTCCTTTAAATTCCTAGGATCGGTAACTTGCTACTTGGAAAAGTGTTGTACAAAATGCGTTCAGCAATGCATGTATGAATTATGGCCTTGTAGATGTGGCGAAGTAAAGCATTTTCTGAAGAAAATATAAGGGACAATTTATTTACGTAACTTTTTCCAACCCCTGTTTAATTTTCTGATTTTGGTAGGTGAATTTTCCCCAAATCTAAATTATCTTTAACGATATTTTCACGTCTTGTAGGTACCGCAAATAAGGAAGATACGGGCCAGCGATCAGGATCAAAATTTTATAAACATTTAATCTTGTGGTGAAAGTGAAATCAATAGAAAATTCTGGTTTCGGACTACTTTGGGCCGAAGCCAGAGGGACGAATGCGGACTAATTCAAAAAATCGAAATCTTGACGTTGCTTTGCGGATTTTCATTAATGATCTTATACATTTTAATAATTATAAGTAGACCGTTATGCATTTTACGTTAAAGTTATGTAATCTATTAATAAAATTCGTTCTAATATAATTAGATAGATAGATAATTCTTTATGACAAAGCCTTATTAAACATTACTTACTAAGTAAACTTACCCTATAGTATAGAGAGTTAATGAAATTACCGGTCTTATCGCATTTCATTTATTAACTTTTTACTTACAGATTTTTTGCAGGCCATTAATTTGCAGTTGCATTATAATTATATTGACATAAGTTTTGATCATGTTATGATTTTAACTGCAAGATACCAAAAAACCTTTGACAATAAATGGTACAAGATTTTTCTCAAGACCGGAACTTCCTGGTTTCAGTGTAAACTCAGCCCATCGCCAACAAATTGCTTTTATCGAACATGATTTATGTTCATTATTTTGTTTTGGGATACAATCGATATTAACCTTTCTGTAAATAATGTTGCGGTTCAAAATGAAACTAAGGGTAACCTTTCTTTGTTACAGGATAATCATCATCATGGGGAGTTATTTCCCGTTTGTTTTGCTTGCGCTCGTCTCGGCTGCGAATGCTCAAACGGGAAAAACAGGTGAGGAAGAAAAAAATTCAACACTTCGGTTAATTAATCATTTATTTGGCTTTTTGCATGGTTATAAACCTTTTTTCAGGCATTTTACATGGTTAATACCTAACAAATTTAATACAGAAGCAAGAAAATATGAGAAAAAATAATGTGCGACGTTCATCGATATGTTTAACTAGCTGATGCCCGCGACTTCATCCGCGTGGTATTATTTATTCCTTCAATTATAACAATTGCAGATCGAAATACCTTATAATGCTTTTTAGAGACAACATTCGACATAAACTGTTCGGAACAATGGTTGGCCGACTTACACGGGAGGAACCACCATAAAGCTTCACAAAAAGTATAAATGAAAATGACGCATAGTCAATCCTTGGCGAATAATATGTAAACTGAGAAGAAAAAAAAATTTTTTCTTTCTCTATCCACGGTATTGTAAATAATCTGAATTTTCAGATAAAACCACCATTCTATTGAGCAAGTATCGAATTTGATCAGACTCCAACCGCCGAGCTTGGTGTTGTTCTTCGGTTTCTGGCTGTCGTATTTCATTTACTCTCTCCCTTTCTCTTAGTAATAAATAGTCACATTCCTGATGTATGCGTTCATTGTCATCCCTGGCTAATGGCTATGTTATCGTTGCTGGTGTCGATCATGAAGTCTTTCTATAGCTCTAACAATATTTTGACGATCTCGAGGGTTACGTAAATGCTCCTCACGCTGGAATAAAGTTTGAGGCGTAAGATAATGATGACTCTCACGATCAGCTGTAAGTCATGTTTCTCTTTCTTGGCTGGTTTTCAGCAATCGAGACGCAGCCGTGCGTCTACGCTGAGAGCTCAAGCGAGACTCTCTTTCAGTTAAGGTCTCTGAGACTCGTGACAACATAATTATGGCATTCTCGATCAGCTGTAAGCCGTACATCCCGTTCTTGGCTGGTTTCAAGCGACCGAGACGCAGCCATGCGGCTACGCTAAGAGCTTTAGTGAGACTCTCTTTCAGTAAAGGTCTCTCGATACTTGTGACAACGTATGGCGTTCTCGAGCAGCTGTAAGCCATTCTCATCCCATCCCTTTCTGGCTGGTTTCCAGTGATTTAGACGCAGACGCCGCAGTAACGCTGAGAGCTCAAGCGAGACTCTCTGTCAGTAAGGTCTTTACAACTTATGGCATTCTTGATCAGCTGTAAGCCATACATCTCTTTCTTGGTTGGTTTCAAGAGATCGAGACGCAGCTGCAAATCGCTGATGATATATAGTCGTAATGGCAGAGTCGCTAGAGGAGCTGACCCACATGCTGAACGACCCCGCGATGCATCGGTCTTGGCATGAATTTGGATAAAACCAAAGTCATGATCAATGGCCAAATTGTTCCAGGACCGACCGTCATAGCTGGCCACCTTCTCGAAATTGTTTCCGAGTACACTTATCTTATGCAGATTGTGCATTTAGGTAAAAACAATGTTGAGAAGAAGGACAAAAGTATGATCCCTAGGCTGCTTTTGGGAAACTATGTCAGGTCTTCAGGAATGTTTGAAAACTAAAGTTTTCAATCGAGCGTCCTTCCCGCAATGACTTGAGCTGAGACGTGGACACTCACGGTAGGGCTGGTCCACCATTTTAAAGTTACTCAGCGAGCTATGGAAAGAGCTATGCTCGCAGTTTCTTTGAATGACAGGATTCGTAACGAATACATCCGACGGAGCTCAAAGTAGCAGTGATAAAGATAAAGTGACAGTGGGCCGGCCATATCTAGGGAAGAAACGACAACCGTTGGTGTAAATGTGTTTGAGTGGAGACCGCGACTCGGCGAACGTAGCGTAGGATGCCCCCTGCCAGGTGGGAACGATCTGCAAAAAACTGTTGGCTGGCAGATACTGAATGCGGTAAGCTGAAGACAGAGCGCTATGACGCTCATTAAGGGAGGCCTATGTTCAGAAATGGATTAAGTTTGTTGATGATGATGATGAGGTGCGGCTGTAGCTATGTTAAGAGTTCAAGTGAGACCCTCTTTCAATAAGGTCTCATTTTTAGCTTCTCATGAATACTGAGAGAGACTCGACCTTTTTCTAGGCATAGTGTGCAACTAAAAATTTTAAATAAATGTTATTTTCATAAATACTCTATTCATATCATAAGTATTATGTCTTAGTTAATAAAAAAACTGAATATTGTTTTCAAAAAATACCTTACGATGTTAAACAAAGTTTTTTTTAATTTTACCTGGAAAAGTAAAGAAAATGTAAGAAAACAATTTAAATTTAAGATATTACTTGAGACGTGGACACTCACGGTGGGGCTGGTCTACCAGTTCAAAGTCGCTCAGCGAGCTATGGAAAGAGCTGTGCTCGGAGTTTTTCTGAAGGATATGATTCGTAATGAATACATCCGACAGAGAACCAAAGTTATCGACATAGTTCAAAGAATTCGCAAGATGAAGCGCAGTGGGCCGGCCATATCTCGCGAAGAACCGAAAACCGTTGGGGCAAACGTGTTATTGAGTGGAAACCGCGACTTGGCAAGCATAGTGTAGGACGCTCTCCGGCCAGGTGGCATGACGATCAGCGAAAGACTGCTGCCAGATGCTAGATGCGGCAAGCCGAAGACAGGGCGCTATGGTGCTTATTAGGGGAGGCCTATGTCCAGCTGTGGACTAATATAGGCTGATGATGATAATGAATTCAACAGGAAATATTGCTTTTAGTGATAGAATACAAATTATTTTTAAAAATCTTTGAGTCATGACCATCCGCAATAGCCCGCTCGCGCATTCTGAGCCCGCGCGACAGACAGCCTTTGTGATATTCAGCAGTGAACTGAGCACTCTTGGTATAGGTATCGTATGTATACTTTCAAATGCGATTAGCAAAATGTAGTTAATATGAAATTACATGATAATGGCAGTATCAGTATTCAGTACTTACTCAATTAAAGTTTTTTAGCTATCCCACGGGAACTCTTTAATTTTTCGGGATAAAAAGTATTCTTTATGTTGACCAGGGATCTAGGCTACCACCATACAAAGTTTCATTAGAATCGGTCCAGTAGTTTCGGAGATTATCCCGTACAAACAGACAGACAAACAGACAAACAGAGAAATAAGAAAATTGAAACAAAATGAAATCAATTGTATTATACTTCTTACATCTCCCTGACTGGGTTTGGCATTTTTTTTCATTGTACAGAAATTCGACGTCTACGATTTTATTATATGTATAGATATATACAACTAGTGACCCGCTTCGCACGGTTTTTTTATACGTAGGTATAAACCTTCCTCTTGAATCACTCTATTTATTAAAAAAACCGCATCAAAATCCGTTGCGTAGTTTTAAAGATTTAAGCATACAAAGGGACATGGGGATATAGGGATATAGGGACAGAGAAAGCGACTTTGTTTTATACTATGTAGTGATTAAGTTTGAAGTCAATTTCTAGTTATAAGTACCTACTGTAACACATCAACATTTTTGAACTAGTATAATTCGGTACTATGAAAATTACCGTACCGTTTTACCTATAAAAACTAACTAAACTAAGATTTTAAATTAATAAAAACAAAACTAATGAGACTGACGGTCAGAGGCTTTACTATCTACCTATAATCACGACACTCCGAGCATAGATTGGAGACGACCGATGTGGCGCGGTGGGCGAAGGTCCGCCTCTGGCGCAGGTGGTTGCGGGTTCGATTCCCGCCTCGGAACAAATGTGTAAAACGATCTGCAGAAATTTGTTCCGTTGGTCTGGGTGTTTTCTATGTATAATAAAAAATATCTATCTATGTAATGTATTGTATTAAGTATATAAGTCATCTAGTACCTATAACACAAGCTCTGCTTAGCTTGGGGCTAGATGATGCTGTGTGGATTGTCCGGAATTATTTATTTATTTATTTTATTTATTTATTCAGCTACACAACACACAACGATGACCGAAGAAAAGATGAATGGATTGTGCAAAGAGGACAGGAGATATGCAGACATTTATTTATTAATAGCAAAGAAAAATACATGTTTTGGTTAGGTTTAATCCTATGTTAGGTTTATCTAGACACTAGGATTCTCTAAAACTATCCTTATATTACTAACACGCATGGTAGGCAGTTTCGCAAAGTACAAACACAGAGGTGTCTTTGTCTATCTTTGATTTAAGTGTAGAAGATAACTGTAACTGTAGTTAGAAAACTCTTTTAGAGTTAAGTTCGTCTTTGTACATGTCCATTTATTTAGTAACTTAAATTTATTATCTTGTGTGTGTGTGTGCACAACTATAAAGACCAGTATAAATTCAAACAGTAAATTAAACCTTTCAGAAACTGAACCACCGACCACGATCACCACCAAGCTGCCCACCACGACCCTGGTGACCACTACCGCCTGGGAAACGGAGACGCTGAACGAGGGCCAGGCCATCCAGAAGGCACTGCAGCATCTGCTCAACCATCGCCAGCCTGATTGGGGGTGGGGGAACGATACGCATCATGTCATGCTTACTCTGCAGGTAAAATTGCAAGACCTTTCAGTTTTACACCGTGGCCGCGTTGGCTGCCACAATGTGTACAATCTACAACAAAACTCCAAGTGAGTTGCAAAAATTATCGGTAAATAAATTAAACAAATTTTTATTAAACAAATTATCAAAACTATTCTTAGTAAAAAGGCTTTCTATAAAATATCAGATTATCTAGAGGATAAATATGTTTGGAAAGAGTTTTGTTCCAACTCTAAAACTAACAACTTAACAAGGTAAAGATTTTTTGTTCGCTTCTTTACTTTACCTTAAAGACTGAAGTGAACAAATCAAAGTGAGCACTTATTTCATAATTTCAATTATTTTTTAACCTGTATTTTTCTGACGTGTCTAAGAGTTCTGTAAGGTCTTGAGGCTTGAGGCTTGATAAAGCACTTTGATTTTGATTTTGAATAGATGATGCTCACTATTATATCCCAGAGAAAGGAGACTCAGAACCAGAACCGTAATGGCTGCCTGGATATGCGTGTTGTAGCTGACTTGTTCTGGTTGTTGAGTCACCAGGAGCGAGTAAGTAAAAAAATAAGTCTGTAGAAAGCCTTGTAGTAGGTGCAATAGAAAGTTGTCGGTATAAGAGCTCTCGCCAGATTATCTATGCCCTGGAGGGTTGAAATTTCAACCTGCACAGATTGATCACAGGAATTAACCAAGGAGGTCGTATGAGAGGATTGGCGCGTGCCACCATTCCTCGTATGACGAACATGACCACTTCAGAGTGTAACGTAGGTACACTTTAGGTAAGATTGAGACACTGATTGAGGGTGATCCAGAAAGTGATGCTGTATCTGCTAAGCCATCATCAGCCGGACTAGAAACGATAATCACCATTGTGATGATTACTTTTTAGGTAAGATTTGGCCAAAAACTTTTTTTTACTTACTCCTATTGACTCAACAACTTTAACAGAGTCGGCTACAACATGCATTATCCAGGCAGGCATAACGGTTCTGGGTCTCTTTTCTCTATGATAGATTTGTGAGGATCCTGTTGTGATAGTCATGCCTAGTATCCAATAATATCCTACCATAAAACTAAAAAGTAAACCTTCTGGTCCCTAATTTCCTATGCAATCTCAAACTTGCCAGTTCAACTCACCCTAGTACAATTTCCGTGTTTCGCAGCTCGCCAACAACACCGGCAAGGAAATAGAGCAGCAAGGCTTGGAGATGCAGCTGTCAGCTAAACAGATGGAGATTGAAATTCTGCTGATGATGTCTAAGTAAGTTCTAATAGGGTCCGTAGATCTTGTCATATACCTACACTGACGATAGTATTTAAACGCGACTGAGATGTCAACGTCTCAACATAAATACCGTCTACAAATTATATGGTTTATCTAAGTTGCAGTCTATTTCGGAAACACTGAATTTCTCGAACTGCATAACGTAGTCCTTGTTCCTACATCACATGACTATCAAATTTTATCTGTTCTGGCAAGATCACAGTTGCTGTGCGTTTCACGTATTGATCGTTATCCGGACAGGATAACGATCAATACGTGAAACGCAGTTGAAGACAGTAGACCATCATCATCTGCGTTTCTATATAATTTCTAGTTTATAGCTTTTATAGGCCCTCTTAGGCTAAATATAGCATACTATCGCGGGCTCGCTATTCTACGCAATCGATGTTATAGGTATATACCCTGGAGGCCTGGACTACAGGACTCCATTTCATGACGTGGTAAATAAAGTAAACTGTTTTTTTTATTTATTTATTTATTTAGGTTACATATTTACATTGACATTACAGTTGAGAACAAGGCGACAATGTGTTGGTCTTCTCTATTCATCCTGGTCAACATGACTTCATTAGAAGTCACTTAATTTAACAATGGCTTAAACTGTCGTTCTATTTCAGGCACCACGAGTCCCCTCCCCCCCTAGGCCGTCTCGCCGCCTACACCCTCGCTCTCGGCGCCCTCTGCAAGGACCCTCGGTCCTTCCACGGCCGGGACCTGGTGGCAGCGCTACTGCACCGCGAGCCGCCGCATGACCTGGAGTTTGCGTACGCCACGCTAGCTGCTTGCTCCTCCGCCGCGCATGTGAGGAGGAGGCATATCCGCAGGCTGCTGGATATTGCGAATGCTGCTGCTGATCATAGCTTGGGTGAGGGCTTCGATTACATATTTTTCATTTCTTTATATACAAAATTTGAGGAAACTTACAGCTAGGTTTAGTAAAATAGGTAAAAATTTTAGAAATTGCCTGGATAGACCAGTGCTTATTCGCTGAGCGCTAATTTAAAGTTTCCGCAGACATGAAAAATAATACATACAATAATACTTTAATGCATATCAAATAAACAGAAAAAGGACAAAACACAAAAACAAATACAGATAATGTATAATGGGAGGTCTTATCGCTAAAGCGATCTCTTCCTGATTCATCTTTCCAGTTTTATGTATTTCATAGTTTCGAAGCAGTAGTCCATTTTATATCTAACTAGCTGACCCGACATACGTCGTCCTGTCTTAATTATGAATATTGAATTTTTATTTTTTTCTGTCATAAGAACCTTCTCCTGATAATAACGAACAGAACAAAAAATAATTAGCGAAATCGGTCCAGCCGTTCAGGCGTGATGCCGTGACCAAGAGAAATAGGGATTCATTTTTATATATATGAAATCGGTCCAGCCGTTCAGGCGTGATGCCGTGACCAAGGGAAATAGGGATTCATTTTTATAATATATATAGATTACAGCTACATCATTGTTGGAGAAGGAACAAAGGTCTCAATTTCTATTAGGTATATACTGTGTAACTAACAAAATGGATGTCTGTATTGAAGACATTTTCAATTTGAAAGCAATCGTCCATCTGATGTTAAAGTCGAATATCCCGTTCTCAAATTTTAGTCATTCTTTAGGTACTAAGTTTTTTTTGTTCTTTTTACTAAATCTGGCTCCTATCTGACCCATATCGTCTTCTTTTTACCTTCTTTCCAATAAGGCCTTTCCAGAATACCTATAAATACCTATTTTGACGACAGATGTGGCACGTTGGGCGAAGGTCCGCCTGCGACGCAGGAGGTTGCGGGTTCGATTCCCACCTCGGAACAAATTTGTGTAGTACGATCTGCAGAATTTTTTTTCCGTTGGTCTGGGTGTTTTCTATGTTTACTAAAAAAAACTTATCTATCTAATGTATTGTAATAAGTACATGAGTCATCTAGTTACCCATAACCATAGACGAACGATGTCCATGCCATAACACAAGCTCTGCTTAGCTTGGGGCTAGATGTTGTGCGGATTGCCTGGTTTTTTTTTATTAAATGTTTTGTAGGTTTGAGCAGGCATAACACTTTACTGATCTTAGTAGGAATAAGAGTCTACATATTCCTTTGACAGACACAATATCAATGGTGATTCTGGCGCTGCGCTGCGTGGTTCAGGACCACCGTCACCGCACGCTGATCCACTTCGTGCGGCGCCCCATGGCCGGGCTCGCACGGCAGCAGCACCCTGATGGCAGCTTCGGGAGTCTTACTACCACTGCCTTAGCTATACAGGTAAAGAGAAGAATACTTAGGTATTTGGCTGAACTTAACATTAGCATGCACTTTAGGCAGGTAACTGTTGGGTCTATCGGATCCCTACAGCACAGACCCTCGTTCGATATTCTTAGGTATTTGGCTGAACTTAACGTTAGCAGGCAACTTGGGTAAGTAGCTGTTGGGACTATCTGGTCCCTACAGCAAAGACCCTCGTTCGACATTCGTATCTGTTTGTCAAAAGCAACCTTGGATCACAAAAACTCTACAATTTTCTACATACAGTGAGGAGTATACAGATCCTATATAATCTACATGACACAACGCAATTCCTCATCAAAGGACATGTTCAATTATTCTGGTTTACAGGCTACAGGCGAACTTCCAATATATAGTTTTCTTCTTGATTAATCAACCAGCAGTCCCAGACGCACGTTACTTATCTCCCACCATCTCAGTCACCTGAAGGCTTTTATCAGTTCAACCTGTCCTGTTCTATTCCAGGCACTAGAAGACTCGGAGTCAGGTCCCGGAGCTCACCAGCACTGGAGCCTCCCCTCAGCTCGCCGCTGGCTGCTCGAGCGGCAGAACGCTGACGGCGGCTGGGGCGGCGTCGCCAACACGGCAGCTGCGGTCGCTGCTCTCACTCCGGCCTCCTTAGCTGCGGTCAGACCTCCGCATTGCAGTGATAAACTGTTGGACAGCAAGCATGAACCTTTGGGTAAGCCAGCGGGCATGAGGAATCTAGTAAAAAGGTCTCACGGCAGCTGCGGTAGCTGCTCCCACCCCTGCGTCCTTAGCTGCGGTCAGACCTCCGCATTGCAGTGATAAACTGCTGGACAGCAAGCATGAACCTTTGGGTAAGCCAGCGAGCATGAGGAAGCAGAAATCAATATCTTGAATTTTCTTTAGTCCTACAAAAAAGCACTAAAACCAGTCAAATTTTTAAACTATGGGTAGGTACATTATTTTCAAAATAAATTAGATAAAAGAGTGATTTTCTCTCGGCTTCAATCTTTTGTCCACTAGTGGAAGAATCTAGTAAAAACTTATGAATAGGTTGGTTGGAACCAACTGTAGGGATTCAAAAAGCAACCCTTCTCAGCGTTGCGTCTCAGTCAACCACACCGCAAAACAATATCTGAAAAGAGATGACCTGCCCTGATGTTAGACAATAAGGCCCCAGCTCTCCAGTCTTGATTGATAATCCGCTGTTTATCAATAAAGGATGCTCAAAAACTGTTATTATGTTTCAGACAACAACGGAGGCACAGACATGAAGCCAGTCTACCAATCAGGGCACACCAGCAACGATTCTGACGCTCGCAACGTTTCCTTCACCTACACGCTTTGGCTCGGAACCAATGTCACTGAGAACTACACGCTTCATCTGGTTGCTCCAAGGTAATTTAGAAATTACTTGAACTTCCGTTTTCAAAATATCTTATCTGTTCGGCAAATTGTATTTATAGTATTAGGTGTATGGAATTTCAGATTCCTAACTCAACACATTTCTAACATTAGAGGTATGTAACTACTTCTTTGAGGTTTGGTACTAGTTGGTTGAGCAAAAAGAAGACTTAAAGCGTATCTACTACCATATTAGGCACTTATGTAGGGAGGTGCAATTTTTTGAACAGAAGATAGAGCAATGTAAAGCAATTTAGCAGGAATAGATTTTCCTAGAAGTCACATGAAGGTTGGTTAATTATTTGACCAACCATCAAACAAAGCCTACACACTTAGCAGCCCATACAACGTGCATCATCTACAAGTCTTCCTTCAAAATCACACGAATACTTTATTTTACTATAAATCTAAAACTTTTTCTTTCTAGAAACATTTCCTTCTACCACGTCATGCAAATGGCCGCCGAGCAAAACCCGAAGTTCAAGTTCGAAGCTAGCGAGTGGCCAAATGGTCACTACGTCCACACCCTCGGCGGACATAAGGAGGAACCCATGGGGTATCACTACTGGCTGCTGTACCGTCTTTCTGAGACTCCTGACCCTGCCAGTCCTCCTGGAAACCAGCTTGTAGCTCCTGTTGGTAAGATATGAGACTTACACTTTTGTAAATAGATCTTAGATTTGTCTATGTAAGAATGGCGCAAGCAGCTATTAGTTAATACTGTCACTAGCTCGTCACATATGTTAGTAAGAAGGGCAATGTGACTTACTCCTCTGTAATAGGGATCAGAATGATCTACAGTAGCAATGGAAATCTGGAGCCTATAGAGTACCTATCAGTTTCTCTACTAGCTGCAGTACCGTCTCTCTGAGACTCCTGACCCTGCCAGTCCTCCTGGAAACCAGCTGGTGGCTCCTGTTGGTAAGGATATCAAACTTATGCCTTTGTAAATAGATCTTAAAGTAAAGTACACACTGAAGCCGGAGGCGGAGCGGAGGCGAAGGCGTGCGAGTTGTATTCTATTCAATCATATGAAAGCCTACACACACACCGCAGGCCGTGGCGGCGAGGCGCGGTGCCATAGGAAAAACCGGCACGCCTTCGCCTCCGCTCCGCCTCCGGCTTCTGTGTGTTTCGAACTTTAGATTTATCTGTGTACGAATCGCGCAAGCAGCTTTTAGGGAATATCAAAAATACTGTAACCAACTCGTCACGTCTGTTAGAACAATGTGACTTACTCCTCTATAATAGGGATCAGTATGGTCTACAGTAGCAATAGAAATAAGAAGAAGCTTATGGGCAATATGAAAGAGAAGAGAAAACGTCTGCTATAATTTACTCTTTGATATTATTTCTTATTTTTCCGATAAATACTCGTCAATTATGTAAAATAATTTTGTGATCAATAAAAGCTTTTTAGATAAGTTACCTTTTTGTTTTTTCAGGAGTGGATGATCTTCTTGTGGAAGAAGGAGAGCACTATCTTTTCTGGTACAAGAAGCTGTAGATCCAAAGATCTCTATCACTTTTCGAGATACCCATCGATTTTTCTTCATTGTCTTCACAAACCCATAGTCCCTAAATGTTTCAGCTAACCAGAAATGATTATTTAGCATTAAATATCATAAGGTTACATTATATTTAATTAAAGATACCTGATTGAATACCTGCTTAAAAGTTTTTCGTGTATGTATAATGGTTTTGTGTAATAAAGAATCAAAGCCAAAAAGTATCAAAACCAACTTGTCAGTAAGGGCTACTATCACGGTAAAATACCTAGGTAGGTATTCTTATTTTCCGTTAAATAGCTACCTACTTTTACCGTGATAGTAGCTCAGAGTAACCTTCGTAGAAACTCACAATATTAATATAGTAGTGGTTTATAAATCTTCTGTAATTCTTTTTACAATACCAAAGGTTTTGATTTTGGTCTTACACGATTTTGCTTGACCTAGGTACCTTCTCAGTGTGAATCGAAAAGGGGCGTCATTTACACTTAGGTAGACTCCGATATCTTCAGCTCTTTCCATAAATCTAATTGTTTTGTTTTGTTGCCGGAAAAGAACGTATTCGGGGCTAAATATTTTGGCGCCAAGTAGGTACATTAGTGATATTTATTTCTGGCCGTTTTTGATCTCTCATTTCATCCCACTTCTGATTCCTTGTCCCTAATTATTTAATATCCAATACCTCTACTTTAGTAACTTAGATAATTACCTTTTAAGTATTTATCTTCATGTTTACTTAAATTAAGTCAATATCCTGATAGAAAGGATTTTAGACTTGCAATAATCAAACATTTCATTATTATACGTAAGCATAGTTAATCTAAACAATAAAATTAATCTACCTTAGAAAAATAAATGAAGACTAGTGTTTTTACCCGACTGGAAAAGGAGGGTTTTTATTATGAGGAATTGTCACTTTACAACTGAATGGTTAGTTCTGTCCCTATGTGTGCATAGATATTTAAAACTATGCTAACGGATTTGCATGCGGTTTTTTTAAATAGATAGAGTGATTCAAGAGGAAGGTTTACACATTATAATAAAACCGTGCGAAGCCGGGGCGGGTCGCTAGTGGAGTCTATAAAGCAGTCTCGGCGCGGCGGCGGGCTGTCGATTAGTTGACAAAACAGTCAATGTTACTGACACTGTCCTACGTAGGGGAGAGGCGTACAAAATGACATACCCTCTGCTAAATCAGTCATAAATCGTGTTTTATTAATTATTTTTAATATTATAATCACCTGTTTTAAACCTTGGTTCAGTACTTTATCGTAATTTAAGAGATTAATCAACTCAATACTAAAACAAAAAAGTTAGAGAACATTTAAAAAAAGATTGACAAAATCCGTTTTGTCCACCCTGTGCGGGTAAAATGACATACATCATGCGGACAAAATGGTATACCAAAAAATCAAGTTTTCTTCTATGTAAAATATTTTTAGTTCGCAAAAGAAAGACTTCGTCTTCTTTGGAACGTTTGTACATGATGCATGAGCCCATTTCTTGCAGCTCATGCACTTTAATCAAAGTTCCCTTGGCTTAGACCTGGAGACCATTGCAATAGATGCAACGGCAATCATCGGCATCGTCGGCCACAGTGTTAGTTTGAATGGACGAGAAATCTTCTTCGCTGCCCTTTTTGTCTGTCGGTTGAAATTGTGAGGAATTTCTTTTAAATACGTCTGCAAACTGATGGGGGCTAATTCCAGAACTTCCTTGCGAGTGAAACCGAACAGTCTCCAACACTTGTTCCATTTCACAAGTGAAGATACTTTTGTTTCTTCCCATATCCTTTTGTTGTTGGGGCTAAGCTTCTATTCTCGCCTAATACGTATCTTCTTAGTGTTGTTTGTGGGACACCACACCATATACTTTAGAAGCCATCAGCTAACACATTTCATTTTTACTCACAGCTCCAATAGCCTTTTCCATGGAGGTTTTATCCCAACCCTGTCGGTCTGCATTCTTGCATAATTTCGAGGCATGATCTTACATAGGATAATGTGTTTGAAATTATGATCTGAAGGAAAAAAACTAGGTGGGTCAAACGACATAGTATGCCATTTTACCCTCACAAGGGGTATGTCATTATGTACACTTTCAAAATTGATAATCTCAGTAAGAAAAACAAATAATGCATTTATTTTTATGCGCTTTCAACATATCACCAAGCTTTTTTAGTTCAATGACAATAAACAAACACCACCAAAGACAAATAAAAGTAAAAAAAAACTTACTTTTACCGCGATTCAAAATCCATCGGAACAAAACTCGTGGTGGATTAAAATTGTCAAACTGCCGTCCGCGTCAAACGGCCGAGCAGGCGTGACTAGCGTTGCGACAGGTTACTGCCTGTTACTAGGCGGCATCTGTGTGTCGATACGGGAACTAAATAGTCTTTAGTTTCGGAGAAAAGACCACTATGTCGTTTTGTCCACCTATGTCATTTTGTACGCCTTTCCCCTACACTATTTTACAAACTCGACGACTCGACGGGCTGTTTTAATTTTGTCATAGACTGTCCACGTGCTTTTCAATTGCTAATATTATGTCTATTTGAGAATGTATCCAGCTACTTGCAAATCTATCCAATTGCTGCGGAGAGCCGACATAGAAATGTAGAGTAATAAACTAATTTTAAAAGATCCTAGACCATTTGATTTAATAGTATCTTTCAATTGTTTTGTGATAATTCCTCTCTAAGTTATATCGTACAAGCATGTAAAATAGCGTTAGCAGTTCATGTTAAGATAATTAATGCATTTTTCAATTTTAAATATATCATTCGGTAATAGCAACACAACATCCTCTTTAAAAATGGAATGGCAGTTTGTATTTCTTTTTTTTTTAGGTTCGTTATCCAGAGTCCCAACGAATAATGTTGCCAGGACAGGTCTGTTTTTCTTTCTGGTGTAATGTTGCTATAACCTTAAAACTTTTCTAAGATTATTGTATCTCGGAATAGACGTTAATCATTTTAGACGAGACTGACCGATTCAATGGCTGAAGATGTAGTTGTACTTCACTAAGTTTTTTTTAGAACCATGTTATATTAAACATTGATCACGTGAGTAGGTATTTTAATTCATCGG
The DNA here is from genome assembly GCA_944547425.1 of Eupithecia centaureata. Classification (NCBI taxonomy): domain Eukaryota; kingdom Metazoa; phylum Arthropoda; class Insecta; order Lepidoptera; family Geometridae; genus Eupithecia; species Eupithecia centaureata. Next base: position 10,453,201 of record OX155695.1, on the reverse strand, counting down.
AAAAGCCTTTGGATTCGATATCGGAAACTTTTGACGATGAACACTATTTTAAACAACAACAAACAATTTTCCATTTGAATTTGAATCCTTAGTTTCGATATGAAAACAAAATGGCGTTCTAAAGATCTGACGGAAATGGAATCGAATTTGAAGTTTACGAACGAATCGAATGAATTAAAATACCCCTACAGAAAATAAATATAAGTGGTGGTTTTAATATGTCAAGGAATTAAAACCATATCTTAGTGGAAGTAACTTTACGTTAGAACTAACATTTTTATTGTACTATTGGATGGTTCTTAATAAATTATAAAATCTTGAATGGCGTTTTTCATTTATCCTATCCTTTTTCCTATAACAAATATATGACGCTCGATCTACGCCGCAGGAGGTTGCGGGTTCGATTCCCGCCTTGTTACTTTTTCCAGGGTTCTGGGTGTTTTCTATGTAGGCAAATTAACAGTATTAGGGCTTGTTTCACCATCGAAAAGTAAGTTCCTGTTAATTTACTTGATAGATAACAATATTTGTCGTCGCCTACTGACAACTTTAATACGAAAGAGACAGCACCATAGATACCTGTCAGTTAATTTAACGGGAACATACTTGACTATTGTGAAACAGGCCCCTAGTCCAATATAATCCTAAAGTGAAATAGGACTTGGGAAACATAAAAACACTGTGTTAAGATCCAACATTTATTAAATTTGTACATTTTACACATAACACCCATATAACATTCGCTAGGTACACAAATACCTAAGTGCAGTAAGCTAATAAAAAATCCATCAAAATTACATAGAAAGTGTGGAAAGTCTAAATTTTTCATAAAAATATCTTGTAGCGTTTTCAATATAGTTTCTTTACTTTAAAATGTGCCTAAGTCATTAGAGGTCTTGCATTTAATATTATTATTAAGAAACATTACAAATAAATTCTCAATAGTTAATTCAAAAGAACTATCGAGGCAAAAAAGCTAGAAAAAGAAACAGAATATAATTTTAATCTCCTTAGTTCTTTTAAAGAAACTGAAAATAATTATTTTACATTTGTATTTATACAATATTATAAGATAAATCTCAAAAGAAATGATCCCTAAAACCGGGGATTTTATTTAATATCCAAGAATTATTTGCATTGTAAATATTGAATTACATACTATGCTATTGCAAAGACCTTGATGCAATATGGGTGACAAAGATGAAGGAAACTTTACCCCAGTTGGGGGTAAACATGAGCTGATGATGATGATGAAGTAAAGGCCTGTTCAGATCTATAGCGGTATTCGCAACCCAGAGTGGTCGCAGCAATTTCACTAGGATTTCGATTTAAATATGTAATAAATAATCCTTTAATTCAGACATAGGTTCCAAAAATAATATAAAAAAGCTCTCTGAGCTAAGATACACCTTGTTTATTGTTGATAAAAGAAAGAAATTATACTATTTATTTTTAGCATTTTTTTTACACATGGCAACCCTGGGCAAGAAATTAGAGATGCGAATTCTTTGGGTGACTTAGAAGGAGCTTTTTTCATACTTATTTACAAATTTTGAACATTTGTAGGTCTTAATATTTAGGAAATATATAAAAAGATTCGTTGAAAGACGAAAACAATTCAAAAGAGTTTGTTTTTAATTTGGTATCGAATATTATTTAATAAAGCTTACACTTGTGTCAAAGAAAATCTACTCCAAAGAAATGCCTAAAGATAATTTTAGATTTCGCTATTGGTTCGATCATACCGTACGTCTGAACAGACCTTAAGATATCCGTAAGTATATCCAAGATTTAATCACAGTTAGGTCACGATTATGATAATAGTAAAATACAACCGGTTACAACAAATACAAACAAAAATCTGTCAAGTAGATAAAATCTCACTCATATTCAGGCCCGGATTAGCGCCTAGGCCCACAAGGCCCGGGCCTAGGGGCCCTGCAAGCCTAGGGGCCCTCAAGCCGGAAAATTCATACCCCTAAAGTCTGGTTTGCCCGAAAAATTCGTAAATAAATTTTTAAATTATAATTAACTAGCGACCCGCCCCGGCTTCGCACGGATTTATTATACATATAAACCTTCCTCTTGAATACTATCTATTAAAAAAAACCGCATCAAAATCCGTTGCGGTAGTTTTAAAGATTTAATTAAATTTCATTCAAAGGAACATAGGGACAGAAAAAGCGACTGTGTTTTATACTATGAAGTGATAGTAGGTTTAAATATAAATGCAAGATAGATCAAATCGCCCTCTTCTCGTTGTACCTATTTGTTTGATATTTTATTGTCGTATTGTATAAAACAAAAATAGTATTTGCAAATCACCAAAACATATTCAGTACACTAGAGCTAGTTTCAAAAGAGATACAATCCATACTAGCTATTGAAATTTTTGTCTTTATTGCTCGTAAAATAAGGCATTTAATAAATTTGTATTTACAACTTCAACTGAAGCACAGATGCTAGTTGTCTATCTCGAAATTGATACTTAAACTCCAGCACCAGCACCCTATAAAGACTGAATTTAGTCAATCGATTTTTTTTACTCCGGTACTTAATGAAGAATCATTTATGAAAACAGCTATCTTTCCGCTTGCGGCTTCGCTTATGTAGACTATACTTTTTGTCCTGCACTTCAATCTAATAGAATAAGTTCAAGCGAATCGAACAAAATCCTCAATACTTTCAACCCCAATTTTAGCATCTTTAGGTTTTTGAAAACTCCTGAAATATATTTTATTTTATGTTTATATCAGGACATACTGAATTGAAGCATCGTACATTAAAAAGTCACAGCCATATAAATACAGAGCCAAACAACGAATCTCAAACATTGTAATCCCTTTTACCCCATTTTCAGGTGTTTTTTGACAAATCCTGAAACAAGTGTTCAATAATTTTATATTTTTTGTATTTTCTGTTAATTTAAACAAATAGGGCCACTTGGTTAAGGAGTTACATAAAACACCAAAAAAACTACAACCGTTTTCACCCCCTTAGTGGTGTAATTTCCAATAATCCTTTCTTACCGGGTGTAGTATAAATGGTAGAGGCTAAGTATTGACTACTCAAATTTTATTAAATCCTCTGAATTGAATTGAAATAAGAAAGATAAACGTCATCTGTAAGTAGGTATTGAACTAAAATGTATTGTAATTTTTTCTTATTGTACTGTGCAATATTTTTATATATTTTTATTTTATTTTATATTTTTATTTTAAATTGACAAATGGACCTTGTGTCTGAAATAAAGATTATTATTATTAATATCTAATGTTATGTCTATATTGACGTAGTCGTTATTAATATAATATGTATGTACACTGTACAGTCAATAAATATGTATAATTTTTTTCTTTAATTCGCTCATTTTCCACACCATAAAGGCCTCGAGGAGGGGGCCCTAGAGCAGTCACTAAAATAATACTTGATCGGGTGTGGGGGAGACGTTGTAAGGCAGGGGGGCCCTCCCAACACCAAGTGCCTAGGGGCCCTGGATCCCTTAATCCGGGCCTGCTCATATTTAAAATTACAGTTATACTGTCAGGTTATAAAGAAACATTATTGACACTAATATAAATTATTACAATAAAACAGGTAAATTATTTAAAAATTAATAGGAATACTTTGTGCAAGCATAAAGTAAGATTAAAAACCGTAGTTTTAACCGGGTTTTATACTCAATTCTACAAGAAATCAGTAAATTATTGCATTTTTCACAATTTTATGCACAGTTCGATATTTAGCCATACATTGGTATCAATTCTGTTGTTGCATTTACCTAACTTAATTTACAAACTGCTTTTTCTTTAAATTTATTGCCGTGAGACAATTTTACTGCTAAAGTAGCTCGGAATTGAATCGCTCAGAAAGGGCCGGTAGCATTTTAAGCCTTTTCATAATAACCTAGAAACTGAAAAGCAGTTTGAAAGTCGATAACATAGGTGTCAATTTATATAGCACATAAACTAATTTTGACTAAAAATGTCCACCCCTTTCTAATCAATTGGAACTAAAAGGATGACATCGCTTTTAGTGGTGACAAATTGTAAATAAAAAAGATGACATCGCTTTTAGTGGTGACAAATTGTAAATAAAAAAGATGACAACACTTTTAGTGGTGGCAAATTGGAAATAAAAAGGATGACATCGGGTTTTAGTGGCGACAAATTGGAAATAAAAAGGATGACATAAATTTTAATGGTAACAAATTGGAAATACATAAAAAGAATGACATCAGTTTTTTTCATCAATTAGTGGTGATAATTAATTTAGTTAATTTTTTGTGCAATCTGAATCGACCACATTGTGCATTGTAATTCTGCATAAACTAAGTATTTATTTTCATATTATGACGCATTAGTTTGTAATGAAACCGTAATGTTACATGATAATTAAACTAATACATAACAAATGTATGAAACGGTTGATGTCATTTCCCAAAGTGTATGTAAAATTACATTAATATCACAATTAGTAGAACTATGGAAGATAAATTGAATATCAGACTAAACATAATTATTATTAATTACCAAACACCTTATAAAAATCAAAACAATTAGATTAAATAACTTATAAAATGCATCTTGATTTCTAAAGAAAAAATATTCTAACAACATGTTTTGAGCTTCACGACGATGACATAAAACTGAAGGGAAAACTTATGGTTTCCATAAAAGCGGATCGAAACAAAGATAAGTACAATTTACTAACGTAATTTCGAATAACTGTCGTGATTTTACGAGACATATTTTTTCAATATGATATTGCTAATTTAATATATCTCTCTCTTTGCTTTGGTGGAAAATCTTACTTTAAAATTATTTTGATTCTATAAAAAGGGGCGCTATGGGGTTTTACATATACCAACTCGGATATGGTTTTTTTACAGTTTTTAAATACATATTTAAAGGCAAATTCGATAATCTGCCTTTTATAATGACAAAAAATACAAAACAAACTCGTTTCCCGCTTTTTCACTTTTTATAGCTTTAATATTATTATTTTTTTCCAAATGATCAAAAGCAAGCAATAATGTAGTTAGAAACCATATCAGAATTTAGTCGAATATTTTGATAGTAGACTTATTCGAAATGGTTTTAACCGTTTTGTTGCTTCGATTATTGAATGATAAAAGTAGAGGGATTTTTCGATAACTATTTAGATACGAAAAAGTATATCTTTCAAACCTTTTACAAGTGAAAAACATTGAGAGCGGGGAAATACATACATCACACGTTGTAATTTTATTGATAATTTCAAAGAATAAGTAGGTACCTACTGTATCTCTTTTTTTGTACGTTAAAAGTGATAATCTGATTCCGAATTGATTTACGTGAATAAACCTGAAATTAACTGAAATCCCTAACCTGGACTGGCTGCAGAAGAATTTGAACCTTTTCTTCGCGGCTTATTATCCTATTTCCTCTGTAGTTGTCAATGGTTTTGATTTGCAGCGGCCATCTTATTCATAACCGTTGTGTAAGCCAATCCGAGCGCCCATGACACTTCGTGGCCGTGCACTTTCTTGAATAGCTGGAAATAAAATGAAAATTTAAACAGGCTGGTATGAGAATTTGGATTTAAATACTATGTAGTAACGTTCAGTTTTACAGATATTTCTAAATAATGCCGGATAATTCACATAGCATCATCTAGCCCCAAGCTAAGCAGAGCTTGGGGCTTATTAAATGACTGCTATACTAAGAAAGAAAGTGTGGATGGATGATGTTTGTAACTCTTTCACGCAAAATCTACTAAACGGATATGGATGAAATTTAGCACAGAGATAGATTATATTCTGGAATAACACAAAGGCTATTTAGGCGATATTTTATCCCGGAATTCCCACGGGAACGGGAATTACGCGGGTGAAACCGCGAGGCGGTGCTAGTACTTAATAAAATACATTACATATTTTTTATTGTACATTTTTTTGCTGTACCAAATAACAAATATTTGCAGAACGTACAAGCATTAGTCTCGAGGCGGTAATCAAACCCGGATTAAAACATAGACAAACTTATAAATTTTACTTTTCATAACACAGGTCCCATGGGATAGAAATAGCCTTGAAACGTTTCCAAACAAACAACGCGTGCGAAGCCACGGGCTGATACTAGTCATAGATTGATAGATAATCCATTATTACATACAATTTACAAAGCCTTATTAAAGATTGGTTCTTAAACTAAAGTCATTTAACACGGGATATTTGCCATGATTTGATTTGTTAAGTTTTTCTATATTTAGGCACCATTTCAAGGGCCATGATCATGAAAGAACACGGAATATGTGAGTTCTTCGTTCTGTTTAATGACTTTAGTGTAAGAAACCATGGTTCGAAAAGAAACCAGAAATACAGATTTTATTAATTACTCCTAGTAACATGTCAATTTAAAATTGTTATGTAGGTATAATTTGTAATAATAATTTATAAAAATTAAAGTATACAATTAAAATTAAATTAAAATATACAATTTAAATGAAATTAAAATATACAATTTAAATTAAATTAAAATTCAATTAAATAGGCGGTAATTCCAAGTAGTTATTCTTGCACATCATAGAATACTGATTCCGTAATCTATATTTAAATATAGGCGTGGAAGATGCGTCACGTATTTTCACTGGCAATCGGTTATAGATTGAAGGTCCCATGACATAAACCGAACGATCAGATTTCTGAAGTCTGTGTTCAGGTGTTACCAGGCGGTGCGAGTAGCTGTTGCTCCGCATCTCGCGGGTCGTGTTCACCCCGCGACGCGACCATGAAGAGCGATGAGCCTCAGACGGTACAGCACATACTAATTTACAGCTCTACCTACCCACCCTAACTACACACCCAAACTACCCTAACCACCCTACCCTAACCACCGACCCTAACTATCCATACCAACTACCCTAAACACCCTAACTGCCTATACTACTCACCCTAACTGCCTACCCTAACTAAATACCCACCCTAACAACCCTAACTGCCTATACTAACTACCCTTACTACCCACCCTAACTACACTACCCACCCTAACTGTCTATACTACCCACCCTAACAGTATATCTAACCACCCTAACTACCCACCCTAACTAACTATCCTACCACCCTAACTACCTACCCTATCCTGGTGAGTAGTATAGGCAGTTAGGGTGGTTAGGGTAGGGTAGTCAGTAGCAGTAATATACAATTTAAATGAAATTAAAATATACAATTTAAATTAAATTAAAATTCAATTAAATAGGCGGTAATTCCAAGTAGGTATTCTTGCACATCATAGAATACTGATTCCGTTAAATATTTCTTTAATCTATATTTAAATATAGGCGTGGAAGATGCGTCACGTATTTTCACTGGCAATCGGTTATAGATTGAAGGTCCCATGACATAAACCGAACGATCAGATTTCTGAAGTCTGTGTTCAGGTGTTACCAGGCGGTGCGAGTAGCTGTTGCTCCGCATCTCGCGGGTCGTGTTCACCCCGCGACGCGACCATGAAGAGCGATGAGCCTCAGACGGTACAGCACATACTAATTTACAGCTCTACCTACCCACCCTAACTACACACCCAAACTACCCTAACCACCCTACCCTAACCACAAACCCTAACTATCCATACCAACTACCCTAAACACCCTAACTGCCTATACTACTCACCCTAACTGCCTATACTACTCACCCTAACTGCCTACCCTAACTATATACCCACCCTAACAACCCTAACTGCCTATACTAACTACCCTTACTACCCACCCTAACTACACTACCCACCCTAACTGTCTATACTACCCGCCCTAACAGTCTATCTAACCACCCTAACTACCCACCCTAACTACCCACCCTAACTAACTATCCTACCACCCTAACTACCTACCCTATCCTGGTGAGTAGTATAGGCAGTTAGGGTGGTTAGGGTAGGGTAGTCAGTTAGGGTAGCTAGTTAGGGTAGCTAGTTAGGGTGGGTAGTTAGGGTGGTTAGATAGACTGTTAGGGTGGGTAGTACAGACAGTTAGGGTGGGTAGGGTAGTTAGGGTGGGTAGTTAGGGTAGTTAGTATAAGCAGTTAGGGTAGTTGGTATGGATAGTTAGGGTAGGTAGTTAGGGTGCGTAGTTAGGGTGGTTAGGTAGACTGTTAGGGAGGGTAGTTAGGGTGGGTAGTTAGACTGTTAGGGTGGGTAGGGTGGTTGGTATGGATAGTTAGGGTAGGCAGTTAGGGTGCCTATACTACTAACTGCCTATACTACTCACCGAACTAACTAACGGAATCAGTATTCTATGATGTGCAAGAATACCTACTTGGAATTACCGCCTATTTAATTGAATTTTAATTTAATTTAAATTGTATATTTTAATTTCATTTAAATTGTATATTACTGCTACTGACTACCCTACCCTAACCACCCTAACTGCCTATACTACTCACCAGGATAGGGTAGGTAGTTAGGGTGGTAGGATAGTTAGTTAGGGTGGGTAGTTAGGGGGGGTAGTTAGGGTGGGTAGTTAGGGTGGGTAGTTAGGGTGGTTAGATAGACTGTTAGGGTGGGTAGTTAGACTGTTAGGGTGGGTAGGGTGGTTGGTATGGATAGTTAGGGTAGGCAGTTAGGGTGCCTATACTACTAACTGCCTATACTACTCACCCCATCCATACTACATACCCTTTCCTTTTTAATTTATAAAAATTAAAGTATACAATTAAAATTAATTTAAAATATACAATTTTAAAATATACAATTCCAAGTATTCTTGCACATAGAATACTGATTCCGTTAAATATTTCTTTAATCTTTTGTAATTATGTTACAAGTCTATATTTAGCTACTGTGGGTTGGTTGAATAAAAGATAGTTTGTGCGATATACAGAGTCTATTAATTACACACGAAACACGGATACAAGAAATGGCATTTACGATAATCTATAAACCTTAATTAGGCTATGTGTTTCCTAAGGGAGGTTGCTGGAGTGACTGAGGTGGGACACTGAGGGCTCGGCTTAGCCGCTGTAATTTGCTGAATTAACGCTACCCTAACTGACTACCCTACCCTAACCTCCCTAACTGCCTGTACTACTCACCAGGATAGGGTAGGTAGTTAGGGTGGGTAGGATAGTTAGTTAGGGTAGGCAGTTAGGGTGGATAGTAAGGGTGGCTAGGGTAGTTAGGGTGGGCAGTTAGGTTAGTTAGTATAGGCAGTTAGGGTGGTTAGGGCGGGTAGTTAGTTAGGGTAGGCAGTTAGGGTGAGTAGTATAGGCAGTTAGGGTGGGTATGTTCAGGTGTTACCAGGCGGTGCGAGTAGCTGTTGCTCCGCATCTCGCGGGTCGTGTTCACCCCGCGACGCGACCATGAAGAGCGATGAGCCATGATGACTCAGACGGTACAGCACATACTAAATTACAGCTCTACCTACCCACCCTAACTACCCACCCTAACGACCCTACCCACCCTAACTACCCACCCTAACTACCTACCCTATCCTGGTGAGTAGTATAGGCAGTTAGGGTAGTTAGTTAGGGTAGGCAGTTAGGGTGAGAAGTATAGGCAATTAGGGTATGGATATTTAGGGTAGGTAGTTAGGGTGGGTAGGGTAGTTAGTTGGGGTAGGCAGTTAGGGTGCGTAGTTAGGGTGGTTAGATACTGTTAGGGTGGGTAGTTAGGGTGGTTAGGTAGACTGTTAGGTTGGGTAGTATAGACAGTTAGGGTGGGTAGGGTAGTTGGTATGGATAGTTAGGGTAGGCAGTTAGGGTGAGTAGTATAGGCAGTAAGGGTGGGTAGAAAAGACAGTTAGGGTGGGTAGGGTAGTTAGGGTGGGTAGTTAGGGTAGTTAGTATAAGCAGTTAGGGTAGTTGGTATGGATAGTTAGGGTAGCTAGTTAGGGTGGGTAGGGTAGTTAGTTGGGGTAGGTAGTTAGGGTGCGTAGTTAGGGTGGGTAGTTAGGGTGGTTAGATAGACTGTTAGGGTGAAAGGCATTAAACAGAACGAAGAACTCACATCTTCCGTGTTCTTTCAACAACCCACCCTAACTACCCTACCCACCCTAACTGTCTATACTACCCACTCTAACAGTCTATCTAACCACCCTAACTACCCACCCTAACTACGCACCCTAACTACCTACCCCAACTAACTACCCTACCCACCCTAACTACCTACCTAGTAAATTGTACTATCTTTGTTTCGATCCGCTTTTATGGAAACCATAAGTTTTCCCTTCAGTTTTATGTCATCGTCGTGAAGCTCAAAACATGTTGTTAGAATATTTTTTCTTTAGAGAAATTAAGAAGCATTTTATAAGTTATTTAATCTAATTGTTTTGATTTTTATAAGGTGTTTGGTAATTAATAATAATTATATTTAGTCTGATATTCAATTTTTCTTCCATAGTTCTACTAATTGTGATATTAATGTAATTTTACAGACACTTTGGGTAATTTCATCAACCGTTTCATACATTTGTTATGTATTCGTTTATTTATCGTGTAACATTACGGTTTCATTACAAACTAATGCGTCATAATATGAAAATAAATACTTAGTTTATGCAGAATTACAATGCACAATGTGGTCGAAATAGATTGCACAAAAAATTTCCGTCCCTAACTATCCATACCAACTACCCTAAACACCCTAACTGCCTATACTACTCACCCTAACTGCCTACCCTAACTAACTACACGCCTAACTACCCTAACTGCCTATACTAACTACCCTAACTACCCACCCTAACTACCCTAGCCACCCTAACTACCCACCCTAACTACCCACCCTAACTATCCACCCTAACTACCTACCCTATCCTGGTGAGTAGTATGGGCAGTTAGGTTGGTTAGGGTAGCGTAGTCAAATAGGGTAGCTAGTAAGGGTGGGTAGTTAGGGTGGTTAGATAGACTGTTAGGGTGGGTAGTACAGACAGTTAGGGTGGGTAGGGTAGTTAGGGTGGGTAGTTAGTTAGGGTAGGCAGTTAGGGTGAGTAGTAAAGGCAGTTAGAGTGGTAAGGTATGGATAGGTGAACACGACCCGCGAGATGCGGAGCAACAGCTACTCGCACCGCCTGGTAACACCTGAACATACACTTCAGAAATCTGATCGTTCGGTTTATGTCATGGGACCTTCAATCTATAACCGATTGCCAGTGAAAATACGTGACGCATCTTCCACGCCTATATTTAAATATAGATTAAAGAAATATTTAACGGAGTCAGTATTCTATGATGTGCAAGAATACTTGGAATTACCGCCTATTAAATTGAATTTTAATTTGATTTTAATTGTTTACTTTAATTTTTATAAATTATTATTACAAATTATACCTACATAACTATTTTAAATTGACATGTTACTAGGAGTAATTAATAAAATCTGTATATCTGTATTTCTGGTTTCTTTTCGAACCATGGTTACCCAACCTAACAGTCTACCTACCCACCCTAACTACCCACCCTAACTGTGTACTACCCACCCTAACAGTCTATCTAACCACCCTAACTAGCTACCCTAACTGACTACCCTACCCTAAACACCCTAACTGCCTATACTACTCACCAGGATAGGGTAGGTAGTTAGGGTGGGTAGGACAGTTATTTAGGGTAGGTAGTTAGGGTGGATAGATAGGGTGGTTAGTTAGGGTGGGTAGTTAGGGTGGCTAGGGTAGTTAGGGTGGGTAGTTAGGGTAGTTAGTATAGGCGGTTAGGGTAGTTAGGGCGGGTAGTTAGTTAGGGTAGGCAGTTAGGGTGAGTAGTATAGGCAGTTAGGGTGTTTAGGGTAGTTGGTATGGATAGTTAGGGTCGGTGGTTAATTGAATTTTAATTTAATTTTAATTGTATACTTTAATTTTTATAAATTAACAGCTACTCGCACCGCCTGGTAACACCTGAACATACCCACCCTAACTGCCTATACTACTCACCCTAACTGCCTACCCTAACTAACTACCCGCCCTAACCACCCTAACTGCCTATACTAACTAACCTAACTGCCCACCCTAACTACCCTAGCCACCCTAACTATCCACCCTAACTGCCTACCCTAACTAACTATCCTACCCACCCTAACTACCTACCCTATCCTGGTGAGTAGTACAGGCAGTTAGGGTGGTTAGCATGGCTTCAGAAGGAGATCACGTTACCAGAAGAATTGACAGCTGCTCCAGGGTCAGCTGACACTGAAGAAGGCCAGCCTGGACCAAGTCGACCTCGTGGAAGACCCTGCAAGCCGTTCGAAGATGCGTCCCTAAAGACTAAAAAAAGGCGCGTCGCGGATCTCGCAGCTAGCAGGACATTTGATGAGCTGCTAGTATTGCTACCAATTCTCAAACTCAAGGTCAGGCATCTTCCCTTACTCCTCTTCAAGCACTCATTTTCCTTGCCTATCGGCCAACTATCGGAGGATGCATTGGAGGCAAGGCATAAGGAGGTAAGAAAATACCGACTATGTCACACCCGTAAATGCTCGAGAGTTAGCTCTAATAAGGACTTGATAAGGGTACTTCTGTTGTCTTCTGAACCTCTGAGCTCATCAAAAAGAAATATTATCCCAAAAAAACACTTGAGACTAGAGGACACAGAGGTTTTGCAGTACCTCGAGCCAACAGAATTTCCATCAGATTCATATGAAGTAAATTTTACATTTAGATATGAGTAGTGACGAAGATTCTTTGGATTCCGAGTAGGTATTTAATTTTCAAATTAAAAAAAAGTAATTTTGACTTTAAATATTTAAAATAAGTTACTTTAGGTAAACTATTTCTAATGCTGATATTTAATCAAAAATTGTTATTTTTATTATAATTAATTAGTTATAAATTTGTTAATATTACTACATTTAGGGTACTTGCATTAATAGCTTTGTAAGTATAAATAATGTTTTCAATTTAAAATACAGTTTTCGAAGTCTTGTGGTTTTTTTTTATTAAATACTTATGTCCTCGTCTTAATACTCAAACTCATCATATTTATTACCCTCTCCCAATTTCCTTCCTGTAGGAATAGGGGATTGAAACTTTCTCAAGATGTAGGTTCTAGTGAGTAATAGAAAGTAATTTTTATTTCACCAAAATCCATGAAGAAATACCGAAGTTATGATTTTTGTCCCATCGCCCCATACATTCAATGCACTGTGAGACGCTCAGATAATTTTTTAAAAACCCGGAGAGCCTCGGTACCCCACGGACCTAGGGTCTCGAATCCAAGGGGAGCAAATGCGTAGGTTCTGTCGAGACCTGCATATTTGCGCCTCTTGAGATCCTCGGCCAGATCTGCCGCCGCACCAGCCCTAGTGGATGTCCTTGAAAGATGGGAAGGTGCAAGTGTGTCGACGCATGTAGCGTCCCACACAATGGGCCTCCCCAACTCCCATGGGACTAGTGTCATACCGTCGGGCCTCTTGCCATCGTCACGGAACAGACCATTCGGTTCGAGAATAGCTGGTACGTTAGCGCTGACAAAGGCCCGCCGGATGATGTCATTAAGGCTGGCATGACGAGATATCCGACCAGCGGCCCTAGTACACGATAATCCGTGATGACCAAGCTGTTCGACTGCAGTACCGCACTGGCATTGATGAGGCGCACAACACCTTGCACCCAACCGAATACATGTTGCGATACGGAAAGTAGCGGGGATCCAATAAAGTGCCAGTGTTATAAGAAGGAAGTGCTTGCAGCCAATGTCCTGACTCCCATTTAGAAACGGCTAGGAGACGGGCACGATCTGCCGAGCTGGAGCACGTTTGTAACAAACAATTCCGTGTCAACTCACACAAAGGCCCGTCCCATTGCCGTTGGGACGAAAGAGATTTTGGAGGAGCAGCATCGGGGCAAGCACTATGCCAAGCCGTTCTAGCTTCGTCTAAATATGAAATTTTGAAAGAAATTTGTGATCGGACCAAATCAGACGTGTTTAAAATTTTTTCAACTAAAGAACTAGTGCTGTAGACGGAAGATAGGAACGCTGGTAGGGAATTTTATTAATTACTCCTAGTAACATGTCAATTTAAAATAGTTATGTAGGTATAATTTGTAATAATAATTTATAAAAATTAAAGTATACAATTAAAATTAATTTAAAATATACAATTTAAATGAAATTAAAATATACAATTTAAATTAAATTAAAATTCAATTAAATAGGCGGTAATTCCAAGTATTCTTGCACATAGAATACTGATTCCGTTAAATATTTCTTTAATCTTTTGTAATTATGTTACAAGTCTATATTTAGCTACTGTGGGTTGGTTGAATAAAAGATAGTTTGTGCGATATACAGAGTCTATTAATTACACACGAAACACGGATACAAGAAATGGCATTTACGATAATCTATAAACCTTAATTAGGCTATGTGTTTCCTAAGGGAGGTTGCTGGAGTGACTGAGGTGGGACACTGAGGGCTCGGCTTAGCCGCTGTAATTTGCTGAATTAACGCTACCCTAACTGACTACCCTACCCTAACCACCCTAACTGCCTGTACTACTCACCAGGATAGGGTAGGTAGTTAGGGTGGGTAGGATAGTTAGTTAGGGTAGGCAGTTAGGGTGGATAGTTAGGGTGGCTAGGGTAGTTAGGGTGGGCAGTTAGGTTAGTTAGTATAGGCAGTTAGGGTGGTTAGGGCGGGTAGTTAGTTAGGGTAGGCAGTTAGGGTGAGTAGTATAGGCGGTTAGGGTAGTTAGGGCGGGTAGTTAGTTAGGGTAGGCAGTTAGGGTGAGTAGTATAGGCAGTTAGGGTGTTTAGGGTAGTTGGTATGGATAGTTAGGGTCGGTGGTTAATTGAATTTTAATTTAATTTTAATTGTATACTTTAATTTTTATAAATTAACAGCTACTCGCACCGCCTGGTAACACCTGAACATACCCACCCTAACTGCCTATACTACTCACCCTAACTGCCTACCCTAACTAACTACCCGCCCTAACCACCCTAACTGCCTATACTAACTAACCTAACTGCCCACCCTAACTACCCTAGCCACCCTAACTATCCACCCTAACTGCCTACCCTAACTAACTATCCTACCCACCCTAACTACCTACCCTATCCTGGTGAGTAGTACAGGCAGTTAGGGTGGTTAGGGTAGGGTAGTCAGTTAGGGTAGCGTTAATTCAGCAAATTACAGCGGCTAAGCCGAGCCCTCAGTGTCCCACCTCAGTCACTCCAGCAACCTCCCTTAGGAAACACATAGCCTAATTAAGGTTTATAGATTATCGTAAATGCCATTTCTTGTATCCGTGTTTCGTGTGTAATTAATAGACTCTGTATATCGCACAAACTATCTTTTATTCAACCAACCCACAGTAGCTAAATATAGACTTGTAACATAATTACAAAAGATTAAAGAAATATTTAACGGAATCAGTATTCTATGTGCAAGAATACTTGGAATTACCGCCTATTTAATTGAATTTTAATTTAATTTAAATTGTATATTTTAATTTCATTTAAATTGTATATTTTAAATTAATTTTAATTGTATACTTTAATTTTTATAAATTATTATTACAAATTATACCTACATAACTATTTTAAATTGACATGTTACTAGGAGTAATTAATAAAATTCCCTACCAGCGTTCCTATCTTCCGTCTACAGCACTAGTTCTTTAGTTGAAAAAATTTTAAACACGTCTGATTTGGTCCGATCACAAATTTCTTTCAAAATTTCATATTTAGACGAAGCTAGAACGGCTTGGCATAGTGCTTGCCCCGATGCTGCTCCTCCAAAATCTCTTTCGTCCCAACGGCAATGGGACGGGCCTTTGTGTGAGTTGACACGGAATTGTTTGTTACAAACGTGCTCCAGCTCGGCAGATCGTGCCCGTCTCCTAGCCGTTTCTAAATGGGAGTCAGGACATTGGCTGCAAGCACTTCCTTCTTATAACACTGGCACTTTATTGGATCCCCGCTACTTTCCGTATCGCAACATGTATTCGGTTGGGTGCAAGGTGTTGTGCGCCTCATCAATGCCAGTGCGGTACTGCAGTCGAACAGCTTGGTCATCACGGATTATCGTGTACTAGGGCCGCTGGTCGGATATCTCGTCATGCCAGCCTTAATGACATCATCCGGCGGGCCTTTGTCAGCGCTAACGTACCAGCTATTCTCGAACCGAATGGTCTGTTCCGTGACGATGGCAAGAGGCCCGACGGTATGACACTAGTCCCATGGGAGTTGGGGAGGCCCATTGTGTGGGACGCTACATGCGTCGACACACTTGCACCTTCCCATCTTTCAAGGACATCCACTAGGGCTGGTGCGGCGGCAGATCTGGCCGAGGATCTCAAGAGGCGCAAATATGCAGGTCTCGACAGAACCTACGCATTTGCTCCCCTTGGATTCGAGACCCTAGGTCCGTGGGGTACCGAGGCTCTCCGGGTTTTTAAAAAATTATCTGAGCGTCTCACAGTGCATTGAATGTATGGGGCGATGGGACAAAAATCATAACTTCGGTATTTCTTCATGGATTTTGGTGAAATAAAAATTACTTTCTATTACTCACTAGAACCTACATCTTGAGAAAGTTTCAATCCCCTATTCCTACAGGAAGGAAATTGGGAGAGGGTAATAAATATGATGAGTTTGAGTATTAAGACGAGGACATAAGTATTTAATAAAAAAAAACCACAAGACTTCGAAAACTGTATTTTAAATTGAAAACATTATTTATACTTACAAAGCTATTAATGCAAGTACCCTAAATGTAGTAATATTAACAAATTTATAACTAATTAATTATAATAAAAATAACAATTTTTGATTAAATATCAGCATTAGAAATAGTTTACCTAAAGTAACTTATTTTAAATATTTAAAGTCAAAATTACTTTTTTTTAATTTGAAAATTAAATACCTACTCGGAATCCAAAGAATCTTCGTCACTACTCATATCTAAATGTAAAATTTACTTCATATGAATCTGATGGAAATTCTGTTGGCTCGAGGTACTGCAAAACCTCTGTGTCCTCTAGTCTCAAGTGTTTTTTTTGGGATAATATTTCTTTTTGATGAGCTCAGAGGTTCAGAAGACAACAGAAGTACCCTTATCAAGTCCTTATTAGAGCTAACTCTCGAGCATTTACGGGTGTGACATAGTCGGTATTTTCTTACCTCCTTATGCCTTGCCTCCAATGCATCCTCCGATAGTTGGCCGATAGGCAAGGAAAATGAGTGCTTGAAGAGGAGTAAGGGAAGATGCCTGACCTTGAGTTTGAGAATTGGTAGCAATACTAGCAGCTCATCAAATGTCCTGCTAGCTGCGAGATCCGCGACGCGCCTTTTTTTAGTCTTTAGGGACGCATCTTCGAACGGCTTGCAGGGTCTTCCACGAGGTCGACTTGGTCCAGGCTGGCCTTCTTCAGTGTCAGCTGACCCTGGAGCAGCTGTCAATTCTTCTGGTAACGTGATCTCCTTCTGAAGCCATGCTTCGTTGCGTTCATGAAATTTTCGGCGGTTGCGGCTGACATCGTCTAACTTTTTGTTAAAATTTAAACAAAACAGACTACTGAATGCCTTCACTTTATTTAAATATTCATCTGTATAGGAAGTCAAGTTCAACAGCAAACATAATTTCTTAAAAACGACGTCTTTTCTATCACCTTTTTCGCTCTCGAAGCACACTTCTGTCAGATCGAGATTTTTAATGGAATAGCTTCTGGCTGAAAAAAAAATCATAACTCTGTAAGTCGCAGGCAGACGCAGATGAATTTAATGTGAATTTAAGTATATCAATTTAGCAATAAGAAAACATAAAAACTACGATATGTTATTCCATGTTTTTTTTAAAGCTCCGTGAAAGTTCGTTAATACATAAATTTTCTGCAAAATCAGAACTAAGACTTTTATTACTTATAGCATTTGAATAATGCTATTTAATTACGTTATATTAATAAGTATTTAAAGTACATACCTGGGCCTATTAACACCATGGTGATTTGATCGTAAACACGTTATACTTTTATTTCCACAACACGTAAAGCACAAGCGATAAAATGCAACTTTTAAGCAATTTGTGCATCTCGCGTGGGAATACCAGAATGGAAGAGGTAAAATTAGCCAATGGCAATCGACTAGATCATAATCCTTGGTGATTAAGAGGTAATAACTCATTGTCTATACAACAACAAGTTCAAATTTAATATAGTTGAAAGTCGATATTTGTATTTTTGTCCAAGGGACGAGGCACTGTGCGTCTGGTCGATGCGACGCGTGACCCGAGAGCTGGTGAATATCTGGCTCAGCGCATCAGCATTGCCATACAGCGTGGTAATGCAGCCAGTGTCTTGGGGACGCTTCCGACTGGTATTGACATGGATCAATTGAGCTACCTTTAGACTGTTTGCAACCGTCTGCAGTTAGCTCAATGGTTTTAATTGTAAATACTAGTTGTAATTTTTCTATTCCTTTGCTACCCACCCTAACAGTCTATCTAACCACCCTAACTACCCACCCTAACTAGCTACCCTAACTGACTACCCTACCCTAACCACCCTAACTGCCTATACTACTCACCAGGATAGGGTAGGTAGTTAGGGTTGGTAGGATAGTTAGTTAGGGTAGGTAGTTAGGGTGGGTAGTATATTTAGTTAGGGTGGATAGTTAGGGTGGGTAGTTAGGGTGGGTAGTTAGGGTGGCTAGGGTAGTTAGGGTGGGCAGTTAGGTTAGTTAGTATAGGCAGTTAGGGTAGTTAGGGCGGGTAGTTAGTTAGGGTAGGCAGTTAGGGTGAGTAGTATAGGCAGTTAGGGTGGGTAGTTAGGGTGGGTAAGGTAGTTAGTATAGGCAGTTAGGGTAGTTAGGGCGAGTAGTTAGTTAGGGTAGGTAGTTAGGGTGAGTAGTATAGGCAGTTAGGGTGTTTAGGGTAGTTGGTATGGATAGTTAGGGTCGGTGGTTAGGGTAGGGTGGTTAGGGTAGTTTGGGTGTGTAGTTAGGGTGGGTAGGTAGAGCTGTAAATTAGTATGTGCTGTACCGTCTGAGGCTCATCTGACCGCACGTCATTTATCTTTACCCATTTTGTCGCTTCCCATATCGCCAGAAGCTCCGCCTGGTATACAGTGCAGTAAGACGACCTGGTCATAGTGGAGTTAAGCGAGCGTGTTAAATTGGCATTTTCATTGGTGTGGTTAAGTGAATCAATCATCAGCATCGTGGATCCTGTTGTCAACATGCCGGAATGGGTTACACGTGTAGCTCTTGGACATGGGCGAAGAGGCTGGCGTGATGGAGTACCTCAGTTTCATCTTGAGCTCGGACACATCCAGCTCCACGTAGCCCTTCTCGGTGGAAAGCACATTGCTGTGGTGATAACTGTTCTCCTTGTTGTCAAACTCACTGTCCATTGCGTCCACCTCCATTGGATCACGTGCTGAGCCATTTCAACACATTTACAACACTTCACTAACACTAAAGTCTTTATTCAATAGAGCGTGTCAGCAGTACAGCCCGTGCCTTCGCACTACGTCAATATGATCTATATAAAGTCTTTTTGTGGATGCAGTACGTTCATTTTACGTAACGCGCGCCCGAGAATAACAGGGAATCTTGCCAAAAAGATGCAGTCGTTCAACCAAATACAATACTGAACTGGAACGACAAAGCTTTTCTTTAAAGATGTGGCGTTTGCTTATCGAGTATTAGCCAAAATAAGATGGGTAAATTCAAGCTTGCTGATAGTCCCTTGTGCACTTGTAGGAGCGATGAGCCTCAGACGGTACAGCACATACTAATTTACTGTTCAAAATTTGTTTTGCTCCGCTATGATTGTGAGTGTGCTATGGATACGAAAATTATTGTTGATAATCTAGGTTACATCTTAGCTAATGTTATAGTAAAGTAAAAAGTCTTTATTTTGGAACATAAACAAATGGTATAAAAACATAAATAGGAAGCGATGGGACCTGCAGAAGTAAAAAATACTGTGTCGCAGATCGCAACGCCCACCTCCGGGATTTAGGATGTTTCCAACGTAACCTAGGTACAATATTAAGTAAAAAAAAAAAAAAAAATAGTATAGAGTTATTTTTAGGGTATGATAATGTTATTCTCAAAAAAAATCAAGCTTGCAGAGTCAGTGTTGCCAACCCGGTGTCAGGTTTTGGGGCTAAATGGAGTTCTAAAAAGGAGTGTGCACGTAGACCAGGTCCACGCAGGCCCAGGGCTGCTCCACGTTGGAGGCGGAGCAAGCCCTCATGGCCGCGGCCTGGTACGTCGACACTTGCACCGTACCCCCTTCCATTACGTCTGTATTTATATAATACTCACTGAAATGGGATCCTTGGCTTGCATCTTGTAAGCGTCTTGCAGTAGAGTGAGCACGTAGACCAGGTCCACGCAGGCCCAGGGCTGCTCCACGTTGGAGGCGGAGCAAGCCCTCATGGCCGCGGCCTGGTACGTCGACACTTGCACCGTACCCCCTTCCATTACGTCTGTATTTATATAATACTCACTGAAATGGGATCCTTGGCTTGCATCTTGTAAGCGTCTTGCAGTAGAGTGAGCACGTAGACCAGATCCACGCAGGCCCAGGGCTGCTCCACGTTGGAGGCGGAGCAAGCCCTCATGGCCGCGGCCTGGTACGTCGACACTTGCACCGTGCCGCCTTCCATTACGTCTGAAGTTGAAATATATATTAGACTAGGGTAGATAGGTTTTTGAAACAAATAAAATAATAGTAGGATGAAACTTGTAGATGAAAATTGTAGATCTTTTTATTACCTACAACTTAGCAATTTGACTTTTTTCGATTGGACTTGTAATTCTGCCGGAAATCGAGATTAACCGTTTTTAACTTAAAACACTCACCCCCTACCCGGTCTCAAATCGCGCGTAAATTATTTTTCTTAAATTTTTACCACATTCTCCTCATTTTACAATGGGTTTCACCCTACTATTATTTAATTTCCATTTTAATTGACGACCGATGTGGCGCGGTGGGCGAAGGTCCGCCTGCGACGCAGGAGGTTGCGGGTTCGATTCCCGCCTCGGAACAAATTTGTGTACGATCTGCAGAAATTTGTTCCGTTGGTCTGGGTGTTTAATATGTACTATATAATAAAAAATATCTATCTATGTATATAATGTATTAAATATATCAGTTATCTAGTACCCATAACAAACTTTGAGTAGCTTACTTTGGGGCTAGATGATGCTGTGTGGCTTGTCCAGCATTATTTATTTATTTATTATTATTATTTTAATTATTTTGAAAGGCTTCTACCCTGGTCTATATATAGATTTTAGTTTTAAGAGGAAGATATAATAAATCAATAACATTCACAGATTTTAGTTTTAAGAAATCAATCAATAACTTTATTTGTTCATGCTTACAAAATAAACACTTTGATAACTCAAAGTCGTGGGCAATTTTGTGCGCTTCCTGAACACGTACGACGTATTTCTATCTAGCCCTGGAATAAAACAAAGGCTGCGACTATGATAAAGTGTGTTACGATATAGTGTGATGTGACATAGTCGCTGATGTGATAAAGTCTGATGTGATGTGATATAAGCGTGATGTGATATAGTGTGATGGGATAATTAATGTGATATAGTGTGATTCACTCTCACGTTGAGCTAGAGGTCGCTACATTACCTATGATCCCAGCATCCGCCGCGACGTCGTAGAAGTAGCTCATAGCTGCCACGGTCCCCTTGGGAGTAATATAGTATGATGTGATATAAGCGTGATGTGATATAGTATGATGTTATATAAGCGTGATGTGATATAGTATGATGTTATATAAGCGTGATGTGATATAAGCGTGATGTGATATAGTGTGATGGGATAATTAATGTGATATATTGTGATTCACCCTCACGTTCGACTACATTACCTATGATCCCCGCATCCGCCGCGACGTCGTAGAAGTAGCTCATGGCTGCCACGGTCCCCTTGGGAGGCATGCTGGGCTCCCAGTCCAGAGTGGCCATCACGTACTCTCTCACCACCGCTTGGCACGCATCGAACGCATCTTTACGTTTCAGGTTGCTTGCGCGGGGCAGTCCACTGTGAAAAGATATAGAAACAGGTTATTACCTAGTTCAGGCACACGCATTATCTTATCCCACAAAACGTATGATTTTTGTACTTATTTTTTCAATTTTAGTCCTATGTTATTTTGAATAAATTAATATATTATATGTATTTTGCTAAGAGATTGCGATTGTAAAGAGACTTGCTCGCTAGGCTTGCTCTTTCTCTTTTGCAGCCATTAGTGGGAATAAGTGATGATCAGTTAAAAGTTAAAGAAATAAATATATGAAGAGAAAGGTAAAGAAAAGTGGGTATATTTGTGATCTAAGTATTATGGCTGGTGAGTTTATTATATCAAAATATCCTAACTAATATAATAAATGCGAAAACGTATTTGTTTGTCCTTCATATACCTCTTTCAATTTCTGTGTTTTATTAGTTAGCCCTACTTATTTAATCACTATTCTCCACATTTGTGTTTTATTAGTTAGACCTAGCTATTTTACCACAATCTACCACACTCACCTAACCAAATAATTCTTGTTTCCATAGGTCCAGGGTTCATTCTGTATGCTATATGATGGCTGGTGACTAATAAAATAAATAAGAAAGTGTTTTTGTTTGTTTGTTTTTCCTTAAGATACCTCTTTCAATTTCTTTTATATATTAGTCCAGGGTTGTTGCGAACATCAGCATCAGCATCAGCATCCGCTGATGATCAGCATTGATTTAAACATCAGCATCAGCATCAGCATCCGCATTGATCGATGCTGATTTTCAATGCTGATGTTTGAGTCGCGACTTGTGAATGAATACTATCACCCGGCCAGTATTATTTATTAATCACTAGCGACCCGCCCCGGCTTCGCACGGTTTTATTATACGTATAAACTTTCTTCTTGAATCACTCTATCGATTAAAAAAAACCGAATCGGAATCCGTTGCGTAGTTTTAAAGATTTAAGTATAGGTACATAAAGAGAGAAAGCGACTTTGTTTTTATGACTAGTAGTGATGAGATCCTCTAGCTATTTTTAATTTGAACTAAGTAAGTTATTGTAGAAAAAAATGGTTTGGTTGATTAAAAGCTGGTTGGAGACTTTGAGTGTGCGTGTCCACTTTCTATTCATTTGTAATTTAACTATATCTGAAAATATTATTACACTTGATCAGTAGGTACCTAATTTATCCTCTGATAGAGGCAGAGACAGACAGAGAGAGGAGTAGAGATGTAAAAAACGTTTTTTCTCTTTGATGAAAAAAAAATTAAAGAAAAAATGAAAAAAAAAGGTTTTTTTTTCTAGAGCAGGTTTATTTTCATATGTATGAAATTATATTGACTTGCACTTAAAAGCACTTAATATTTCGCAATCGGATCCCTAAATCGAAATATTGTTTCAACTACCTATAAGACTCAAAGTAATGTTTTTTTCACATTTGAAAGAAAATTTACTCGACTAAAATAACGTAACTGTTTGCAATTTAGCAAATCGAACTACTTCAGTACGTACAGTGACATTCACACCAAAAAACGTAATAGACTGACAAATGTCAGGGCTAGGAAACATTGCGCAAAATTTAAGATTGCAATCCTCTTCAAGGTCGTCACAGAACCAAGCAGAAGAAGTCGTTAGTGTTCCGTCTGATTCCGATGTCGTTGGAACAAGCACTAGCACTACCTGCACTACTAATATGGATAAAAATGATTCGTCAGAAGTCCGAAGAAGAATAAAGATTTTAGGTTATAATTTAGTTTATAACTAATTACTAAAATTAATTATTATTATTGATTTAAGAGTAAACATCATTACAGTTAAAGAATTTATTTATCCTGAAAAAAAACCTAATTTAGAAAAATAACTATGGGGCCTTTATTTTTTCATGTTTCTTTTCAAGATTATGAAAAAAAAATCTGTTTTATTTTCAATTTACATCTAGAGATGAGGTTTAGTAATTGGATCCTGAAAACCTATGTTTTTTTTATTTCGTACTGCGCTACCCCTTGTGTACTAAACCCTCAAAAAATGCAAGATTTTTCGAGACTCGGTTTCTATTTGAAGAACAACCTACATTACAAGTAAGAGTGGAACACTATGTTTGCGAGCCCGACACGCACTTGGCCAAAATCAGCATCAGCATCAGCATCCGCTGATGTCAAGATCAAAAATCAGCATCAGCATCAGCATCCGCTGATGTGTCAAAAAACCGCATCAGCAACAACCCTGTTTAGTCCTAGCTATTTTATCACTATTTTCCACACTTGTGTTTATTTAGTCCTAGCT
The DNA here is from genome assembly GCA_944547425.1 of Eupithecia centaureata. Lineage (NCBI taxonomy): Eukaryota > Metazoa > Arthropoda > Insecta > Lepidoptera > Geometridae > Eupithecia > Eupithecia centaureata. The sequence goes on along the minus strand of OX155695.1, from coordinate 10,428,980 downwards.
ATTTTACCCTTATTTTCCACACTTGTGTTTATTTAGTCCTAGCTATTTTACCCCTATTTTCCACACTTGTGTTTATTTAGTCCTAGCTATTTTACCCCTATTTTCCACACTTGTGTTTATTTAGTCCTAGCTATTTTACCCCTATTTTCCACACTTGTGTTTATTTAGTCCTAGCTATTTTACCTCTATTTTCCACACTTGTGTTTATTTAGTCCTAGCTATTTTACCCCTATTTTCCACACTCACCTAACCAAATAATTCTTGTTTCCATAGGTCCAGGGTTCCTTCTGTATGATGGGCTCCACGCAGACGGACGAGAGCTCGCCGGTTTCATTCGACAGTCTGGAAGTCTCAAGGGAGAAGACGCCGAAACGAGCCGCGAGAAGGCCGAGGTTGAGGTAGCTGAAACAAACGCGTGGAAATTACAAATATCTTCAACGGAATGCAAAAAAAGAGTAGGTTCTCAATAGCAGTGTTTTTTGCTATGTTTATGTATAATAATTAATTAGAGTAGGTACATTACAAATCTCATAAATGAACTTCAAAAAAAAGTAGGCTCTCGATTTAAGGGTTTTTTTATTATTTTAGTATTACAAGCTTCGAGAGGAAAACTAATTCACTCTTCCGCTCGAGGCTTGGCTCGCGTAGACTATACGACTCACATTTTACCCTTTTTTATAAAGATTTTGAAAATTCCTGAAACACGTGGTTTAATTTATGGTTATATCAGTATATACTGTAAGTTTCTGCTTATAAGCATCCTTCATTAAAAAGTTACAGACGTTTTAATACGGAGACAAACTGAAAATCTCAAACTTTAGTATCCCGTTTTACCCCATTTTCAGGAGTTTTTGGAAAAATCCTGGGACACGTGTTCAATATTATTATTATATAAAATAATTTTTAATATAATCTGTAAGTTTCAAGCAAATCGGGCCACTGATTCACAATATTAGCTACACATTAGACGTACCTGTGCGTGTATAAAGTGATATTCTCTCCGGCGGGACCCACGTACTGATCGCCAAGTGGGTAGTTCTTCACGTCATGCTCTGTTAGCTGGTACGTGATCTGAGTACTACCGCCGCCTACATGTTAGCTACACATTAGACATACCTGTGCCTGTATAAAGTGATATTCTCTCCGGCGGGCACCACGTACTGATCTCCAAGTGGGTAGTTCTTCACGTCATGCTCTGTTAGCTGGTACGTGATCTGAGTACTACCGCCGCCTACATGTTAGCTACACATTAGACATACCTGTGCGTGTATAAAGTGATATTCTCTCCGGCGGGCACCACGTACTGATCTCCAAGTGGGTAGTTCTTCACGTCATGCTCTGTTAGCTGGTACGTGATCTGAGTACTACCGCCGCCTACATGTTAGCTACACATTAGACATACCTGTGCGTGTATAAAGTGATATTCTCTCCGGCGGGCACCACGTACTGATCGCCAAGTGGGTAGTTCTTCACGTCATGTTCTGTTAGCTGGTACGTGATCTGAGTACTACCGCCGCCTACATGTTAGCTACACATTAGACATACCTGTGCGTGTATAAAGTGATATTCTCTCCGGCGGGCACCACGTACTGATCGCCAAGTGGGTAGTTCTTCACGTCATGCTCTGTTAGCTGGTACGTGATCTGAGTACTACCGCCGCCTACATGTTAGCTACACATTAGACGTACCTGTGCGTGTATAAAGTGATATTCTCTCCGGCGGGCACCACGTACTGATCGCCAAGTGGGTAGTTCTTCACGTCATGCTCTGTTAGCTGGTACGTGATCTGAGTACTACCGCCGCCTACATGTTAGCTACACATTAGACATACCTGTGCGTGTATAAAGTGATATTCTCTCCGGCGGGCACCACGTACTGATCGCCAAGTGGGTAGTTCTTCACGTCATGCTCTGTTAGCTGGTTCGTGATCTGAGTACTACCGCCGCCTACATGTTAGCTACACATTAGACATACCTGTGCGTGTATAAAGTGATATTCTCTCCGGCGGGCACCACGTACTGATCGCCAAGTGGGTAGTTCTTCACGTCATGCTCTGTTAGCTGGTACGTGATCTGAGTACTACCGCCGCCTACATGTTAGTTACACATTAGACATACCTGTGCGTGTATAAAGTGATATTCTCTCCGGCGGGCACCACGTACTGATCGCCAAGTGGGTAGTTCTTCACGTCATGCTCTGTTAGCTGGTACGTGATCTGAGTACTACCGCCGCCTAAGTCTAGGGCAGCCATTCCCTGACCGTCTATTATGTCTGAAAGATAGAGTATAAAGTTGTTTAAAATTATATTTAATACCTATATTTTTTCTTATGGACTTTTGACAACATTCTGTTTGTCGTTTTTTTATATATTTGTTCTACCAGTTTGTAACCTCAACTGGTAGAACAAATATATAAAAAAACGACAAACTGAATGTTGTCAATAGTCCATTTGAAAAAATATAGGTAAATATAGATTTCATCGTGAGGCATAAAGAAAAAACAAAATAAAATGCCTTTCTCTCTTAGTTTGAACGCCCATTTATTATATTAATTTCTTAGAATTTATAATAAGTATAGATTACAAAATACAGCGCCATGCGCCAGGCATTTTGAGGACTTACAATCACAATCAAAAAATTTATTTATTTCTTATTTATTTTTACTTTTATTAAAAAAACCTTTAAGGCGCAAACAACACCTAAAGTGGCACTTCCACTTATTTTATTATATAATTCCATTAAGTTAAGGAATTTCCAAAATCCACTCGTACAGTTTGTTAAGCTTATCATAAGCTATTTTTAATGTAGTAGTTTTATTTTGTTTATTTTAGGAAGAGATACGAAAACAGAGTTTGTTGGCCACCAAAGGCAACATCGTAATCGTGTTAAAACAAAATTCCATTATTTTTCTATGATAAAATAAGTGGGGACGCTGGGGGCACCACTTTAGGTGCTGTTTGCGCCTTAATATATTTTCCTTAATATATTCTCTGCAACCGTGACACTTGATACTACGTGACCCGTTAGGCCCCCCTCCTAACGGGTAAAGGGAGGCATTCAAAGTACCATACTTGGTCACAAGGGCGGTAGGAGGCTTTAGGTTTTGCGTCACGTAGTCAATATCTTCTGGGGAAATCTCGACTTTTTTGTAAACAACGAATATGTTTTAAATACTATCATTTTTTTTCCTTGTTTTTTATGTATTTCTTGCAAATTTTTGACTGCTAAAAAAAATTAAAAACTATATTTGTGCTTATTATGTGATAACAAGAGGGAGACGGGAGGGTCCTGGTACTACGGGTGGTTGCCAAGGGGGGGGGGGACATAATTAATTGTAAAAAAAGGGGTCACGTAGTATGTATGGGTTTGTGGAAATTTAATAGATATAAGACCTAAAGCTTCGGAACTTAACTTTTTCCTCCTTTCGCAAGTACAGGGAGTCTCATGCTCGAAAGACTAGCAGGGTTAATAATAATCAGGATATTTTAAATATGCTGCTTCTTTCATCAGACCCTTACATTTCTTCCACAAGACCTGTACTCAATGCAGCAAGGAGGAAAGAGTTAAGTTCCGAAGCTTTAGGTCTTATATCTATTAACACAGAACACCTTGAGACAGAATTTGTAGATGTAAGTAACATTGATCCAGAAGACACAGATTCTGACACAGATGCTGATATGGATGTGTCTTTTAATATGTTCTAATTGTTTTACAGAATCTTTGTAACTTATATGTAGGTACATAATACGTGTTTTTTAAATAATTATTGTGTATGATAACTTGTAATATAGAAAAAATTGCCTTGTGTTTAAAAAAATAGTAATATTTATTTCGTGTGAATTGTTTAATCGCCTTTGTAGTTTGTTATTATTATTCTTTTCTTTTTAAAAATAATGACTGTATTTTATAGGTAATTATGCTTTTACTTTAACTAAGTAAATATAAAAATTTAATATATTTTCATTATTATGATAGGTGAAATATTACATTAAAATTGTAACAATAATTAGGTGAGTTGAAATATAATAATTTATAATAAATAAATAAGTAATGTACCTTGTATAATGAATAAAATGCAAAATGAAAATTTAAAAATATATTTAATTTTTTTTCAGTCCATCGAGTGCCCCATATGTGCTATATGTCAAAAGATAGTAAAAAATAGGAACATTATTTATGCCGGAGGAAATAACGGGCACTCGCACGAGAGCCGAAAAATATCGATTTTCATGTTTTTCTCCATACAAATTAAAGTTCAAAAAATCTTTTCTGCGTCATTATCACCTAGGTTCATAAAATATGATATAGTTTCGGCTTCTAATAAGATTCTGTCTTGGTTTCCAATAAGAAAAAGCATGTTTAGAAAAAAAAAGTTCTGTCTATAGGAAGGGCTTTTTCGATCCACTGTGCGGCGGGCTGTCGATAAGTTGACAAAACAGTCAATGTTACTGACACTGTCCTACGTACACTATTTTACAAACTCGACGGGCTGTTTTAATTTTGCCATAGACTGTCCACGTGCTTTCCAATTGCTAATATTATGTCTATTTGAGAATGTTTCCATCTAGTTGCAAATCTATCCAATTGCTGCGGAGAGCCGACATAGAAATGTAGAGAGTAATAAACTAATTTTAAAAGATCGTAGACCATTTGATATTATAGTATCTTTCAATTGTTTTGTGATAATTCCTCTCTAAGTTATATCGTACAAGCATGTAAAATAGCGTTAGCAGTTCATGTTAAGATAATAATGCATTTTTAAATTTTAAATATTTTTCGGTAATAGCAACACAACATCCTCTTTAAAAATGGAATGGCAGTTTGTATTTCTTTTTTTTTAGGTTCGTTATCCAGAGTCCCAACGAATAATGTTGCCAGGACAGGTCTGTTTTTCTTTCTGGTGTAATGTTGCTATAACCTTAAAACTTTTCTAAGATTATTGTATCTCGGAATAGACGTTAATCATTTTAGACGAGACTGACCGATTCAATGGCTATCTAAATCTGAAGATGTAGTTGTACTTCACTAAGATTTTTTTAGAACCATGTCATATTAAACATTGATCACGTGAGTAGGTATTTTAATTCATCGGAAAAGCCTTTGGATTCGATTTCGGAAACTTTTGACGATGAACACTATTTTAAACAACAACAAACAATTTTCCATTTGAATTTGAATCCTTAGTTTCGATATGAAAACAAAATGGCGTTCTAAAGATCTGACGGAAATGGAATCGAATTTGAAGTTTACGAACGAATCGAATGAATTAAAATACCCCTACAGAAAATAAATAGAAGTGGTGGTTTTAATATGTCAAGGAATTAAAACCATATCTTAGTGGAAGTAACTTTACGTTAGAACTAACATTTTTATTGTACTATTGGATGGTTCTTAATAAATTATAAAATCTTGAATGGCGTTTTTCATTTATCCTATCCTTTTTCCTATAACAAATATATGACGCTCGATCTACGCCGCAGGAGGTTGCGGGTTCGATTCCCGCCTTGTTACTTTTTCCAGGGTTCTGGGTGTTTTCTATGTAGGCAAATTAACAGTATTAGGGCTTGTTTCACCATCGAAAAGTAAGTTCCTGTTAATTTACTTGATAGATAACAATATTTGTCGTCGCCTACTGACAACTTTAATACGAAAGAGACAGCACCATAGATACCTGTCAGTTAATTTAACGGGAACATACTTGACTATTGTGAAACAGGCCCCTAGTCCAATATAATCCTAAAGTGAAATAGGACTTGGGAAACATAAAAACACTGTGTTAAGATCCAACATTTATTAAATTTGTACATTTTACACATAACACCCATATAACATTCGCTAGGTACACAAATACCTAAGTGCAGTAAGCTAATAAAAAATCCATCAAAATTACATAGAAAGTGTGGAAAGTCTAAATTTTTCATAAAAATATCTTGTAGCGTTTTCAATATAGTTTCTTTACTTTAAAATGTGCCTAAGTCATTAGAGGTCTTGCATTTAATATTATTATTTAGAAACATTACAAATAAATTCTCAATAGTTAATTCAAAAGAACTATCGAGGCAAAAAAGCTAGAAAAAGAAACAGAATATAATTTTAATCTCCTTAGTTCTTTTAAAGAAACTGAAAATAATTATTTTACATTTGTATTTATACAATATTATAAGATAAATCTCAAAAGAAATGATCCCTAAAACCGGGGATTTTATTTAATATCCAAGAATTATTTGCATTGTAAATATTGAATTACATACTATGCTATTGCAAAGACCTTGATGCAATATGGGTGACAAAGATGAAGGAAACTTTACCCCAGTTGGGGGTAAACATGAGCTGATGATGATGATGAAGTAAAGGCCTGTTCAGATCTATAGCGGTATTCGCAACCCAGAGTGGTCGCAGCAATTTCACTAGGATTTCGATTTAAATATGTAATAAATAATCCTTTAATTCAGACATAGGTTCCAAAAATAATATAAAAAAGCTCTCTGAGCTAAGATACACCTTGTTTATTGTTGATAAAAGAAAGAAATTATACTATTTATTTTTAGCATTTTTTTTACACATGGCAACCCTGGGCAAGAAATTAGAGATGCGAATTCTTTGGGTGACTTAGAAGGAGCTTTTTTCATACTTATTTACAAATTTTGAACATTTGTAGGTCTTAATATTTAGGAAATATATAAAAAGATTCGTTGAAAGACGAAAACAATTCAAAAGAGTTTGTTTTTAATTTGGTATCGAATATTATTTAATAAAGCTTACACTTGTGTCAAAGAAAATCTACTCCAAAGAAATGCCTAAAGATAATTTTAGATTTCGCTATTGGTTCGATCATACCGTACGTCTGAACAGACCTTAAGATATCCGTAAGTATATCCAAGATTTAATCACAGTTAGGTCACGATTATGATAATAGTAAAATACAACCGGTTACAACAAATACAAACAAAAATCTGTCAAGTAGATAAAATCTCACTCATATTTAAAATTACAGTTATACTGTCAGGTTATAAAGAAACATTATTGACACTAATATAAATTATTACAATAAAACAGGTAAATTATTTAAAAATTAATAGGAATACTTTGTGCAAGCATAAAGTAAGATTAAAAACCGTAGTTTTAACCGGGTTTTATACTCAATTCTACAAGAAATCAGTAAATTATTGCATTTTTCACAATTTTATGCACAGTTCGATATTTAGCCATACATTGGTATCAATTCTGTTGTTGCATTTACCTAACTTAATTTACAAACTGCTTTTTCTTTAAATTTATTGCCGTGAGACAATTTTACTGCTAAAGTAGCTCGGAATTGAATCGCTCAGAAAGGGCCGGTAGCATTTTAAGCCTTTTCATAATAACCTAGAAACTGAAAAGCAGTTTGAAAGTCGATAACATAGGTGTCAATTTATATAGCACATAAACTAATTTTGACTAAAAATGTCCACCCCTTTCTAATCAATTGGAACTAAAAGGATGACATCGCTTTTAGTGGTGACAAATTGTAAATAAAAAAGATGACATCGCTTTTAGTGGTGACAAATTGTAAATAAAAAAGATGACAACACTTTTAGTGGTGGCAAATTGGAAATAAAAAGGATGACATCGGGTTTTAGTGGCGACAAATTGGAAATAAAAAGGATGACATAAATTTTAATGGTAACAAATTGGAAATACATAAAAAGAATGACATCAGTTTTTTTCATCAATTAGTGGTGATAATTAATTTAGTTAATTTTTTGTGCAATCTGAATCGACCACATTGTGCATTGTAATTCTGCATAAACTAAGTATTTATTTTCATATTATGACGCATTAGTTTGTAATGAAACCGTAATGTTACATAATAAATAAACTATTACATAACAAATGTATGAAACGGTTGATGACATTTCCCAAAGTGTCTGTAAAATTACATTAATATCACAATTAGTAGAACTATGGAAGATAAATTGAATATCAGACTAAACATAATTATTAATTACCAAACACCTTATAAAAATTAAAACGATTAGATTAAATAACTTATAAAATGCATCTTGATTTCTCTAAAGAAAAAATATTCTAACAACATGTTTTGAGCTTCACGACGATGACATAAAACTGAAGGGAAAACTTATGGTTTCCATAAAAGCGGATCGAAACAAAGATAAGTACAATTTACTAACGTAATTTCGAATAACTTTCGTGATTTTACGAGACATATTTTTTCAATATGATATTGCTAATTTAATATATCTCTCTCTTTGCTTTGGTGGAAAATCTTACTTTAAAATTATTATGATTCTATAAAAAAGGGGCGCTATGGGGTTTTACATATACCAACTCGGATATGATTTTTTTACAGCTTTTAAATACATATTTAAAGGCAAATTCGGTAATCTGCCTTTGATAATGACAAAAAATACAAAAAATACTTTTTTCTCGCTATTTCATTTTTATTGCTTTAATATTATCATTTTTTTTCCAATTAATCAAAGGCGATCAATAATGTAGTAATTTAATGATAAAAGTAGAGGAATTCTTTGATATCTATTTAGACATAAAAATAAATTATTCATTACTAGATACAAGTGAAAAACATTAGGTACATGATAAGCGGGGAAATACATCTACACGATAGTGCGAGTTGGAATTTTATTGATAACTTCAAAGAATAAGTAGGTTCTGTATCTCTTTTTTGTAAGTTAAGAGTGATAATCTGATTCCGAATTGATTTACGTGAATAAACCTGAAATGAACTGAAATCCCTAACCTGGACTGACTGCAGAAGAATTTGATTCTTTTCTCCGCGGCTTATTATTCTTTTTCCTCTGTAGTTGTCAATGGTTTTGATTTGCAGCGGCCATCTTATTCATAACCGTTGTGTAAGCCAATCCGAGCGCCCATGACACTTCGTGGCCATGGACTTTCTTGAATAGCTGGAAATCAAATGAAAATTTAAATAGGCTGGTTTGGGAATTTGGATTTAAATACGATGTAGTAACGTTCAGTTTTACAGATATTTCTAAATAATGCCGGATAATCCACATAGCATTATGTAGCCCCAAGCTAAGCAGAGCTTAGTATTCAATGACTGCTATCCTAAGAAAGAAAGTTTGTAAGTATGGATGGATGGATTTTTGTAACTCTTTCACGCAAAATCTACTAAACGAATATGGATGAAATTTAGCACAGAGATAGATTATAGTCTGGAATAACAAATAGGCTATATTTTATCCCGAAATTCCCACGGGAACGGGAATTACGCGGGTGAAACCGCGAGGCGGTGCTAGTACTTAATAAAATACATTACATATTTTTTATTGTACATTTTTTTGCTGTACCAAATAACAAATATTTGCAGAACGTACAAGCCTTAGTCCCGAGGCGGTAATCAAACCCGGAAGAAAACATAGATAAACTTTTCATACCATAAATTCTACTTTTCATAACACAGGTCCCACGGGATAGAAATAGCCTTGAAACGTTTCCAAACAAACAACGCGTGCGAAGCCACGGGCTGATACTAATCATAGATTGATAGAAAACCTTTTATTACATACAATTTACAAAGCCTTATTAAAGATTGGTTCATAGACTAATGTCATTTAACACGGGATATTTGCCATGATTTGATTTGTTAAGTTTTTCTATATTTATGCTTTCAATTAAATAGGCGGTAATTCCAAGTATTCTTGCACATCATAGAATACTGATTCCGTTAAATATTTCTTTAATCTATATTTAAATAGAGGCGTGGAAGATGCGTCACGTATTTTCACTGGCAATCGGTTATAGATTGAAGGTCCCATGACATACAGCTTGGCAAAAAAGTCTTGAAACGGAACTAATTTTTTTGTTTAATGGCAACATTCTTAAAACAATGACGTTTGATGTAAAATTGTAAACAAAGATTACGAATTCTCGGATTTTTTACTTGGATCGGTCAAGCGGTGGTGTTACAGTGACGAAAAGTGAAAAATAATGAATAAAACAGTTAGTAGTGCTGCCAGGGAGGTTATTTATAGGGTATACAGGCGATGTCTGGCAGAATTTGAGGCCAGAACTATTCTTTCAGATCTCAACAATGTTTTTCAAAGAACCGCTGATATGACAGGTTTGTGAGAGTTTGTTTTGTAATTTTAAGTTGATTCAAAGGTAACTTGATGGTCCTAAAGCAGGATTAAATTAAAGTTCCACGGAACAAGTGAAATATTCAACAATAAACATCGGGCAGTTAGGTTATGTTTACGTTTGTTCTGCGTACTCTGCTATAGCGCGGGCATAGAGTTGGGTAGTTTGGGTGGGTAGTTAGGGTGGATAGTTAGGCTGTTAGGGTGGGTAGTTAGGGTAGGTAGTTAGAGTGGTTAGGGTAGTTGGTATGGATACTTAGGTAGGGTAGTTGTACCTTAACTACCCACCCTAACAGCCTAACTACCTACCCTAACTACCCACCCTAACTACCCTACCCACCCTAACTAACTACCCTACCCACCCTAACTGCCTATACTACTTACCCTATCTGCCTACCCTCCCTAACAGTCTATACTACCCACCCTAACTACCCACCCTAACTACCCACCCTAACTACCCACCCAAACTACCCTAACCACCTACCCTAACTATCCATACCAACTACCCTAACCAATGTAACTGCCTAGACTACTCACCAGGATAGGGTAGGCAGTTAGGGTGAGTAGTATAGGCAGTTAGAGTGGTTGGTATTGATAGTTAGGGTGGGTAGGGCAGTTAGGGTAGTTGGTATGGATAGTTAGGGTAGGTCGTTAGGGTGGGTAGGGTAGTTAGTTGGGGTAGGGTGCGTAGTTAGGGTGGTTGGATAGACTGTTAGGGAGGGTAGTTAGGGTAGGCAGATAGGGTGGTTAGTTAGGCTGTTAGGGTGGGTAGTTAGTACCCTACCCTAACCACCCTAACTGCCTATACTACTCACCCTAACTACCCACCCTAACTACCCTACCCTAAGTACCCACCCTAACTATCTACCCTACCCACCCTAAGTATCCATACCAACTACCCTAACCACTCTAACTACCTACCCTAACTAGGGTGGGTCGGCAGTTAGGGTGAGTAGTATAGGCAGTTAGGGTGGTTAGGGTAGTTGGTTTGGATAGTTAGGGTGGGTAGGGTAGTTAGTTAGGGTGGGCAGTTAGGGTGATTAGTTAGGGTAGGGTGGTTAGGGTAGTTTGGGTGGGTAGTTTGGGTGGGTAGTTAGGGTGGATAGTTAGGCTGTTAGGGTGGGTAGTTAACTGCCTACCCTATCCAGAAAACCGGAAAACCGGACCAAATTTAGCAGTTTTTCAAAACCGGTTTTGAGCGACAAAACCGGTGTTAGCTCCGGTTTTCCCGTAAATGAATAAAATTTGATTTAAATCCACGTTTTTCGAAAGTACTCAAGAAATATGTCGTTGTTTTATTCCATATACAGGGTGTCCCATAATGAGTGGATAACCTGAAAGGTGCTTATGCGGCAAGTCAAGGCCTATCAGAAACATTTTTTATTTTTTTTCTAATTTGACCAGTTCGGAAAATATTTCATATTTTGTAAATTTGGAAAAATTTGTATCTTTGTTCACATTTTTGGACTTTGTGCCCACAATTTTAACAATTTTTTTATTTTTATTTTTGGAATATACTAAAGAAAAGTAGCTTTTTTGAACACGATTTGAAATATTTTGGTAACTAGGACCAGTAATTTTCAAAGCAGGTTTAAAGTAGAAAATTTTATTTTTTTAAATTATTATGCAAAGTTTGAGCTGCTGTGGTTAAAAAAAAAGATAAAGAAACCTAAGATGCCAGCTACTTTAAAAACATGTCCATTTCAAGAGCTTCCTAAAATGATAATAAACGTTGAAATTTTGTAGGGTAAAAAACTGAGATATTGCTAGTTTTGTGCCAAAAGGGGTCAATGCTACTAAAAATAATATTGAACCAACACATCAAAAAAATATCTTTTTCGCCATTCTCGTTCTAAAACGGTTACTTTGCTACTAAAAAACAGTAAGTGAAATCTCATCATCCATACAGCAATGTTTGAAAACGAAAGTTTTCAATCAGTGCGTCCTATCCTCTTACCCCTGATGACCTACGGAGCTGAGACGTGGACCTGGACACTCACGGTAGAGCTGCTCCACCAGTTCTAAGTCGCTCAGCGAGCTATGGAAAGGTGAGGAGTTTCTCTGAAGGACAGGATTCGTAATGAATACATCCGACAGAGAACTAAAGTTATCGACATAACTCAAAGAATTAGCAAGCTGAAGTGGCAGTGGGCCGGCCATATCTCATGAAGAACCGACAACCGTTGGGGTAAACGTGTTCTTCAGTGGAGACCGCGACTTACCAAACTTAGTGTAGAACTACCTCCAGCCACGTAGGATGACGATCTGCGAAAGCCTGCTGGCAGATGCTGGATACGTCAAGCTGAAGACAGAGCGCTCATTAGGGGAGACTTATGTCCAGCAGCGATGTGATATGGGCTGATGATGGTGATGATGATGATGAAATGTTGAAATTGATGTCCTCCAACTCTGATGCAGGCTCTGCATCTTTTTTATAAAGGGTTTTTTAGCTAACTGTCGTAATTGCGGTCGTTAATTTTTTCCGCGTCGTTTTGGACTTGACGTCGAAGTTATATTAAGTTATAATAAATGAAATGAAATTAAGTTATAGTATTTAGGGAATAGGTTTTTTGTACACCAGGTCCTTCAAGTTGCCCCAGTAAAAGAAATCCAATGGATTCAAGTCCAGCGACCGCGCTGGCCACTGGGAAGCGCCACCACGCGTTATTCATCTGTTTGGATACGCTGAATCAAAAAAACGCCGTTCCTGAACGGCTTAGTGTACTGGACGCTCGTCATTCTGCAGTTTGAATCTTCTTTCCAAATTCATACCACTAAATTCGTACTCATAGCACAAATTCTCTTTACTTTCGGCTAGATTATTGTTCATTATTTAGTAACATATTTCCTATTTTCCAGCATGAATCAGCAAAAATAGTAGCAAAGTAACCGTTTTAGAACGAGAATGGCGAAAAAGATTTATTTTTGATGTGTTGGTTCAATATTATTTTTACTAGCATTGGCCCCTTTTGGCACAAAAGTAGCAATATCTCAGTTTTTCACCCTACAAAATTTCAACGTTTATTATCATTTTAGGAAGCTCTTGAAATGGACATGTTTTTAAAGTAGCTGGCATCTTAGGTTTCCTTATCTTTTTTTTAACCACAGCAGCTCAAACTTTGCATAATAATTTGAAAAATTAAAATTTTCTGCTTTAAACCTGCCTTGAAAATTACTGGTCTTAGTTACCAAAATATTTCAAACGGTGTTAAAAAAAGCTACTTTTCTTTAGTATATTCCCAAAATAAAAATAAAAAAATTGTTAAAATTGTGGGCACCAAGTCCAAAGATTTGAACAAAGATACAAATTTTTCCAAATTTACAAAATATTAAATATTTTACGAGCGGGTCAAATTAGAAAAAAAATAAAAAATGTTTCTGATAATAATCAATAATCAAAATCTTTATTTCTTTAGGCTTACAAAATAAGCACTTAGACAAGTCAAATTTAATTTAATTCGCCTCAATTTTTTGTCCACTAGTGGAAGAGGCGAAATAGAAACCACTAGCATGTGTATAACTTATGTGTCTAATACATGTTTGCCTTATAAATAATTACATACTATTGTCGATGTGGAACTGAGCGACATCTGGCCAAGCACTAACGTCATTGATGTAATCATTTATGGAGTAATATGCCTTCTTGATAAGATTTAGTTTTATGTACTGTTTAAATCTACGAATAGAAAGTTCAGTTGCTTCAGATGGAAGCTTATTATAGAAGCGCACACAATTACCCATAAATGATTTCCCCAGTTTCCGTAATCTAAATGAAGGAATGTGTAATTTGTTCTTGTTTCGTGTATTTCTATTGTGAACATCACAATTTTTCAAAAAGTTACTTTTGTTTTTGTGTGTATACATTAAATTTTCATAAATATATTGCGAAATTACAGTTAAAATATTTATTTCTTTAAATAATTCCCTCAAGGAGTCACGTGGCTTTAATTTATAAATTGCACGCACCGCCCTTTTTTGAAGAACAAAGATAGTCTGAATATCAGCTGCCTGTCCCCAAAGCAAAATACCATAAGACATAATACTATGGAAGTAACTATAATAAACTAACCTAGCTGTGTCCTGATCAGTGAGATATCTAATTGTTCTCACTGCATAGGCTGCTGAACTAAGCCTACCCGCGAGAGCATCAATTTGCGGTTGCCATTGAAGAGTTGAATCAATATACAACCCCAAGAATACAGTAGAGTCAACGAAGTGAATAATCTCATTATTTAACTTGATTTGAGTTGGGAGTTCTCTAACATTTGGTAACATGAATTTTATACATTTTGTTTTTTTAGCATTAAGTAAGAGGTTATTGGCGGTAAACCAATTTAGTATCTTTGACAGCGAATTATTTACATCGTCAAAATTATGTTTATTTCTGTCAACTTTAAAAATTAGTGAAGTATCATCAGCAAATAAAACTATATCACAAAGATCTTTTGCTAAAAAGGGAAGATCATTTACATATACTAAAAATAAAAAGGGACCTTATATAGATCCTTGGGGGACGCCTAATTCAATTTTTGAGCCCGTAGATCTTTCTTTACCAACGTCTACTTTTTGAACTCTATCAGATAAATATGATTGCATAAGATCCAGTGCCTTGTTGTTTATTCCATAGTGTTTCAGTTTCTCAATTAATGTACTATGATCCACACAGTCAAAAGCCTTAGAAAGGTCACAGAATACACCAATAGCGTTTTTGGCTTTATCCCAGGCCTCCAATATATGCCTTAATAGAACTGTACCAGCATCCGTTGTCGATCTACCCTTGGAGAAGCCAAATTGGTTTTCATGAAATAACCTATTAAGGTTGAAGTGAGAAGTTAACTGGGTAAGAATAATTTTTTCAAAAACTTTACTCATGGCAGGAAGTATTGAAATCGGTCTGTAATTAGCCGGATCAGTGTGGCTACCAGATTTATAAAGAGGAACTAACTTACTATATTTCATGAGATCAGGAAAAACTCCTGCGTCGATACAACTATTGAAAATATAGGCCAAACAAGGAGCCATTTCCTTAACAATTGAACTTAATACTTTTGTTGATATACCCCAGAGATCCTCAGTGTTTTTAATGTTAATGGACTTAAAGATTTTCACTACATAATCAGCATTTACATAACTAAAGATAAAACTATCATTACATCTAGCAACTGAAGATTCTAAAAATTTAACAGCCATTGATGCTGAGGAGTTTAGAGACTGGGTAACAATTTTAGGAATAGCAGAAAAGAATGCATCAAAAGCATCGGCAACATCTTTTTCATGTATAAGAATTGAATTATTAATTTTTAACCTTATTTCCTTATAACGTGGCTTTGATTTACCTGTTTCGTTATTTATTAGCCTCCATGTTGCTTTTATTTTATTAGATGATTTTATTATTACATTCTTTAAAAATAGACATTTTGCTGTGTTGCAGACTTTCTTAAATGTTTTAGAATAGTTGGTTACATACAATAGAAACGCAGGATCGTGTAACATAGTTTCTCGAGAAGCATAAAGGTCATATAGTTTATTCCTACTTCTATAAATACCCGGAGTGGCCCAATCAATAAACCCGACCCTGTCCCTCACTGTGCAAGTTTTAAGTTTGAATACTTCACTGTGTTCCCTGTGTATGGCATTCAAAAGTTTGGAAAATAATTCATTGGGGTCATCAGAACAAGGTATACTTGATACTGTTAGTTCAACTCTACTTTGAAAATTCTTAATACGGTTCTCTGTTATTGGCCTGTAGGTATATTTTTCTACATTATTTCTATCATTACAGCTAAAATTAACACTTTGACCATAATGGTCTGATTGGAAATGCCTAACTACTGCTTTGCTGGTCGGAGTTTGACTGCAGTAAATATTATCTAAGCAGGTGGCAGATGTTTGGGTTACCCTAGTGGGATCGTTAAAAAGATGTTGTAAACTAAAGCACTTGAATAAATTAAGCAATCTGTCGGCGAGGGGATTTGCTAAAATATCTATATTAAAGTCGCCGCAAACAATGATATCCTTCCTACATGTAAATATCTTCAGTAAAACTTCTTCCATAGTACATTCAAAAGCAACCTGATCTGCGTTAGGAGGGCGGTATACACACACTATGATATGTCGCTCCAGTTCCACACAAGAAAGTTCAATAGTCTTCTCAATAGTGAGTTTTACAATATCTTTTCTTTCTTTACATTTAAGACTATTTTTTACTAAAATCAGAGAGCCACCACGTATTGCAGCTTTTCTTTTATATGAACTTACAAAACAATAGTTATTATAAAAGGGAAGTAACTGATTCTTTACAATCCAGTGTTCTGTTATACACATAACATCTACATTTAAATGATTCATAAATAATTCTAATTCTAGGATTTTGCTGGGTAAGCCTTGTATATTCTGATGGACTATGTGAAATATGGCTTTTTGCTTTCCCATTGTCGTCGCGATCAGTTTAAATTTGAGTTTACTGACACTGTAGCTTTAATGCCCTCATTAGTAATATTACTAACTACATGTACAGGCTCGTCAGGTAACTGCGTTATACTACTTATAACGGGATCAAAAATATTGTATGCTAATAATTTAGCAATTATCTTTTTACATTGGTGGGTTAGGTCCACTGTGTCCCTAGTCAAAATAGTTTTACTAATAAAATTATTAGTATCAAAAAATAATACATCATTATGACGACATGTCATGTTGTAAATCAGCATGTTATTTTTAAATAAATTATCATTTTGTTTAAGTGTCAGTGACTTTGAGTAGGGGAACGAGCAAATAATCAGTTTCCCCAGTCCATTCTCTAACTTTCCTAAAAGAACTTCAACAAGCCTAAGCAATTGTGACCTTTTTACACAAGTTTCACCTAGCTGAACTATTAAAGTGGTGCTTTGGTTTAGGGAGTTATCTTTCTGTATATAATCGGTAATTCTATTTATATTGGAATGTGGATAACAATTATTTACAACATTTTGTACAAGTAGGTCCCGCAGTTTTAGACCCATCCCTGCACCCAACTTATCTGAATATATAACAGTCCTCCTAGTATTTTGATTGTTTAAAACTAAGTCTAAATCCTTAACTGAAGATGGTGCAGCTTGAACTGGACCCTCATTGAGTAGAATCGGTGCTTTATAGCTACCACAGTGGGCCCCGTGCGAAGGCAATGGCGGCGCCGCCAGGAACGCGGATGGAGACTTCAGCGGTGATGGGGGCACAAACTTCACAGCATCTTCAGTTAAACTGTTGCAGCATATGGTGGCCATCTTGAGATCAGTTTGTGTGCAATTATGCCGTACTTCAACACATGTACTCTCAGTATTTACAGCACAGTCTTTCATTTGATTGATACAGTGTATTGGAGCCATCTCCGGATCTGTTTGAGTCGAGATAGGCCTTGACTTGCCGCATAAGCACCTTTCAGGTTATCCACTCATTATGGGACACCCTGTATATACAGGGCTTATAATTCCTAACGTAAGAGTAGAATTTTTGTATGCCAATTTTCTTTAGTTTCAGATAAATCAATTTTTTTAAGAATAACCTCAGAAATATTGTTTTTTATATAGCAAAGCAAATTAGACATGTGTTGATCGCTCATATTTCGTGACGCAATCGAAAGGCGATCGCGACCCACTGGTTGACTGAGTCAATACTCAATACTCAATACTCAATATTTTATTGCATACATGTGTTACATAAGATCTTAAAATAATACAGGTACAACATGAACCCTGCAAGGGCACAGCAATCTTATTATTATCTTAGTCTATCGTTCAATCTGCACGAAATGAATAAAGTGCATGAATTGAGACCCGCAACACGTGACCCACAACTCGCATTAGGTACGTGCGAAGTGACAAACACACATCAAAGATCGGACGAATTTATATAAAAACTTAAATTTAATTGTTTATAACTTAACGTGTACGAAATAAAGTTGGTTTTTGTTAAAAAATACGGGTCACGATGGAGTCTCCGAGACCTAATCAATCGCCATCGACACAGGTCTAAATAAAATCTGTACAGCACTCATCATCAACATAGCCTTTCCCCAATGAGCGCCATAGCGCCCTGTCTATCTTCATCTTGCCGCATCCAGCATCGGCCAGAAGTCTTTCACAGATCGTCATCCCACCTGGCCGGAAGATGTCCTAAACTACGTTTGCCGAGTCGCGGTCTCTACTCAAGAACACGTTTACCCGAACGGTAGTCGATTCTAGCTTGCTAATGCTTTGAGCTTAGAACTTTGGTTTTCTGTCGGATGTATTCGTTAACAATCCTGTCCTTCAGAGAAATTCCGCACATAGTTATTTTCATAGCTCGACATGAGCGACTTAAACTGGTGGATCAACCCTACCGTGAGTGTCCACGTCTCAACTCCGTAGGCCATTATGGTTAGGAGGATGCACTGATTGAAAACTTTCGTTTTCAAACATTGCGGTATGAGTGATGAGAAGACCCAACATATTCCTTCTAAAAATTGTTTTACCCAACTGCACAATCTGCCCCAGGTAAACATACTCGAAAACTATTTCAAGAAGGTGGCCATCTACGACAATGTGGCCATTGATCATGACTTTGATTTTGTCCAAATTTATGCCAAGACCGATGCGTCGCGAGGCTGAGGCTAGGCCGTCCAGCATGTGGGTCAGCTCCTCTAGCGACTCCACCATTACGACTATGACATCACCGAATAGCAGGTATCAGATATAATCGCCGTTTATGTTAATGCCCTTACCTTTCCAGTCCAGCGAGCGTCTTAAACATATCTTCCAATGCGCTTGTGAACAGTTTCGAGCCTCACCCTAACTGCCTATACAACTCACCCTAACTGCCTACCCACCCTAGTTAGGGTAGGTAGTTAGAGTGGTTAGGGTAGTTGTAACGTAACTCCCCGCCCTAACAGCCTAACTATCCACCCTAACTACCCACCCTAACTCACTACCCTACCCACCCTAACTATCCATACCAACTACCCTAAACACTCTAACTGCCTATACTACTCACCCTAACTGCCTACCCTACCCTGGTAAGTAGTTAGTGTGGGTAGTTAGGGTGGGTAGTTAGGGTGGTTAGATAGACTGTTAGGGTGGGTAGTATAGACAGTTAGGGTGGGTAGGGTAGTTAGGGTGGGTAGTAAGGGTAGTTAGTATAGGCAGTTAGGGTAGTTAGGGTGTGTAGTTAGTTAGGGTAGGCAGTTAGGGTGAGTAGTATAGGCAGTTAGGGTGTTTAGGGTAGTTGATATGGATAGTTAGGGTCGGTGGTTAGGGTAGGGTGGTTAGGGTAGTTTGGGTGTGTAGTTAGGGTGGGTAGGTAGAGCTGTAAATTAGTATGTGCTGTACCGTCTGAGGCTCATCGCTCTTCATGGTCGCGTCGCGGGGTGAACACGACCCGCGAGATGCGGAGCAACAGCTACTCGCACCGCCTGGTAACACCTGAACACAGACTTCAGAAATCTGATCGTTCGGTTTATGTCATGGGACCTTCAATCTATAACCGATTGCCAGTGAAAATACGTGACGCATCTTCCACGCCTATATTTAAATATAGATTAAAGAAATATTTAACGGAATCACTATTCTATGATGTGCAAGAATACTTGGAATTACCGCCTATTTAATTGAATTTAAATTTAATTTTAATTGTCTATTTTAATTTAATTTTAATTGTATACTCTAATTTTTATAAATTATTATTACAAATTATACCTACAGCTTGGCAAAAAAGTCTTGAAACGGAACTAATTTTTTTGTTTAATGGCAACATTCTTAAAACAATGACGTTTGATGTAAAATTGTAAACAAAGATTACGAATTCTCGGATTTTTTACTTGGATCGGTCAAGCGGTGGTGATAAAGTGACGAAAAGTGAAAAATAATGAATAAAACAGTTAGAAGTGCTGCCAGGGAGGTTATTTATAAGGTATACAGGCGATGTCTGGCAGAATTTGAGGCCAGAACTATTCTTTCAGATCTCAACAATGTTTTTCAAAGAACCGCTGATATGACAGGTTTGTGAGAGTTTGTTTTGTAATTTTAAGTTGAATCAAAGGTAACTTGATGGTCCTAAAGCAGGATTAAATTAAAGTTCCACGGAACAAGTGAAATATTCAACACTAAACATCGGGCAGTTAGGTTATGTTTACGTTTGTTCTGCGTACTCTGCTATAGCGCGGGCATAGAATTTGATACTTGAGCTAGACTAGCTAATATGTAAATCTATTTCTACATAATTTAAATGTTGTGTTATTTCTTTGCAATAAAGTTACTATAGCGTTTGTATTTTAAATGGTCTAGAAATTAGGTGCCTAAATAATAAACTGAAAAAGGTAAGATAAAGGTATCATAAAAAGTTTCTTCTCTAAAGGAAGCAGCTGAGCGTGCTAAAACGGAACGGTTCCAAGCTATTACGGAGGAGGATTGGAAGAATTCGTGCCAGCACGTAATAAAAATAGAAAAGGAATACTGTGAGAGAGAACTTACAATGTATTAATAACAATGTATTAAATTTTAATTTACTTTATTTTTTTTCTTTATATTCTTAGATAACGAGAACCTTGCTCAATTAAACAATATTTACTGATACTAGTATACTATGTGTGGATATGAATGTACGTATAACAGAAATATACACCTAAGTATCAAGACTAGCTTGGTGCCAAGCTTGGTTTTGCCATAAGGACCTACAGTGGCGCCCCCATTATTTTCTACTCTTTTTTGCCAAGCTATACATAACTATTTTAAATTGACATGTTACTAGGAGTAATTAATAAAATCTGTATTTCTGTATTCCTGGTTTCTTTTCGCACCATGGTTTCTTACACTAAAGTCATTAAACAGAACGAAGGACTCACATCTTCCGTGTTCTTGCAACAACCCACCCTAACTACCCTACCCACCCTAACTGTCTATACTACCCACCCTAACAGTCTACCTAACCACCCTAACTACCCACCCTGACTAACCACCCTAACTACCTACCCTAGCTAACTATCCTACCCACCCTAACTACCTACCCTAACTATCCATACCAACTACCCTTACCACTATGTAGTATGGATGGGGTGAGTAGTATAGGCAGTTAGTAGCATAGGCACCCTAACTGCCTATCCTAACTGTCTATACTACCCAACCTAACAGTCTATACTACCCACCCTAACAGTCTAACTACCCACCCTAACTACCCTCCCTAACAGTCTACCTAACAGTCTAACTACCCACCCTAACAGACTATCTAACCACCCTAACTACGCACCCTAACTACCTACCCCAACTAACTACCCTACCCACCCTAACTATCCATACCAACTACCCTAACTGCTTATACTAACTACCCTAACTACCAACCCTAACTACCCTACCCACCTTAACTGTCTGTACTACCCACCCTAACAGTCTATCTAACCACCCTAACTACCCACCCTGACTAGCTACTAGTTAGGGTGGGTAGTAATGGTGGTTAGATAGACTGTTAGGGAGGGTAGTTAGGGTGGGTAGTTAGACTGTTAGGGTGGGTAGTTAGACTGTTAGGGTGGGTAGTATAGACAGTTAGGGTGTGTAGGGTAGTTAGGGTGGGTAGTTAGGGTAGTTAGTATAGGCAGTTAGGGTAGTTAGGGTGGGTAGTTAGTTAGGGTAGGCAGTTAGGGTGAGTAGTATAGGCAATTAGGGTGTTTAGGGTAGTTGGTATGGATAGTTAGGGTCGGTGGTTAGGGTAGGGTGGTTAGGGTAGTTTGGGTGTGTAGTTAGGGTGGGTAGGTAGAGCTGTAAATTAGTATGTGCTGTACCGTCTGAGGCTCATCTGACCGCACGTCATTTATCTTTACCCATTTTGTCGCTTCCCATATCGCCAGAAGCTCCGCCTGGTATACAGTGCAGTAAGACGACCTGGTCATAGTGGAGTTAGGCGAGCGTGTTAAATTGGCATTTTCATTGGTGTGGTTAAGTGAATCAATCATCAGCATCGTGGATCCTGTTGTCAACATGCCGGAATGGGTTACACGTGTAGCTCTTGGACATGGGCGAAGAGGCTGGCGTGATGGAGTACCTCAGTTTCATCTTGAGCTCGGACACATCCAGCTCCTCGTAGCCCTTCTCGGTGGAAAGCACATTGCTGTGGTGATAACTGTTCTCCTTGTTGTCAAACTCACTGTCCATTGCGTCCACCTCCATTGGATCACGTGCTGAGCCATTTCAACACATTTACAACACTTCACTAACACTAAAGTCTTTATTCGATAGAGCGTGTGCGAGACTAACAGGGAATCTTGCCAAAAAGATGCAGTCGTTCAACCAAATACAATACTGAACTGGAACGACAAAGCTTTTTTTTAAAGATGTGGCGTTTGCTTATCGAGTATTAGCCAAAATAAGATGGGTAAATTCAAGCTTGCTGATAGTCCCTTGTGCACTTGTGGGAGCGATGAGCCTCAGACGGTACAGCACATACTAATTTACTGTTCAAAATTTGTTTTGCTCCGCTATGATTGTGAGTGTGCTATGGATACGAAAATTATTGTTGATAATCTAGGTTACATCTTAGCTAATGTTATAGTAAAGTAAAAAGTCTTTATTTTGGAACATAAACAAATGGTATAAAAACATAAATAGGAAGCGATGGGACCTGCAGAAGTAAAAAATACTGTGTCGCAGATCGCAACGCCCACCTCCGGGATTTAGGTTGTTTCCAACGTAACCTAGGTACAATATTAAGTAAAAAAAAAAAAAAAATATAGTATAGAGTTATTTTTAGGGTATGATAAGGTTATTCTCAAAAAAAATCAAGCTTGCAGAGTCAGTGTTGCCAACCCGGTGTCAGGTTTTGGGGCTAAATGGAGTTCTAAAAAGGAGTGTGCACGTAGACCAGGTCCACGCAGGCCCAGGGCTGCTCCACGTTGGAGGCGGAGCAAGCCCTCATGGCCGCGGCCTGGTACGTCGACACTTGCACCGTACCCCCTTCCATTACGTCTGTATTTATATAATACTCACTGAAATGGGATCCTTGGCTTGCATCTTGTAAGCGTCTTGCAGTAGAGTGAGCACGTAGACCAGATCCACGCAGGCCCAGGGCTGCTCCACGTTGGAGGCGGAGCAAGCCCTCATGGCCGCGGCCTGGTACGTCGACACTTGCACCGTGCCGCCTTCCATTACGTCTGAAGTTGAAATATACATATTAGACCAGGGTAGATAGGTTTTTGAAACAAATAAAATAATAGTAGGTTGAAACTTGTGGATGAAAATTGTAGATCTTTTTATTACCTATAACTTTGTAATTTGACTTTTTTCCATAGAACTTCTTATATAGGATTCTGCCGGAAATCGATATTTACTGTTTTTTTCCCTAAAACACTCACCCCTTCCCGACCTCAGATCGCCCGTAAATTATTTTGCCTTAAATTTTTACTACATTTTGTTCATTTTCCAATGGGTTTCATCCTACTATTATTTAATTTCTATTTTCATTATTTTGAAAGGCTTCTACCCTGGTCTATATATAGATTTTAGTTTTAAGAGGAAGATGAAATCAGAAAACTTTATTTCTTTAGGCATATTATTTATTTGATTGTAAGCATGAAGAAGAAACAGATAATAGAGAAACATTAACAGATATTAGTTTTAAGAGGAAGACAGAAATAAATCAATAACATTCACAGATATTTGTTTTAAGAAATCAATCAATAACTTTATTTGTTCATGCTTACAAAATAAACACATTGATAACTTAAAGTCGTGGGCAATTTTGTGCGCTTCCTGAACACGTACGACGTATTTCTATCTAGCCCTGGAATAAAATAAAGGGTGCGACTATGATAAAATGTGATATAGTCGCTGATGTGATAAAGTCTGATGTGATGTGATATAAGCGTGATGTGATATAGTGTGTTTCACCCTCACGTTCGGCTACATTACCTATGATCCCCGCATCCGCCGCGACGTCGTAGAAGTAGCTCATGGCTGCCACGGTTCCCTTGGGAGGCATGCTGGGCTCCCAGTCCAGAGTGGCCATCACGTACTCTCTCACCACCGCTTGGACTTACATAGTGTGATTCACCCTCACATTTGGCTATAGGTCGCTACATTACCTATGATCCCAGCATCCGCTGCGACGTCGTAGAAGTAGCTCATGGCTACCACGGTCCCCTTGGGGGGCATGCTGGGCTCCCAGTCCAGAGTGGCCATCACGTACTCTCTCACCACCGCTTGGACTTACATAGTGTGATTCACCCTCACATTTGGCTATAGGTCGCTACATTACCTATGATCCCAGCATCCGCTGCGACGTCGTAGAAGTAGCTCATGGCTGCCACGGTTCCCTTGGGAGGCATGCTGGGCTCCCAGTCCAGAGTGGCCATCACGTACTCTCTCACCACCGCTTGGACTTACATAGTGTGATTCACCCTCACATTTGGCTATAGGTCGCTACATTACCTATGATCCCAGCATCCGCTGCGACGTCGTAGAAGTAGCTCATGGCTACCACGGTCCCCTTCGGAGTAATATAGTGTGATATGATATAGTGTGATGTGATATAAGCGTGATGTGATATAGTGTGATTCACCCTCACGTTCGACTACATTACCTATGATCCCCGCATCCGCCGCGACGTCGTAGAAGTAGCTCATGGCCGCCACTGTCCCCTTGGGAGGCATGCTGGGCTCCCAGTCCAGAGTGGCCATCACATACTCCCTCACCACCGCTTGGCACGCATCGAATGCATCTTTACGTTTCAGGTTGCTTGCGCGGGGCTGTCCACTGACAACAGATATAGAAACAGGTTATTACCTAGTTCAGGCACACGCATTATCTTATCCCACAAAACATATGATTTTTGTACATATTTTTTCAATTTTAGTCCTAAGTTATTTTGAATAAATTAATATATTATATGTATTTTGCTAAGAGATTGCGATTGTAAAGAGACTTGCACGCTAGGCTTGCTCTTTCTCTTTTGCAGCCATTAGTGGGAATAAGTGATGATCAGTTAAAAGTTAAAGAAATATAAATGAAGAGAAAGGTAAAGAAAAGTGGGTATATTTGTGATCTAAGTATTATGGCTGGTGAGTTTATTATATCAAAATATCCTAACTAATATAATAAATGCGAAAACGTATTTGTTTGTCCTTCATATACCTCTTTCAATTTCTGTGTTTTATTAGTTAGCCCTATCTATTTAATCACTATTTTCCACATTTGTGTTTTATTATTTAGACCTAGCTATTTTACCACAATCTACCACACTCACCTAACCAAATAATTCTTGTTTCCATAGGTCCAGGGTTCATTCTGTATGCTATATGATGGCTGGTGATTAATAAAATAAATAAGAAAGTGTTTTTGTTTGTTTGTTTTTCCTTAAGATACCTCTTTCAATTTCTTTTATATATTAGTCCTAGCTATTTTATCACTATTTTCCACACTCACCTAACCAAATAATTCTTGTTTCCATAGGTCCAGGGTTCCTTCTGTATGATGGGCTCCACGCAAACGGACGAGAGCTCGCCGGTTTCATTCGACAGTCTGGAAGTCTCCAGGGAGAAGACGCCGAAACGAGCCGCGAGAAGGCCGAGGTTGAGGTAGCTGAAACAAACGCGTGGAAATTACAAATATCTTCAACGGAATGCAAAAAAAGAGTAGGTTCTCAATAGCAGTGTTTTTTTGCTATGTTTATGTATAATAATTAATTAGAGTAGGTACATTACAAATCTCTTAAATGGACTTCAAAAGAAGTAGGCTCTCGATTTAAGGGTTTTTTTATTATTTAAGTATTACAAGCTTCGAGAGGAAAACTAATTCACTCTTCCGCTCGAGGCTTGGCTCGCGTAGACTATACGACTCACATTTTACCCTTTTTTATAAAGATTTTGAAAATTCCTGAAACACGTGGTTTAATTTATGGTTATATCAGTATATACTGTAAGTTTCTGCTTATAAGCATCCTTCATTAAAAAGTTATTTTTAATATAATCTGTAAGTTTCAAGCAAATCGGGCCACTGATTCACAATATTAGCTACACATTAGACGTACCTGTGCGTGTATAAAGTGATATTCTCTCCGGCGGGCACCACGTACTGATCTCCAAGTGGGTAGTTCTTCACGTCATGCTCTGTTAGCTGGTACGTGATCTGAGTACTACCGCCGCCTAAGTCTAGGGCAGCCATTCCCTGACCGTCTATTATGTCTGAAAGGGTAGAGTATAAAGTTGTTTATTATATTTAATACCTATATTTTTTCATATGGACTATTGACAACATTCGTCGTTTTTTTATTTATTTGTTATACCAGTGGATGTTACAATATTTCATCGTGAGGCATAAAAAAACAAAATAAATTGCCTAACTCTCTTAGTTTCAGAGCGTATTTATTATATTAATCTCTTTAGAATTTATAATAAGTATAGATCACAAAATACAACGTCATGCGCCAGTCATGTTATGGCCTTACAATCACAATCAAAAAATATATCTATATGGGTCTTTTTCATTGAGAAAACCTTTAATATATCTTATCTCAGCAACCGTGACACTTGATACTACGTGACCCGTTAGGCCCCCCTCCTAACAGGTGAAGGGAGGCTTCAAAATACCATACTTGGTCACAAGGGCGGGAGGAGACTTTAGGTTTTGCGTCACGCAGTCAAATCTTCTAGGGAAATCTCGACTTTTTTTTTAAAGAACGAATCATAATTTTTTTTTTACCAATTTTTTTTTTCATTTTTGCCTGCAATTTTTTTATTCAAATAATCAATATCTTTATTTTTTTAGGCTTACAAAATAAGCACTTAGACAAGTCAAATTTAATACTATAGGTAAGTACATAATTATCAAAATAATATAAGAAATAAAGTGATAATTGATTTTCAGTTCGCCTCATTAAGAACTATTAAAAACTATATTCGTGCTTATTACGTGATAACAAGAGGGGGAGTGGGTCCTGGTATATACTAAGGGTGATCAGTGAGAGGGGCATATAATTTAAAAAAAAATGGTTTACGTAGTTTGCGTTTGTTCCCCTAAGTCTATCGAGGATATTTAGTTCATGATTCCACCAAACCTCCAAAAAATTATTTGTTTTGCAATACTAAACATCCTGATAACTTAATGTAATCAATAGCAAACTCCACTACTTATAGATAAAATATACTTATAAAGGCTTATAACTGTTCTTTTGATAAATTACTGTCTTGTATTTTTAGTAATATGTTACTAACCGGTCAATAATCAAAAAATATTATCTTATAAGATTAAACTTTGATTATTTAAACGCGTCGATTACGAGCGATATCTACATGAGTGGAGATATTTGAAATGTCCTTTTAATTAGCACCTACAGTAAAATGGTATTAATATTATACAATTATAATACTCATGAGTCATTGCCAAAAAGGTTATGATAAATAATGATGACAAAATAATATAAAAAAAGAATAAAAACCAAATAAAAAGACAATTTAAAATCTCATACATAAAGTAAGCACGTTCAATCAGATCAAATTAATAGCGTAGTAGAAGAAATTTATTTCATTGAGCTTTGTTTTCCTAAAAAAAATAGCTTCATTGAGCTATGTAAATTCAATTCATAGGTAACTACGCAAATCCATAAATTGCAATCATGAAAATATGATAAGAAAATTACTGTTCAATAATTTGATTGTTTTGAAGAAACTGCAAACACTTCAAACTATTTAATATTTACACTGTTTTTAAAGTTTTGCACTTGTTCCTTTTTGTTTAAATATATACAACAATATCTTACGTGTTGTTTGATTGGGAAAGTACCTCTTATTGTATAGTTAAAGATTAACAACACTTAGTGCAAAATATAAAAGTTGTAATGTTTTCGTATTACGGTACACCAGCAAATTCATAGTCTATTTTGAATGGCTACGATTGCTATCGCGCTCGCTCGCGCCACGCCTACATAAGCTAAACATGGAGATAGCGATATTCAAGGTAATTTTTTATATAATAGATATGGTAAGTTAACGTAATTAAGCTACCAATATTATTAGAATTATCAGTAATACGTAATACTCTAAATATTGCTTAATGTTTCTACGAATATTTCGGCGCTAAGAATAGAATAATCATAAGTAAAGATAAAAATTCCAAAAGCCAATTCCATTGGCCAATTCCATTATCTCTTTTATGTTTTTAAGTACTTCCTGTTTTTAAGCGATGCAATAAAAGTATTATCACTCTAGCTATCTATAGATCAGAAACAATACTCACCGTGCAATAAGTTGACGGTGTACCAAATGAAGATCCCTTCATCTGATCCATCCATTATTTCTACGCTTTGTGCATCCGTGTCGTATCCTAATCTGT
The DNA here is from genome assembly GCA_944547425.1 of Eupithecia centaureata. Lineage (NCBI taxonomy): Eukaryota > Metazoa > Arthropoda > Insecta > Lepidoptera > Geometridae > Eupithecia > Eupithecia centaureata. Next base: position 10,400,543 of record OX155695.1, on the reverse strand, counting down.
AATAAAGCATGGAGTTAATAAATATATGGCGCAGCCTTATTGGATGGATATAGATTTCTTCTGACTTTACTGATTTAATGTAAAACGGCATTATTTAGCAGACACATTTTTTGCTTCTTTAGTCAAAAGATCCGCCTGAGAAGTATAAGGTTACAGGTTCGATTTTCACTACGGAGTGAATGCTTGTAAAATGATTAAAATTGTCAAACAGCAATAATGACGACGATGAATATGGCTATTTATACGCTATACACATTGAATATGACTATTTCGTAATGTCATTACTTATGTATAGCCTCTTGAACAGCCGTGATGAGGCTCTGTGCTTTATCCGCTGGTAACAAACGGAGGCCCGCCGTCGCGCGGACTATAAGCGGTGTGTCTTTCCGCTTCTCTACCGGAGTTAGGTATTCCGCATTCCTTATCAATTTTACTATGGTTTCTGCACCCTGTGGACAAGGATTTTATTGAATATCGACGAAAATAGAATCATAATCATAACTTACATAATAAAAAAAAATGCTGGACAATCCATACAGCATCATAGTCCCTAGCTAAGCAGAGCTTGTGTTATGGGTAGGTACTGATAACTGATGTTTTATACTATACTAGCGACCCGCCCCGGCTTCGCACGGTTTTATTATACGTATAAACCTTCCTCTTGAATCACTCTATCTATTAAAAAAACCGCATCAAAATCCGTTGCGTATTTTTAAAGATTTAAGCATACATAGGGACATAGGGACAGAGAAAGCGACTTTGTTTTATACTATGTAGTGATATGTAGTGATACCGATGTAATCTGATTTAGAAACAGATATTTTTTGTAACGAATTACATTTATGAATGAAAACTTAACAAAAACAGATAACAGAGTAACAGACAACAGTAGGGTAACAAGCTAGCAACTAAAAACCAATACAAAAATTCATAAATTCATACGTGCTCAAGCAATCTAAAAAGATGCAAGTTCGAGTTCGATAACGAATGAGAAACCAATGGAATGATGAATGAACGCTGTCATAACCACGAATTGTTTCGAACTCCAGCTTGCTCTGATGATACCAGTGTTTATATTTTCCACCAATTTTCCTTTGGTTTCATAACTCATTTGTCATAAATAATCTATGTTTTTGAAGCGGATACCCCTTGGGTTGTTATGTAATATCGGCGTGTTAGACGACAGCAATGTTTAGACATTTAATGGATGTTTATTTCCTCATTACGCCAAAACTACTGTCTACGTTTAACTGTGTACTACGGTATTCGATCTGGGGCCTTATTGTCAACAGATAATAGAGATCGATTCATTTTCGACCTTTGACTTAGTCTGGTCTTCGATTGTACCACTGGTATTTAACTGATAATCGATTTCAAGTTAGACAATAAGGCAACAGTTAATTTTTGACATTTGAAATATAGCCTGGACTTCGATTGTACCACGATAATCTATTTAAATTTAACTGATAATCGATTTCAAGTTAGACAATAAGGCAGCTGTACTGACCATACATCCCAATGAACAAAATTTTGTCCCAGAATAATGTGAGCGCAGGCGCAGCCGCAAGCACAAACTAGTTACAATTAAAAATGCAGGTGATAAAGAGTTTTATATTTTACCTGTTTTGGGTTATCAGCAAATGATGACAATCCAGGTTTGGACTGCTCAAAATACTCCTCGACTAGATCTAACTTGGCTTGGCCAAATACTGGAAGAGAAATTTAATTATCAACAAAGAAAATTACTATCAAGGAAACAAATCTAAACTAGTATACACAATTGAAACAATTGAGCTAACTGCAGACGGTTGCAAACAGTTTAAAAGTAGCTCAACTGATCATATGTCAATACCAGACGGAAGAGAAATGAAGACAATTAAATTTTCACGATTTTTCAAGCCGATAAATACCAGTAAGGTCTTCAGTAATAACAAACAAGGCAGAAATACGGCCAAGGCAACATTACTATGTTTCTCGTATGCTCGTCTCGTGGCTCCAAGTATTTCAATGATAATTATTGTATCGTGGTGTCAATTAGCAACATTGATCGAGGCAGTGAAACGAGCGAAGATCGTAGTTGTAAATTAAGCGAGTTTGTGTTTTTGCGTTTTGGGGGAATATCATCAGACCACAAACGCCCACAGCTGGACATAGTTCTCTCCATACAAGGCCAAAAATAGCGGTCCAAAGCTGCCCCGTCCATCGACGCTCTGCGACCGCTACAATAGCAGAACTTATTCACTCTAAACTAGATTAAACTTCATCAAAAGTTCACACAATGACAGGAAATAAATAAATAAATATCATACCTGTAAATGGTACCCTAAACTTATAAGCAAGCACCCTGGTGCCCGAAGAACCGGCATCAATGATAACCGCGTGGTGGTAGTCGCTCTGGTACCCAAGAGTCTTCGCCAATCCATCCAACCAGCCTGAAGAATGCCCCGCAAACATACCTGGCAAACAACTCACTATGAACAGGCAGAATAAAAGGCGTGCGCAAGCCATCGCAACAAGAGATAAAGATAACTGTCAATGTCCAAAAATACGCGCCAATTTGAATAGAACGGAATTTATTTTTTTGTTTGAAAAAGGAGGTGTATTTAAATGGTTTCTTTGTTATGATAATCAAATTGTTTTTAGAACACGAGACTAGCTAGCTTGAGGCTCTAGAGTGAAAATGATTGTGTAGCTGTTCCGGTGGTCCATTTAAATGCTTTAGGTATCCGAGACTTACGCCTCATTATGTGATAAATCACCCTTATGATGTCATGTCACAGATAAGAGACTCGTAAATCCAGTATATAGACATGTACATTATTATTATTGTTATTATTAGAGACAAATCTGTTATCATCACGTTATTACAGTTTTATATCTCTGGATAGGTATGAGATCTTTTGTTTTAAATATAATTATAGAATAGCATTCATTACGATATACAGAAACGAAACAAACACATGGAAGTCTACAAGCAAAGTGACTAACGGTGCATGTCAAATTGAGTTTTGCCACCATGATGATTCTGTGCTGAAATAAATTATAAATTGTCTAGGGTCTGATTTACAGCATAGACTAAATTAAAGGCCTGATTTACCACAGACTAATGAGGCTTAAAGGGCGCAAAAACTGGGGGGGCGCTGAGCATTGCGAAAACCATTTATTTAATAAATTTAACAGGACAAGCCAGGGATACCTGTTCTTAGTTAGCCTAGGACTGTAGGAACTCCAAATCAGGCACTGGATTTGACTCAGCATGTACCTTAGGTAACTAGTAATTTTGCGGAATAATAGGAATGGTTTCACGTAATGTATGATAGTTGTACATAACAAAATTGTGTGCAGTGAACTTTTGAAAGAATAACGAATAATTGGGTACCTACTTAATAAGAAAATTTTAGATAGAAATGTACTTAGGCTTACAAAAGTATCCATTTCGTAGTTTTACCAACAATACAACTTTACTATATCCATGTCTACACTAATTTTAACTAAGAATAGGTTATTAAAACTAGTCTTCTCTCATCTTAAATGTTAATAACAGTTATTAAGAAGTCTCACTACATACTACATAATGTACTTAAAAACAAACCACTACTCAACGAATACAAAGCAGAAAGCTAAAGTCGTGAGTCGAGAGTGTTTGTTTTGCATTTGCTCTTTACTACATTTCAAGTTTAACATATTGCACAACACCTACCAAAAACTACAATAGGTAAAGTACGAACAAGGTGCGATCCACCGGTCATTTTCAAAACCCGAAACTTGTCTTTCTGCAAAAATCCGAACCACAATGGCCACTTTTCTTTTTAATGGTACAAGAAAATTGAATACATGATGATTATGGCAGGCTGTGACTGCGATGTGTCTTTGCGAGCAACTGAAGTGAAGAACACTCGATTCAAACGTTAAAGGTAGGAACAGACTGCTACGTAAGCAATGTAGGTGTTAAACGGAATTAGGAACAAAAAACTTTTGGAGTTGATAAAGGCACTAAATAGCGGACCGAGTTGCATTACGTCAGCCATCGCGCCTACGTTTTTTTGTCGATTTTCATTGTTTGATTTATGCTTATTTGTTACCGAAATAAAAGTCAAGTAATATAAAGTTGAGTTAATGTATGTGCACAAAAATACCACTAAACAACGGTTTATAAACCTGTTATAAATAACATGTGAAATCTGACTAAGATATGTTTACACACACACACACATACCTATGTGAATAGATATCTGATCAAGTTCCTAGCAAAACAAATTGCTAATTCTTTATTTAAATTTAGTTGTGTCTTACACTAGTGATGTTCTTGCGTTGATACTAGGCAGATATTGAAAACTTCAGGGTTAAAGCCAAAATGTATATTAATTTTACGCATAATTGAGAAAAAAATTACTTAAATTAGGTGCGTGAAAAAGTTGATGAACTTTAAAGATATTTGCTAATCAAAGTTTATTACTTAGAATACTGGTAATTATACTGGTGTATAAAGAAAAACATTTTTAAAATATTTACATATGCAGACAATGGGTTGGCAGAATCGATTAAAAAAAGCCCAGCAATACATATATTGCAATATGATAAAATAGCAATGTAATGAAAGCGAAAGAGGTTGTTAGTGGTCTTTCGATCTCAAGCACTTGTCTGCGAAGTGCTCTCACACCCAAACTATTTTCATATATCAGTCATCTAGTACCCATAACACAAGCTCTGCTTAGCTTGGGGCTAGATGATGCTGTGTGGACTGTCCGGAATTATTTATTATTTATTATTTTCTTTTGTTTTATTTGCCTTTTTGTTTTATTTTTTGTATATCTGTAAAGATGTATGTGTAATCTAAGAATGCTTCTAAAAGGTTGATTAAAGGCCACTGATCGGCTTAGGAAGTCCAAAATTAAATACTTTATCCCTCTCTTACCTACAACCGTGTGTATGATACGCGGTCGTTGTGTGAAACAAAAACAAGCTATGGATTTCTGCAACTACTCACTTACTTTTTCTCTTTGCTAATTTATCTTATGAACCTATTATATTCGGTACCTTTATTATGTATGTAAGCGGGTTAACGGCGAACCTATTTTGTTTGCGTTACATTGACAATTAATTTACGATAACTTTTTATCATCCCACTTTTTGTTTGTTTATTACAGAGCGCATATTTAATGAATTAAAATTTCTTTAAGATTGATACAGATAAACAACGTCCTCAAATATATTATCGGTATTAGAAAATACGATTGTAAACACGTGCATCTCCGGTGAAATCTCAAGCGCATCTGACGCCAGCGCTGCCACCTGCCACGTGCGTCGAGTCAAGCTCGCTCTCCCACGTTGCGTCGTGTACGTTGCATATGCGTAGTGACCAGTCTGTTCCTAACTTAACTTTAATCTGTCCTGGAGAGAAACTACTAATTAAATTGATAATGCAATAAGGGGTTATATGGTAATGTATAAACATCCATCAAGTTATCAAGTTAAGTCCGTTTTCCATCAGGCGAGCCGCATGCATGTTTGCCAACTTGGTGGTATAAAAAAAAAAGTTATCTGTGAACGTTGACGTTTTAGAATCTAATTTTAATAGATTTAAATAAGAGAAGTTGAAATAAAAAAAAAATCTAATTGGACACAGGTGGACACTTAGAAAATTAAATGCTAGCATGAATCAGAAACAATCCACCTTTATTTCTTTACTAGCTTCTGTTCGCTTTCGTACGCATTTTTCAGAGAAAATCAAAGTATTTTTATCTTACTTTCCAGTAATCCAATGTTAAACAAGGCCTAGAACTATTTATAATAAGTATGCGAAATTTCAGCCATATCTGTTGAGTAGTTTTGGGGTAACAAACTTTTAAACATCCAAACTTTCGCATTTATCTACAATATTAATGTTTTTTTTTAATAATTTATGGAATGCTGCTGTTTTTTGAGAGAATATTTTCTTTCTTTAATTTTATTAAAATACATAGATACAACATAGTCAATTACTTACATGGGTCTAAGACAAGGCCTTGTCAAGTTTAAGCTTTAATCTTAGAATAGCAAGAATGTTAAACAACGCGTTATTGGTCTCAAGAGGCGCAAATATGTAGGTCTCGACAGAACTTAACTACACATTTCCTTGGAGTCGAGACCCTAGGTCCGTAGGGTACCAAGGCACTCTGGGTTTTAAAAAAATATCTTAGTCTTGGTCCGAGAGCTGGTGAGTATCTGGTGCAGCGCATCAGCATTGACCCAAGACACCGCGTGGTAGTGCAGCCAGTTTCTTGGGAACGCAACAACTTGTTTTGACATGGATCAATTGAGCTACCTTTAGACTGTTTACAACCTTCTGCAGTTAGCTCATTTATTTCAATGCTATATTTACAAGTTAACTTTTTTTCTATTCCTTTTATAAATTAATAAATACAATACGTGTTGTAAGATTATTTGTTATGGGAATAAAATAAACTGATTGAGACATAACATTTATTGTAGTGTGTAAAATAAATGCATGTGCTATGCAAAATACAAAAGTTTTCAGTCATCATTTTTGGTATTACGGAACACAATCAAACTCATAAGAAATTTTGAACGGCTAATAATTATCTATCGAGCACGCACGCATCGCGCTGCGTCTGAGGTTGCGACTGCGTCAGCCTAACAGAGATAGCGATTTTCCGGCAGATTTGTTTATATTTATATATTATCCATGATTTATATATATTTCACGCACCTCGAAATGTAGTTCCAAGCGAGTTTCACCAGACTCTTAAGGCACTATTCAGACTCGCACTAAAGCGGACTAATTTATCCTATCTAACGTAATGTTAGCGGTATTTTCGGCGCGCATTTGTCACTATCTTCGAATATTCCGATTTCAGAATGCAGCTAATGACCGGTGAAGATATTATGAACCAGTCATTTATTGAATAGCATAATAGATGATTAACGGCAGAAGTTTCGAAGATAGGTATGTACCACCTAAATCTACTTCTTCTAGTATCTGCGCACGGCTTCGATTTGTTTCTACGGAAACGTTTCAAAGCTATTTACATCCTTTCATCATCATCATCATACTATAGGTATACATATTTTTCAAAATAATATAAGAAATAAAGTGATAATAGATTTTCAGTTCGCCTCACTTTTTTGTCCACTAGTGGAAGAGGCGAAATAGAAACCACTAGCACGTGTATAACTTACGTGTCTAATACATGTTTGCCTTATAAATAATTACATACTATTGTCGACGTGGAACTGAGCGACATCTGGCCAAGCACTAACGTCATACTGTCATTTAAGGGATGAAAAGCAGCCTTTTTTATTCCAGGGCTATATCTACTATTCAATTTCAGCCCGATTAGTTCAGTCGTTTTTTCGTTAAAGAGTAACAAACATCCATGCTAACAAACTTACACGTTTATTATTATAGTACGTAAGTAAGGATTGTGTAACTTACCTAGAAATAACAAATTAAATGACCTGTTCATAAGCTGTAAAATAGTCGCTGCTAATCAAAAATTCATGATAGGTTTCATTGTTTTAAACTAAACCTTCTTGGAAAAGGCTTATACCAACATCGTGGTTAGGTATGTGTTTACAAACATGAGAGCTGATAAGAATTTATGAAATGCTGTTATAACTCCTACATACATACCTTACACGAAATAAATGGTTTTGTAACGGAATTTTTTTCAGGAATCTCAACTCTATGTAACTCGTGTTTTGTTAACAATCACTAAAAAGTATAAAACAAAGTCGCTTTCTCATATCCCTATGTCCCTTTGTCCCTATGTATGCTTTAATATTTAAAACTACGCAACGGATTTTGATGCAATTTTTTTTTTTAATTTAGACTGATTCAAGATGAAGGTTTATACGTTTAATAAAACCGTACGAAGCCGGGTCGGATCGCTAGTATAATGTAATTTTTTATCGCTACATAGTATAAAACAAAGGCGCTTTCCACTGTCTGTTTATCTGTCTGGCCGGACAGAAACAGACAGTGGAATGCTCAGATCTCTAAATATACGTGATTTTGATGCAGTTTTTTAATAAATAGAGTGATTCAAGAGGAAGTTTTATATGTTAAATAGTTACACCGTGCAAAGATATTATAATTTTATTCTTGACGTATAGGGCAATAAGTAAATATAAAACAAAACGACAAATGACTACTTGTAAGTACCTACACTTCAAATTCCAAAAAAGAATTCAACATCAAAAATTTAAAAAATCCAATAAAACGTCACCAGAACGCAAAGGGTCCAGAATGGTGGCAGCATTGCCATTTAAATAGAAGTCAGCATTCCGATCACCTGTGGACTCTTCTCAATTTGTAAACGCGAAAATTTGCATGTATGGAAAGGATCTTTGTTCTTCTTTCACGCAAAAACTACTGAACGGATTCGCCAACTTTTCTTATATTTTTTTGTACCTACCTATAACTCTATTATAGATATCTATGATTCTAAAACGGAAAGTGTGATCTCATACAATGTGTTAAGCTGAATTTTTTTGGTGCTGAAAGTGGAATTTTTATCATCCACCTAAACATGTAAAGTCCTCCCTCATATAATAATTACTAACTACACCTACTAAAAATTTAATAACCATGATTTTCACTAGCTACATACCTATACATAGTACAGGAACTGGATGGCGGTAAAACCATCCTATAAAACAAACTACATACTTAAAACATTTTATCACTGAGATAAATGTTAGAATTTCAGCATTAAATAGTTTCCATAATAGGTCTGTGACAAGGACATTCTGACCTCTCACACGCCTCGTGGAAGTTTTTATCTGATCAAAGAAAGAATCTATGACCTACCTAACCTAAAATATCTAAAAAATAAAGCACCTTAAGGTGACATATATTAAGGACTTCTCTGACTTCTACCGCTCGGTTATTCTGACCACATAAAAGGCATTACGAAGAATAGAGCTAAGACCAATAGATACATTAGGACTTTTTTGCTCTACTAAGCATAGTAAAGTTACATAGTGTAGCATTCAGTGTCCATACTTTACCAGCATTAACGCACTTAACCAGTGCTTCATGATTTAACAGCATTAATGCACTTAACCAGTGCTTCATGCTTTACCAGTATTAATGCACTTAACCAGTGCTTCATGCTTTACCAGTATTAATGCACTTAACCAGTGCTACATGCTTTACCAGTATTAATGCACTTAACCAGTACTCCATGCTTTACCAGCATTAATGCACTCGACAGTGCTACATGCTTTATTTCTTTTTTTTTCGAATGGACTATAATGCTGTTGACCTCAGATGGCCATGACAGCGTTACCGGACTATGGTGGGCGCAGAGGGCGCCGCACCGGTAAAGTTATGATGGGGCAACACGCACAAGGGCCACCACTTAGGTGCGAACCTCGGCTTGGGCTGTTGACAGAAGCTACAAGAGGGCAAGGAGGGTTTCGCCTAGGTGCACGAATGCACCTATGGGCGGAAGCGCGGAATTCTTCGACCCCGCATCCGGCGGGGTCGGTTTTTGGAAGATTGATTAGTGTGCGGAAGCGAATTGGTTGCCGTCACCTCCGGGTCAGCGGCGGTGATTGGGTCAACGGGGTCGCCGAGAACGTGTCTCGGCCTACGGAGGAGAGACTACATGCTTTACCAGCATTAATGCACTTTAACAGTGCTTCATGCCTTACCAACACTATTGTGTAGCACTACAAAACAGTTATAAAAACTGTTTGCATATACAAAATCTTAGAAAAGAGCCCTATTGACAACAGAAGTAACTAACCGGATGATGATGACTTGAAGACTCACCAATTGCTATACTTCTCTTCAGAATTTCGAAGTAATCATTTGTGCCGCAATACTCATAAATGATTGCAGCAACAAAAATCATCAGTACAATATTACGCATTGCCATCATCGGAAAAGCCAACTTCTAAAAACAAGTAAATATCCCAGTTCTGATGTCATCATCAGCCTATATTAGTCCACAGCTGGACATAGGCCTCCCCTAATGAGCGCCATGGCGTTCTGATGGCAGAGAGAGGTCACCAAGGAGCATCAAAGTGGTTTTTTCAAAACATTTAAGCATATTTTTAAAATAACTTTATTTAACATTTCAAGGTTACTTGAATAAAATAACTGAACAGAAACCCCTTTAAATTGCTAATAGCTGTTTAATAATAGCTATTCATAAAGATGTATGTATTCATAATAAGATGCACTTATGCAGCTGAGCATACAGAATAATATACACTTGTTGGTTACTTGTTGAACAACTCTAAAACAAGTATCATCATTCAGTGAATTGTATTTTAAATTTATTATTTAATGTTAAAAACAACTTGAATGTTGAATTTGTAAATCTTAAAATATTTTGAAATCTTAAATTATTTTGATAATTAATTTTAGTGTCTGAGGAATTTATTCATAGTTCTAAATTTATTTCATAAATTATTTTGATAGTTATTTATAGGGTCTGAGGATTTTATTCTTAGTTCTGAATTTATTTCTTAAATTATTTTGATAATTGTTTATCTCATTATTGTTTATAATTTGACTTGTCTAAGTGCTTATTTTGTAAGCCTAAAGAAATAAAGTTGTTGATTTCTGATTCCTATTTTTTAGTTTCATCTGACGGTACAAATAGATGATTTTATGAATACCCCCTGGTAATATCAGTTAACACCTCACTTACTTTGTCTATTCTATAATAGAGAAAATTCCATACACTGCATTAATTGTTAGAACTGAAGGTTAAACATTTAAAAATAATTCTATAAAACTAAATGGACTTGATAGAACTATTTTCAAATGATAAAAAAAATAATTCTATTCTAAAACAGACAAGGCCTTGTCTAGACTATCTATGCTGAGCCTAATATGTAGATAGGCTTTGGAAAAAATAACACAAATCTGGTTTGAATGGATAAGGATGGAAATTAAGTATTTCAAATAATATGACTGTTTAATATTTTTTTTTGTTATAGATATGTACCTTAAAACATTTTGTTCTAAGATTATGATTTTGCATTGGCTTATGGTTATAAATGTCAAAAACACTTACCTAATAAGTAAGTCACACATAGCACCAAGACTATGAGGAAAATGAAAACTTTTTTTAGCCGACGAGGATGCTTTATGCTGTTCCGACTCCTTGTGCCGTTATGAGCAGGTTGTGGATCATCTTTTAACTGAAAAGAACAAAAAATATAACAATATTAATCATTAAGGGCCTTTTAATGTTTGAAACACAGTAAGGCTGTGTCCCCAGTAGGCAAACTGTGAGGGGCTGACTGAGTGAGTCGCAAATTTGTGGCGAACAGCTACTAACTCAGATCAGTTTGCGTGCGTATCGCAAGCACTGGAACCTGCAAGTCAACCGTTAACTGAGACAGTTGGCGCACGTAACGCTGCAAACTGCATACAGTGAGCGCAAACTAGCAAACTGTGGACACTCAATTTAAAATATATGGAAGGGCGTACTGAACTTATACGCCGTCAACTCAGTCGACTGCTCACAGTTTGCCTACTGGGGACACAGCCTAATAGTGCAAAAAAAGTCCAGTAACTAGGGACATAAAAAAAACCTGGCATATGAATAAAGTATCATCTAGACATGCGTGTTAGATCTAAATTTAAAACTCTTAAAATATTTTTTTTTCCTAAACACCTTTAAACATAGGCTAAAGATATACTTATACTTTAGAACCATCAGATTTATTCATAGGATCTGATCTAGAAACTGGAAAGAAAATAACAGATGAACACACAATTCTTACTGTAATCTAACTATACCAAGGAATGTAAACATGAAAGAGAACCAAAAATTTCAACTGAGACAGTTTATTACATAGTATGATATGGCAGTGTAGTTATTTGCCGTAAAAATATGTTTTCATACCTCTAAATATCTGTAAGTACTGAATTTACCCATGATTACTGACTATGAACATTACAACCACCGAATCAAGTTGGTGGTGTCTAAATGTTAGTAAAACTGTGTTTGATTTCCATTATTTTGTTTGTATTTTTGACAATATATTTTGTTTTTCAAATTCCTTTTTTGCGCTCCCTTCCCCGTCGCCCGCCCCGCGCGCGCCTACCATTAAAGAGTGTTGCCAGATAGTATCTGACAATAACAGTTGAAAATTTATTATAATATCAGTAGGTTGGAAAAATAAAACATTGTGTCTAATAATAATAGCATCTCTACTTCAGCGTGCGCGAGCCAGTAACAACAGTATCCTGAAAATTAATTTATTTATTGATCACCAACATAATGTACACTAAATCTAGCTTATAGTTAAAATATTTATAAGTCATTATAAGTGTCATTATAATTATAGGTGAATACAGCATGCGAAAAATAGTTGTGAGCAAGTAACATTTAAGTGAAAAACGTGAATACAATTAAATTATGAAATTCATTCATTTAAAATAAAAAATGTCAATGTACATAAAACAAAATGGCAAAAAAATAAAAAAGTATAAATATAAGAAATAAATACAGTTAAAAATTAAAGATTAACAATTTGAGGAGAGAGAAATGTCATTTTTGAAGTTGGCCCTCAGCCTAGTCACATTATAAAATGATTGTATCGCGTCTGGACTGTCCCATTCAATATAAATGGATAACTATAACAATGGGCAAATGCCACTGCCAAATCCCATTTAAATTTGACTACTGAATTGTTTAAAATTCATGTATATAATGTGACATTTAAATTAATTTGTTTGTAAATAAGCTATGGATTTTAATCTGAAATATATGAGTTGATAATAATAAGAATTATTTTTTTATTGTTTTGCGAGTATCCAGAAAACACATCAATAACAAAGCCAAAAACACGTTTTGCTGAAGTTTACTGTATGCTCAGTAAAGCGAGGTGAGGAGGTTGCCAGCACGTCCCTTCGTTCGGGTCACAACGCCAAGCCTGAGCAATTCATGCTTTGCAAAGTATAGAATATAGGAGATGTTGAGATAACATTATTTTTACCTTTGTGACTTCATTTCTTTGTGATCTTCTGTTGAAGTAGGCTCTGTCTCCTAGCTATACTAGGTACTTATTTAATTGTACGGGTTCATCTTACTACATAGAGTCCATTGTGAGAAACTCCCTCTAGGGCCATAGCATATAATTACGTAGGTACCTATCGATTTTTTGCGGCTGTTCTGTGTTCAATTTTTTAAATATTGTTTAGATTCATTAACAAAAAAAGTTCCTCTTTGTCCGCGTTTGTTTTTCTTTTTAGCATTTTAAGTAGGTAGTAGGTATTCAATCATTAATTAATAATTACGAATTTATTTTATAACTAGCGACCTGCCCCAGCTTCGCACGGTTTTATTATACGTATAAACCTTCCTCTTGAATCACTCTATCTATTTAAAAAAACCGCATCGAAATCCGTTGCGTAGTTTTAGATTTAAGCAGTCAAAGGGAAATAGGGACAGAAAAAGCGACTTTGTTTTATACTATGTAGTGATCAGTACCTAATCGTCTCCGTATTGAAGCTGTTCAAGTTTTACCTATTTTATTAAGAATGTGCAAGTTTAATTGCAAAAAAATCGTAAAGGTAGTGTGGGTTTCTCCACAGAGAGTTTTGTTTCTAAATCTATTTATTATTTTTGTTTTACTTGTTCTATTTGTGAAAATATTCATCTAACTGTTGCGCTCGAAGGCAGTTCCGAAAACTTACGATGGACAGACGTACGGTGGCAGTTAACAATTCATGGAAATTGTTTTGAAACGTTGACATCATTCAGTTATATTAGCGAAAAACTTTATGTCTTTGGTAATGGACAGTAAATTTCCGCAAGAAATTGATTGGAAAATAAATGCTATAAAAATGGTAAAATTAGTAGTTGAGACGAAATTTTACAAATAAATAAGTAGATCAGTAGACGGTTCGAAAAGCAGTCAGATCTACTGCTAAATCAGTAAATCTGGCATCACTGCACAATTTCCTCGCTCTGTCTCTGTCTGTCACTCAAAGCCCTAATTGTCAGTATTTGACATCGACATAACTACAAAATGTTTTGTATGTCAGAAGGAAGAGTGATGTCTTTTCGACTAAAAAATAAACAATCGAGATTTATCGTTAAATTTCGATTATTTGGCACAACAAGTCGCGCTCATCTCATAAAACTTTTTGTTTCCAATGTTTGTTTACTTGAGTCAGTGAGTGTCAAAGTAGAGAAACTAGAAAGTTGGAATTTAAGTAGGTATAATATTTTCTTATCCTCGAACATTTTCATCAGAAAGATAGGTAACTGTTTGTAGCTTATAGGTACTTACCTTTCTTTGACGAACGGCGTTCATTTTAACAGTCTTCAATAGGTAGGTACACAAAACACAAACTTATTGAAACATTAAATACTACAAAATTGACACGTCAATGTCGACGAGTGTGTTAACCTTGAAACTAAACACTACTACGCCGGATGAAATATTAAATAAATTAATTGTGATTCATGAGCGCCTATCTAAAATACGATGTACACTCGTGATATCTTGCTTGACAGATACTGACTTCAAATACCTACCTATTTAGGTACTAAGCTCTATTTAGGTAGATACGTTATAATCAACGAAACGGCTGAACGTTTTTGCTAGGTATAATCAATAGCGATGACTTGTAATAGTAGTAATACCTAGGTGCGTATGTAGGTAGGTAGGTTTGTTCAGTTGTCTAGAAGAATTGTTAAATAGGTAGGTAGGTACGTTATTTACCTAGGCAAGTAGGGATCAACCCAACATTCTAGGTAGGTAATATGCAAACAAAACAGTAGATAGGTAGATAAAAGATAAGCGTGTTTTGTTCTAAATAAGTTACTTAAATACTTAGGTACCTATCTAACCTTTCGACCTTGCTAATAAATAGGTAAGTTAAATGAGGAGGAGTTAAAGTAGTGACTAGTAGGTAGGTACATACGGTCAGTATTTTTAGCGTGAGAGAGTAACAAACATTCACCCAAACTTTCGCATTTTTAATATTAGTTAAACTTATAAGGATAAGAATAAAGCATTTGTTCCGGGTCTGATTATATAATGTATTCTACCTATCTTATCAAACATATGTAATGTACCTAACTACCTACCTAATATCTAGTAAGTATTATTTATTTGTGGATAGCACATGTATGGATTTTGAAGAGGGAATAAATAATAAAAAAAGAGTACCTAAGTCAATAGTGCGCAAGTGTTTGTATTTCGGCCGACCATATCTCGCGAAAAACCAACACCCGGTTAAGTATTCTTGAGTGAAAACCGCGACTCGGCTATCGTCTTGTAGGACATCCTCCGGCCAGGTGGGATGACGATCTGCAAAAGACTAGAGGCAGATACTGCTGACGACATGGCGCTGTAGGTACGCTGCTGTGGCGGTCTTAGTACTAGTAGTAGAGACTAACTAATATAGGTTGATGATGATAATGATAGATAGATTCAAGATAACATTTTGTGCATCACTTATTTATAATCATAAAGAAAGTTAAAATAATTGGCGGACTTATCACTGCTGATGATGATAAGTGTATGCATGAAATCATCCAACTTAGATAACATCAGCATAGATATGAAATCGTAGTTTTGGGACTGAGGTCATAATCAGTGGGTATATCAATATCTTTATTTCTTTAGATTTACAAAATAAGCACTTTAGACAAGTCAAATATTAGGTCCTTACATATGAAATTGGCGTTTTTCGTACTGGCCACTTTAATCACAAATTTCTCCTCTTTGGTAAGGAATTCCAAATTCAAATTTGTACAGCTATAGACTCATGTATTTGTGCTTCGATGATCGTCATTCATTTGTTTTTTTTCTTCTGTTTTTTTTCTGTTTGCGTCACTCATTTTACAAAATGGAAAACTTAAAATATCGCATTATTTACGAGTACGAGTTCCGCCGTGGCACTAGTGCTGCGGAAACAACTCGAAGGGTGAATGATGTGTATGGCGGTCGTGTTGCAAAAGAAAACACAGTTCGTTTTTGGTTCCAACGTTTTCGTTCTGGAAATTTCGACTTGCAGAACAAGCCCCGTGGACGGCCTGAGACTCAAGTTGATAATGAAGAGTTGAAGGCTATTGTGGAAGCGGATCCATCGCAAACCACGTCCGAGTTAGCTGCAGGCTGCGGTGTTAGTGATAAAACTGTTTTAATTCACTTGAAGCAAATTGGGAAGATTAAAAAGCTTGAAAGGTGGGTACCTCACGAATTGACTGAAGCAAACCGGCAAACGCGCGTCGACTACTAAATTAGAAGAGCTTCAATTGGAAAGTCTAAGACATCCTCCGTACTCTCCGGACCTTGCTTCAACAGATTACCATTTTTTTCGAAATTTGGATAACTTCTTGCAAGGGAAAAAATTCAACTCCGATGGGGCAGTCCAAATCGCCTTCAAAGATTTTATTGATTCCCGTCCGACTGGTTTTTTTAGTAAAGGGATCAATGAACTACCTATAAGATGGCAAAAGTGCATAGAAAATAATGGTTCATACTTTGATTAATTAAATATATTATATTAAAAAATATTCGACTTTTTGTTCCTCCCATACAAAACGCCAATTTCATATGTAAGGACCTAATATTAAACTATGGGTACCTACTTAATTGTCAAAATAATTTGAGAAATATAGTGGAAACAGATTTTCTCTTCGATTCAATATTTGGTCCACTAGTGGAAGAAGCGAAAAATAAAGCACTAGCACATGTATAACTTTGGTGTAATAATCACTACATAATATACTACATAGTATAAAACAAAGTCGCTTTCTCTGTCCCTATATCCCTATGCCCCTTTGTACGCTTTAATCTTTAAACATACGCAACGGATTTTGATGCGTTTTTTTTAATAGATAGAGTGATTCAAGAGGAAGTTTTATACGTACCTATAATGGAGGGTCAAGGTAATGTGGGTCGCTATAGACATTTAAATTATGTCTTCTTGATAAGATGTTGTTTGCAGAATGACGTGCATCAATCTTGTGGATCTATTGGACCTTCCTTCTCATGTTATGGAGGCATGCAAACCGTATGGAGTCGGGCGCCGGAAATTAGATGATCCTTTATTTAAGGACGACAAGCCACTGCGAAGATTGGGCGTTTACGATTTGGATGATGAAAGTCTGTGCCATGAAATGTAAGTATTATACAACTCTACCGAATATGACGTTCTAGATATTATCATATTGTTGTGAAATTCGGTTCTATACCTACCAAGTAAATCAATATCTTTATTTCTTTAGGCTTACAAAATAAACACTTAGTCAAGTCAAATTTTAAAGTACCTATACGTACATAATTATCAAAATAATTTATGATATAAAATGATAAATCGATCTTCCTTTCGTTTCAATATTTTGACCACTTGTGGCCTAGATACCTACTTAATAATTTTTTCCGTAGGTAACTAAGTAAGAGAACAAGGTAACATTTATTCTTTTTTTATATTATAGAAGTTCTTCATGAACCCTGCACAGCAATAATATATTATACTAGTATCTGACCGCGGTTTCTCACGCGTTGTTTCTATGGAAAGGTTTCAAGGCAATTTCTATCCCATGGGAACTGATTTGTGGGATGAAAGTAGGCTATGTGTTATTCCAATGCTAGAACTACCTACGTCTATTCATAATTTCAGCTCGATCCGTTCAGTAGTTTTCGCTTGAAAGAGGCTCAAGGAAAACACTTACACATTAAGAAAAATCTTGGTTTATGCCAACTGTCATTGTGAAATCCTTCAGTTAAGGGCTCCCACACAAAACTGCGATTTGGTGCGATGCGATGCGATGTGATGCGATGTCACACGAACTTGATTTGCGAATTTCTGCGATGCGAATTTGTGCGGCGAACCGTTTTGTAGGTTTAAGCAAAAATGATCCAACCCACACAAACCTCATTTCGAGATAATCGATATTTAAGTTTGTGGCGGTATTTCTCTAGCTTTGTAATACAAAATGTTGTTATTTTAATTTAATTTATTGCTATGTAAACTCAACTTTTTTGCTATAAATAATATCGTCATCCCACCTGGCCGGAGGGCGTCCTATACTACGTTTGCCAAGTCTCGGTCTCCACTCAAGAACACGTTTACCCCAACGGTTGTCGGTTCTTCGCGAGATATAGCCGGCCCACTGCCACCACTTCAGCTTGCTAATTATTTGAGCTATGTCGATAACTTTGGTTCTCTTTCGGATGTATTCTTTACGAATCCTATCCTTCAGAGAAACTCCGAGCATAGCTCTTTCTATAGCTTTCTGAGCTCTTTGAACTGATGGACCAGCTTAATATTATAGTTTGAATCATTGTAGCAAAATAGAACGGTTATATGTTAGGGTAACCAAAGCAACACAAAAATGATTCAAGTGGCATGAAACACTTATACATTTTAAAAAATGGTCTTCGACATGACAGTTGTGGGTTGGATCATATGGATTTTCCACATTTGTGAACATAGAGGTGTGAGTCTTTGATATGTTAAAATATACCTTATACTGATTACATAGGTTAAAAAAACTCGAAATTGACTAGGTTGTGGGTTGGATCATTTTTGCATAAATCGGTCCAATTGCACTGCTGTTATTGTTAAATAGATATAAAAGAAAAAGAAGATTCTGGATTCATCCATTTAATACAATTATGAACTCTGAAGGGAACTATTTTACTCGAAATTACTATGAGTTGAGAACAGCTGTTTTTTTTTTACAAAACAAAGAAGGCGGCTCAGGCGCCGCGCATCTTTCGCTAAAGTTGTCTCAGAGCGGACTAAAAGGGGGGTCACCAAGTATGACGTAATATGACAGGAATGCGCGATGCAAATGAGATCGGACGTTATCGTGCGAGCTCGCAGATATTTGCGATGCGATGCGAGCTCGCAGTTTTGTGTTTGAGCCCTAATGGCGCTCATTTGGGGGAGCCTATGACCAGCAGTGGTCTAATTCTCTTACACATTACTTACATCCTTAAAAAACAAACTTTCATGAAATGAAGTGACGATGTTTTTACTATTTGTTGTTATAGCGGCAACAGAATACTACATCATCTGTGATTATTTCAACTGTCTCACTATCACGGTTCATGAGATACCTACAACCTGGTGACTGACGAACGGATAGCGGAGTCTTAATAGTGTCCCGTTTTAAATTACGGAACCTTTAAAATGTTAGGAACTCAGAAGTGGAAGTGTAGGTAATTTTAGTGAAGTAGGAAACTAGTTTCATTCTCTTAAAACTCCTTGTCATTTTGATCAACACAATTACCCTTTTGATGACTTGGGGGCTTACTCAGAAAACAAAAAGAGAAGTCTCTTAAGTTCGAAACACACAGAAGCCGGAGGCGGAGCGGAGGCGAAGGCGTGCGAATTGTATTCTATGGAATCCTATGAAAGCCTACACACACACCGCAGGCGGTGGCGACGCGGTGCCATAGGAAAAACCGCCACGCCTTCGCCTCCGCTCCGCCTCCGGCTTCAGTGTGTTTCGAACTTTATACTTATAATAAAACCGTGCGAAGCCGGGGCGGGTCGCTATTATATATTTAAGAACATATAGATAATAATAGAACGCTTTATTTCAGAGTCAAGACAACGTGTTCGGTGCCAGGATGTGTCTTCACCGCGGAAACACTCCTAGATTACGAAAGCCATTACAATTCCTCCCATAGATATGCGTGTGCAACTTGCAAAAAAGTTATGCCTTCTCCGCATCTATTGGATTTGCACATTCAGGAAAACCATGATTCCTTCTTTGCAGTAATGGCTGAAAGAAAACCTTCGGTAGGTGTTTCTTAGGGAACGTAGTAGGTACCAAAACTACGTGACCCATTATTAAAAAACAATTATGTCTTAAATGAACCTCTGTTCATAATAATTAACCGGTCTATTTATATTAATTAACTAACGATCCGCCCCGGCTCCGCACGGTTTTATTATACGTATAAACCTTCCTCTTGAATCACTATCTATTAAAAAACAGCATCTAAATCCGTTGCGTAGTTTTACGACAGAAAAAGCGACTTTGTTTTATACTATATATGTTATGTAGTGATGGGTAGGTATCAATATTTTTTCATAAGTGTTATCTGTATCTTTCTATCACCCATTATTATTATTGCATACAGTGTGGATTTGACGGTACTTAGGTATGTACGCAGGAGGCCTATGTCCAGCAGTGGACTAATATAGGCTGATGATGATGATGATTGCGGTGCGTAAGGATTTTACAATCATGATTAGCCTATATTAGTCCACTGCTGTTCTTAGGCCTCCCCTAATGAGCGCCATTAACTGAAGGATTTCACAAAGACATTTTTCTTTACAGTATTGCTGCTACATCGAAGAATGCAAAGAGAAATTCAAAACTTCAGATGAAAGAAAGGAACACTGTGTAAAAATTCATAAACTACCAAAAGATTTCAGATTTGAATGCAGTGCTAAAAAAACTAAGAGTCGAAAAAAAGCAAACGATGCTGAATCAATGGAATTAGATAGGGAGATTAAAAACCAGAATCCATTTGTGTTATCTACCAGCAAATCTAGAGCTTTTCCAAAATATACTGGAAAGAAATTCACTGGGACCAAAGACAAAAAACCTAAACCCACTAAAGATATTGATATGGATCTGGTTGTAGATGATTTGAAGGCAAATTTGCCAAAATAATAACAACATAAACACTTAAATATTTATTAGTTTCTCACTAGAACATTTTACACAATCTCGAGAACAATTTTACTTGTAGGTATCCAATCTAATGTTAAAAAGTGATTGACTCGACAACAATTCGAGATTCATTAAGCATGGATATTAATTTTCATTCTATTGGTAACATTTACACCTATGCAACATTAATATTAATTGAATAAATAATGCCAAATTATATGGTTGTTTTTACTTGGCTTTTCCTTGAGCCGCGACAGCTGCCATAGCCTTCTTGACTGTCTCTTCATCTCCTAGGAAAGTCATAGAGTTCACAGGCTTCATATTTTCATCCAACTCATAAACGAAAGGAATCCCAGTTGGTAAATTCAGCTCCATAATAGCAGCGTCGCTGAGATCTGAGGATAAAAAAAGATTTCATGATTAAAATATTAACAACTAGCAGCGGCTCGGGGTTTCACTCGCGGTAATTCCGGTGGGAATTCCGGGATAAAATATAGCCTATGTGTTATTCCAGACTATAATCTATCTCTGTGCCAAATTTCATCCATATCTGTTCAGTAAGTAGTTTTTGTGTGAAAGAGTAAGAAACATCCATCCATCCATGCTTACAAACTTTCGCGTTTGTAATATTAGTAGGATGTATGGACATTGAGCAAGCTGAAAAAGTACATAAGTATATTATTCAAACAAGTGAGAGAGCCTGAATCCTACCATGTAACTTATTTCAGGACATCAGCGGCGCCTCAGGCCTTATCTTATAACACATGAGGAAAGAATAAGCCTTTCTCCTGAGTACCTATATAGCGCTTTATTTATACTTAGAGCATTTTAGAACGCTATTAACAATACTGACAAAAATAAATATAGTACCTACTGAAGTAACAATCCCTATGAGGAAAATCTTTGTTTTTCCAAATCACAGGAGTAAATTCAAATTTTAAAATCAAATGACGGTAGGCGCTCGCGCGTTTTCACTTTTTTTTTTTTTTTTACTGTTCCATTCTAAACGGAGGAGGCCGGCAGCATAGGGACTCATAGTAGGAAGTCTTTTTGTCTTTGACTGAAATTTCAGAAAATTTAAATAAATTTTAAAAATGGATTTCCGTACATTTTTCGTTTAGCGAGAGAGTAGCGCATTTTAGTACGCCTGCAATGACGTACTTTCTACTTGCACATGTTTGGAAAAGAAATAAGTCACTTTCAGCTGTAAGATTTAAAATTAATTACATACCGTCTAAATGTTTGACTATGCCTCTAAGGCTGTTGCCGTGGGCAGCAATGATTATTTTCTTTCCTTCCTTGATCTGAAACAAAAATTAAGCAATCCACAGTTATAATCTGATAGGTAAAAATTTGAAACAGCTAATTTGTGACAAGTACAAATTTGTCCCGTTGGTCTGGGTGTTTTCTATGTATAATAAAAAATATAGATTGAATATATCAGTTATGTAGTACCAATAACACAAGCTTTGAGTAGCTTACTTTGGGGCTAGATGGTGCTTGGTGGATTGTCCAACATTACTTACTTATTTAAAACAACACCTAATTTTATCAGAACCGAACAAGTGAAGATTGTGATTTTTTAAGTTACCTGAGGAACTATGACATCATTCCAGTATGGTAGAGTCCTCTCAATGGTAAGCTTCAAGCTCTCGAACATTGGAAACTCTTCAGGTTTGGGGTCTGCTGCATAACGGGCATCTTTCACGATGGTTTCATAGTAGGGGTGATCTTTCTCCATAGGTGGTGGAGGAACATCGAAACTGCGTCTCCAGATTTGTACCTGTCAAATATAATAAATAAGATATAAGAAGAATATAAGAAGGTGGGCTTCTAATAATTAGATTATTGTAATTATTACAAGCAGGGATAATTAATTTCATTTTTGATACCTACTTATAAACAATTATGAATACTAAATGCTAATTAATCTCTAATTTTGCAATAATATTTGATTGTCTTTAAAATTCTCATGAATTATTATAGGCAGGGCATTGTTAGGAAATTTTAGAATTATTTCAAAAGTGATACAATAGCTACCCACTACTTAGCACTAAATAAGTGAACACAAAGAGCAATTAAAAATTAAAATTCTTGATTCAGGAAACAATTGAGTATCTATCTACCTACTTTAAAAAGGCGAACCAACAACCAAATCTAGTTTTGTCCAGCATTATTTTTTGAGTATATCAGTCATTTAGTACCCTTATCACAAGCTGTGCTTGGATGATGCTGGGTGGATTGTCCACAATTATTGTTTTTTTATTGTAAAACTATAACCAATAATTATGGCATTACAACAACAAGCAACTGGTCTGTAATTTTGCAATCTACCATTATGTTACTTTAATAACTACTTAGATAATTGCCCATATAATAAATGAATAATAACTAAATTTTGTTAGTAGGTATCTTTGCCCATTTAATAGCCTATGAATAATAATTAAATATAGTTAGAAGGTACCTGCGCCTCTCCATATTTGGCAGCAGTTTCAGCTTTATCCAGTCCAGTAAGTCCACCGTAATGTCTTTCGTTCAATCGCCAGGTCTTATTGATAGGGATGTCAGCCTGCCCGATCTCTTTCAGCACCGAGTTCAAAGTGATCTGCGCGCGCTTCAGGACCGATGTGTGGGCTACATCGAATTGATAACCCTCAGCTTTCAGAGCTTTGCCAGCACTTACTGCTTCATCGCGTCCTAAGAAATAGAGATTAAGTATTTTATTACATTTATAGGCTTATCGTTAAGTTTAATGAAGCTTATAGGTTAAGCACTTGACTTACCCTTGTCGCTAAGATCAGCGTCAAACCAGCCGCAGAAAAGATTTTTCTGATTCCATTCACTTTCACCGTGACGGATCATCACAATCTTGTATTTTCCAGCCATTTTTATTGTATAAGTGATACAAATTCTGTTAGATAAATCCGGCAAAATAAAGGTCTGAATACTTGACTTGTTAACCTATTCGACCTTTTCTCAAGGTTAAATTTGACATTGCCTTTCCACAGAAAAAAAATCCATTATTTTTGAATATCTAGTTAATTAATGTATGGTGTATGGAAAAAAACTAACTAACGCTTGCAAATAATGTGGTTATTATTTATCAAACTGTACGACGACGATTAATAATTCAAAAATTATGTTTCTTGTTGTTGTTTGATGTGTTGTGTTAGTGACGTATTCGAAGATTGATTGATCTCTAAAAAATCGACTAAAAAATTATTAACTGTAACTTGTCCAACATGGCACATCACATCACTAACGAAATAAGAAATGCCATCTAGATTTTAAACCTGACGGAAAATTTTAAACCTGACTAAAACATTTATTCTTATGCTTAAATTGACCTGACTTGTACAGAATCACTGAAACAAAAAATGCTTTATAAATAACCGCAACACAACAAAAAATCATTTACCTACTAAAGTTCGAAACACACTGAAGCCGGAGGCGGAGCGAAGGCGAAGGCGTGGCGGTTTTTCCTGTGGCACCGCGTCGCCACCGCCTGCGTTGTGTGTGTAGGCTTTCATAGGATTCCATAGAACACAACTCGCACGCCTTCGCCTCCGCTCCGCCTCCGGCTTCTGTATGTTTCGAACGTTATAGAGATTACTGAGCTGTGTAGACATATTTTAATAGCGATTGACTTTAATTTTTAATGGAATTTAAAAATCAAATAACTAGGATAGAATCTCACTCACTTAAGTGAGTTCATATAATGTGTCCGTCAAGTTAGCAGCCACACCATGGAATTTTGAGTTTATTAATATGTCAATTAACTGTGCCATCAATGCTGTATCCGATGCCGCAAAGCATATAAATAGTGCTCCAGTACTTTAGGAGATATTGAGGGATTTCACTGTGGCTGCTATCTTGACGTCAAGCTGGCAGCCCCGCTGATTGTGAAGAAACCATAGCTAGATTTGAATTGTGAACTATACCAAAAAACTGTTCCCATAAATATCTAGTTGTGCTGTAAAGCTCAGAAATAGAGACCCTGTGGTTTATAAGATATTAGGATCTAAACATCTACATACATTCGAAAGTACAGATGAGTACAAAAGTGTTTAGATTACGATTGCAATCAATCGCTAGATGGCGTTTATTGCAGCCAAAGCGTTTACTCGCCTAGAAATAATAATAGACGTTTATTATTATTTCTGGACGAGAAAGTGCTGCTGAAGCCACAAAAGACGATAATATTTTATGGACAAACATACAAATCTTATTTGGATTTTATTCTTATTGAATGACACATTCTTCTTATGAAAAACTGTAGGTAAACCATAGACACTGGAATGGAAAGTAAACAATCAGAAAACATAACCAGTGTGGCAAGCAATGTCTAAAGAAAAAAAAACATAGGTAAAATAAAAACACTTTTGGTGTAATAAATAGGTAGGGTAAACCACCCATATATTGGCACTTTAAGCGCTGTTACAAAACAAAATGCCTGAAAATCAAAATTCACTGAAATAATATTCCTAAAAATGCGTTCAGACATTAGAGATGTAATAAAAGAATGTTATTTACCTTCTAACAGACGGGATATTTACGCACAATATTATTATTTTAAGTTCTTTTTCAAAACGTGTATCTATACCATTTATTGGCAGATATTGACCCATTATTGGCACATAGAAACCCAATTATTGGCAGTAATGCCAATAATTGGTTTGTAAAGGTAATCCTATTATTGGCCCCACATACCCAGGTTGACACCAGGGTATATTAAACAAAATTCATAGGATCTAGACAAAGGTTTATTATGTACCTGATGTACCTGTTAGGTACTTATAATATTCTTCGTGCCTATAATAATATCTAACCAGTTTACATATTCCTAGGTACGTCTACATAATATCACATTGACATTGAAATCAGTCTTTAATAAAGTTATTAGGATTGAAACCTCAACTTCTAATCAGCCTTCCGATTCGGCCAAGATCTTTTCCAATTCCGAAGTAGATTTTTTTTTAGTCTTAAGAGTCTGTAATTTTTATTTCGTTTGGAGAGTCGGCACGTGACATGGGTGGATCATAAATCAGTCCGCTTTCAGTTATATCAACAAAACTTGGCTGAGCAGCTTGTGTCAATGTTTATTTCGTCACAATTATTATATTATTCAAAAGGACTTGCACTTTTTCTCTCTTTTACGTACTCTCTTTTACGTAAGTACTTGTTGTTTTTTTTTTGTTGACAACAAGCTCCCAGGCAAGGTTAGGGACGCAACGAGTCTCGAAAGTTTTAAAATAAGACTAAAAAACTGGCTTGTAGAGAAGACGTTCTAAACCTACGATGAGTTTTAAATTTTAACAAAATTAATTCAATATATTTTTATACCAATTTTCTTTAATAATTAAAAAATTTATAACGTGTAATTTAGACAAATTTTAAATAAAACATTTATCTGTTTTATTTTGTCTATTCTATATTTTATTTTCTCAGTTTTGTACTAAAAACTCGGCTTGGCAGGAGCGCTTAAGTATTGTTTAAGCTAGCCAATAATTAGATTTTTCATTAATGATATGGTGCCAAAATTTGGAAAGACGGTATAAAATGCACAACTAAGAATACACAAGCAATAACGAATCTTTTATCTGTTAAATTACAACCTTAGATAACAAAAAACAATTTCATTAAAAATCCAATTATCAACAGGGGTGCCAATAAATTAGAATTATGTCTCTTCTACATACCAAACATTGGCACCGCCTAAAACAAGAAATCAGTATAAATAAATTGTATTTTTTACGCATAATAATGTTGTAAAATTATTACCACATTCATCAAAAACTTTCGGCCTGTGCCGATATCTCATATCCGACTCATATTATACCAAAACAAGACTATTTTGAAAACCACTAAACTTAGCAAAAAAATAAAATTTGACGAGGTTTCGCGGGATTCGATGAGACGCTAAGTTCAAAAGATCATTATTCCGTTTGTATGACATATCGTGTTATGACTCTGCCAGCTAAGTGAAGAGTAAACCTACCAATTATTTTTGAAATATTTTTTTCATTGATCCACCGTACAGCTTACTTAATAAATAGTTTAAATACTCAAGTGCCAATAAATTGGGTGGATGCCAACAATAGGGTGGTTTACCCTATGTACAGTCTGTACATTCATCTTAAATATTTTATACTTACCGTCATGTTATATTATTATATAAGTCCTAAGCCGAAAGGGGGTGATTATAACTCCGAGAGAATCCCCTCAAGGTTTTTTTAATAAACAATATTTTAGTGTTATTATGGTAGTTCTTACACTTTCACTGTTGCTTTAAAATTTCAAAGGATCTTAGTCAATGTTTTTTTATTCTGATTAAGCCAAAAATAAGCAACAATAGTATTAAGTTTGGTGTTAGTGCTATTATAAGTAAACATGTTACTGCCGTTTATTCGCTAAATGTCAAAAACGGGACCCTTTTTCTAAAAGATCGCTGTCTCTCCGTCTGTCTGTGTCTATATCTCAAGAATAGTTTTCTGTTGGCGCTATAACAATAAACACTAAAAACAGAATAAAGTAAAAATTTAAGTGGACGTCCATACAACAAATGCGTTTTTTCTTAATGGCAACATTGGCAACATGTAGGCACTTGAATGATTTCATAATGTAACTAAAAAAGAAAAGTAACAATAGGAAATTTGTGTAGGGTCATACCTACTGTTGTTTACCTATTTACCTGCCTAATTTGATACATTTTTGATTTTGATGCGATAAAGTTGCTTTTATTGTTATATTAATGCTTTTATTTATTTTAGTTCGTAAGATTATAAGTCTAGGCTACGATGTCTTACTCAGCTCGAGAAACTATGGGAGTTGTAATTATCGCTATTTCTTTGTGAGAGTTCAAATAGCGATAATTAATCAGAACAAGCTAGATTAATTCTAGTACGTTTGATATAGGTACAACATCTGGTTAAGCTACGGGGGTCATCGGGTGCGTCTTCAATGAATAGATTTTATTTGAAACTTGATAAATAAACGTATATTCCTATATCTAGGTTACAGAGATGTGTGTTTGCACAGCGACGATCGAGTACAGAGAGACAAAGAAAAAATGACGGTTGCACCGACTGTTTTAGCCGACACGACGAGAAGCTCGCTCACTCCGCCAATGTAGCTAGGTACGATCCATGTACGATCAATAGTGACCCTATCCCACGACGAGCATCTTGTGTCTGTCAGTAGATGGCGCTCTTCCAAGTATATTGAAGTCTTCGTAATTGATAAGCAGCGCGAACAACATCTTTGGGGACAAGCCAGAGAATACGTAGGTACTATCCAAGATCTGAAACATTTGTAAGTCTACAAATTTTTATGGAGGTAGAATTGCCGAAAACGATATTTTTAAAACCCAAATTCTAAAACAATTCAGAAAAAGCTCAATTGTCGCAGCGTAAACAGAATTGTTTAAATTGACAGATAAACATGGATAGAAATGTCAAATGAACACTCGCTAATAGTACTGTTTATTCAGCCATTTTTCGTTCAGAAGTCGGCCAAGTGTTACGTGACCGCTGACTAGCTGGTATTAGAAGTTCATGTTACAAAAAGGACGGGCTTTTAATAGGGCCCCTGGCCCACCCTGGAGAATATGCCTAGATACGCCAATTTTAAGGTATAGGGGAGCAAAAGAAATACTTATAAGTCGTAGGTAGGTACAGTATATTTATGATATTATTAAATTTAAGTAATCCTAAGTTACGGCTGTTCTACCAGTCAAAGAAGTATTGCGTCATCGTCAGTGATGCATACAAGCAATGTCTATCAAAGACGCCATCTAGCGAGTCAATATAAGCATTGGAAATAAACAGTAAACTGAAATGGTACCAAGAACTTTATCGCATCAAAATCTAAAATGAGCTGCACTAAAACCTAACTTAATTCTATTGTTGCTTATTTTTCAAAATCAGAATAAAAAAACATTGACTAAGATCCTTTGAAATTTTAAAGCAACAATGAATGTGTAAGAACAACCATAATAACACTAAAATATTTTTTATTAAAAAAAACCTTGATTCTCTCGGAGTTATAATCATCCCCTTTCGGCTTAGGACTTATATAATAATGTAACATGACGGTAAGTATAAAATATTTAAGATGAATGTACAGTGTTTTTATTTTACCTGTTTTTTTTTCTTTAGACATTGCTTGCCACACTGGTTATGTTTTCTGATTGTTTACTTTCCATTCCAGTGTCTATGGTTTATCTACTGTTTTTCATAACAAGAATGTGTCATTCAATAAGAATAAAATCCAAATAAGATTTGTATGTCTGTCCATAAAATATTATCGTCTTTTGTGGCTTGAGCAGCACTTTCTCGTCCAGAAATAATAATAAACGTCTATTATTATTTCTAGGCGAGTAAACGCTTTGGCTGCAATAAACGCCATCTAGCGATTGATTGCATCGTAATCTAAACACTTTTGTACTCATCTGTACTTTCGAATGTATGTAGATGTTTAGATCCTAATATCTTATAAACCACAGGGTCTCTATTTCTGAGCTTTACAGCACAGCTAGATATTTATGGGAACAGTTTTTTGGTATAGTTCAAAATTCAAATCTAGCTATGGTTTCTTCACAATCAGCGGGGCTGCCAGCTTGACGTCAAGATAGCAGCCACAGTGAAATCCCTCAATATCTCCTAAAGTACTGGAGCACTATTTATATGCTTTGCGGCATCGGATACAGCATTGATGGCACAGTTAATTGACATATTAATAAACTCAAAATTCCATGGTGTGGCTGCTAACTTGACGGACACCATATAATCTAATAAAACCATTTCACAAGCAGAACCGTTTATAAGAAGTTGAAATTAAAAAAACCGCGGACTCAGGGCCCGGTAGTTAGGGCCCTAAATAACGTGTAGTGTAATACCCCTTTTAGTGTAGTGGAATACCGCTTGTACCTAGCCTTTTTCAGAACGTAACTTAAACGGAAAATACATAATATCTACACTTCTATAATTATCCAACCTATAGTTTATACAAATGTCGTTATTTTTGTTTTTTTAATCTTTATTTTTATTTTATTTTAACTCGGGTAGCTCTTTTTGCCCGGACTCATAGGAGACCGGTGTCCTCAGGAGCACCAAGCACACATAATTCACACACACACTGAATAACGGACTTAGGCTGGTACCTATACATTTCTGTATTCACCTATTTTAGGTATTTATTTTTGTTTTTTACCCTTTTTGTTCATCCTTGTGCTCTTGAGTGAGGATTTATAATGGTAAATATACATAAATAAATAATTCACGACTTATCCCAGGTAGCTCCTGTTGCCCGGACTCATATGAGATCGCTGTCCTCAGGAGCACCAAACATACAAGTCACACACACTGTATAACTGAGTATACCAGTACCTACCTACTTACAAACTAAACCTAACTTATTCATCATAAATGAAAACTTACCTAGATTATAATTTTTCTTTGTTTGATCTTAATAGTTATGATTATGTGACACTGTGTATCTAAGTAATTAATGACTGTGTGTGTAGTGTACCTTCTGCAGTTTACAACCTTCCTATATTATTTTTGCCATTTACCTATCAACATATTTTTTTACTGTAATTTAATGTTAAATTTATTAAGATAGGTAATTGTTTTCAATTTATTTAGTTGCCTTAAGCTTGTGCATGCTGGAAGCCCTTTAAGTAAGGGAACACATAGTTTTTAAGTCCAATTTATTTTGATATTTGTTTTTTTGCATTGTGTTGTGATTTCTTTGTTGGGTTTCCAAAATAAACTAATAAATAATTCCTGACTTGTCTTGCTTGCGTCGACACTTGCAATCTCGTAGTAGTACCTATCTAGGTACCTACATAGGTATAATAATTTCTAATAAGTATCCAATCAATCTTTGTGATTACTGTTTGTCTGACAAACACTGCACAAAAATTAACCCTAACTATAAAGTTCGAAACACACTGAAGCCGGAGGCGGAGCGGAGTCGAAGGCGTGGCGGTTTTTCATAAGGCACCGCTTCGCCACGACCTGCGGTGTGTATGTAGGCTTTCATAAGATTCTATAGAATACAAATCGCACGCCTTCGCCTCCGCTCCGTCTCCGGCTTCAGTGTGTTTCGAACTTAAATGATTACATAAAACTCTCGACACACGGCAGTTTTTCATAAGGCACCGCGCCAAAACCACCTGCGGTGTGTGTGTACGCTTTCATAGGATTCCATAGAATACAACTCGCACGCCTGCCTTCGCCTCCGCTCCGCCTCCGGCTTCAGTGTGTGGAGACCTTAATAGTTACATTTATTAAGAACTGTATATTAATGGTTTATCGCAATAAATTTAAATGGCCAGTGGGTCGTGGGAGCGGCGCGCGCGTGGAGGTGCCGCCGCGCCCGCGGCGCCGTTTAAATAACGCTATTCATATATGTACGCTGCTCCGCGCCGCCGCTGCCTGCCGCCGCGGGGCAGCATTAATCTTTATTCACCAAATCTAGCATGAAATACTCGTACAGAGGTGACAGCCTTACTCCACAAGGAAAAACTGTCTCATAAATAAGTCTACATACAGTTACAAAGTAGTTTTCTCTGTCCCTACGTCCCTATGTAGGTGCTTAAATCTTTAAAACTTCACAACGAATTTTGATGCGGTTTTTAGATAGATTGATTCAAGAGGAAGGAATTGCGTGCGAATCCGGGGCGGGTCGCTAGTAGAACATACAATAATTTTATTAATAAAACTTGTGATGTTTTCAAAAATGATCATTGACAATATTGCATCAAACCAGATGCAGAACCATTATCAAGAAGTTGAAGTAGTACGAAACATTTCAATGAATTTACTACAAACAAAATATCAAAGTTTTCAAAATAAATGAGATCTTGAAAGTTTGATCCGTTTCCTGAATTGAAATTTTGGAAAATGGCACCGAAGAAAAAAATAACTGAAATACGTACTAAAGTTTTTAAAAAGAGTGCACTAAAACCTTTGAAGAGTTTGAAGGCTTTTCCGAAAATAGTCAAAGTAAATATTGGAAGCTCTGGTAAGAAATCGCGAGATCAGCAAAAAAAATTATTAGAACCTGCACATTAAGTGTATTTGGTTTTTCGACAAAGAAATGCCTTATTTAAACTATTTGTGTCAACAGTTCAGGGTCAGGGTCTATTATCTTTTCGAGGTTACTAACCTTAATAGTTTTCCTAACATCTGCTTTCTGCAAGTGAAAGTACCATCCAATATCACGATCCAATTGTTTCTGGTAACAGAAATATTATGAATTGCCAAGACTAGGTATGTGATTAACTTCCACAAATAGACACATTACCTATTAGTTTTTAATATTGAGATATTTATAAATATCTCACTTTTAAGGTGTCTGAGTTTCGCTATCCTCAACTTGCTGACCCTAACTGCTACAAACAGGCAATATCTTAAAGTCGTAGTTTAAATATATAAAATTTATTTCTTTCAATTTTTATTTCTTTCAATTTATTCTTTCCCAGTTGCTTTGGCCCAACTCATAGCAAAATCAAGCCACATATCACCGAAAAAAGACAAAACACCTACAGATACCAACACTCCAGCTAATAATAAGAAGCCGGTTAAAAAATGTACCCCAGTCACTAGAAAATGTGCCGATAAGACACCCAAACAATATAGTTTGGATAATTCAGAGACACCACAGGAACAGAAGATAGAAAGACCTGGACCAAAGAGTAAGAAGACCTTGGGAGAAATTAAGAAGAAACCAGCCAATTCTGACAGAAAAGTCAAGAATAAACCGGGGAAGAAAAAACAGCAGAAATCAGTGAAATCAGCAATTACCGGGCCAGAAATAGGCCTCCATAACTCATCTGATATTCTTAGCAAAGAAGAATCAGCGTCTTCCAAGGGTAAGTTAATAATTTTATATATACATGCCAATAAAAGCTTCCAATTAAGCATAAAAAAAAAATTAACTACCACAGAGGGACATCACATACAATCAGGTACAGTAAAGTTATAGCAAATTCAATATTACTAGTATCTATTTCATGTATTACTAGCGATCCGCCTGGCTTCGCACGGTTGTATTATATACCTTCCTCTTGAATCACTCTATCTATTTAAAAAAACCGCATCAAAATCCATTGTGTAGTTTTAAAGATTTAAGCATTCAAAGGGACATAAGGATATAGGGACATAGGGACAGAAAAAGCGACTTTGTTTTATACTATGTAGTGAAGTATCAGTCATCTAGTTTACCTGTAACACAAGCTCTGCTTAGCTTGGGGCTATATGATGCTGTGAGTATTGTTGAACATTGTTATTCTTTCACTCATTTCTTTTTCTACAATGTTCTTGACAAAACCAACAGTTTGATTTCCATAACACAAATAAATTTATGTTTTACCTAGATTTAAAAGTGTTCCTGCATTGTAAAAGTTACTTTGAGAGAGTAAATGTTAATTTTTAACTATATCATCATCATCAGCCCATATTAGTCCACTGCTGGACATAGGCCTCCCCTACTGAGCGCCATAGCGCCCTGTCTTCAGCTTGACGCATCCAGCCAGCAGTCTTTCGCAGGTCGTCATCCCACCTGGCCGGAAGGCGTCCTACACTACGTTTACCAAGTCGCAGTTTACCCCAACGGTTGTCGGCTCTTCGCGAGATATGGCCGGCCCACTGCCACTTCAGCTTGCTAATTCTTTGAGCTGTCGATAACTTTGGTTCTCTGTCGGATGTATTCATTACGAACTATAATAATTAAACAAGTAACTAGAAATTTCAGGTCAATATGATGAAACTTTATTTAAAAACTGTGGTTTCGTTTAAAGGTTTAAAGTCCTAGCACTCCTGGTTTTAGAGACTTTTGGTGGCTGTTACAAAATAATGTTGTTTTACATAAAATTTAAAAAAAACACTATGTGATTTTAATTGGCTAACACTTTCATGAAGCACATCCAGTAGGGTATTTTAATTCATTTTATTCGTTTCCGTAGGTAACGGAAACGTCAAATTCGATTCCATTTCCGTCAGATCTTTAGAACGATATTTTAATTTAATATCTAAACTAAGGATCCAAATTTAAACGGCCAAAGTTTTCGCATGCGCTCTTTTAAAATAGCAATCATAGTCAAAAGTTTCCAAAATCTAATCCGAAGGGCTTCCGATGAGTTAAAGATGAGTTAGAGTTTCGATGAATTAAAATACCACTCTCCCAAATGTTTGGGAGAGGCCCTTGCCCAGCAGTGGGATCCCTACGGGCTACTAAAAAAAAAAAAAAAAAAAAATACCACTTCAGGACCTGGAGTGGTGCTGCGGCTGGACAGAGAATTCTTTAAAAAAATCTAAGTCTACCTGAATAAAGTTACGGGGTACCGCAATGCTAGTTGCAATATAAACAAATTCATAATAAGTTAAGTAGCCACAAAAAGTGTGAGTTAGAATAGATAGCAATTACAATTTTCGTGGTGTAACCTATCTAAGATACTCGTACTTACAAAAGTCAAAAGTCAAAAGTCAAAAGTCAAAGTGCTTTATTTCCATAAGACCTTACAGGACACTTGGACACGTCATAAAATACATTTTATAAATAATTAAAACTAGGAAATAAAGAGCTCACTTTGATTTTCGTTCACTTTAATCTTTTTAAGGTAAAGTAAAAAAGCGAACAGAAATCTTTACCTTGTTAGGTTGTTATTTTTCGAGTTGGAGCAAAACTCATCCCAAGCTTTTTTATCATTTAAATAATCAGATACTTTATAGTAAGCCTTTTTACAAAGAATAGTTTTGACAATTTGTTTGAATTTATTTACTGATAGTTTTTGCAACTCACTTGGAGTTTTGTTGTAGAAGCGTATACATTGCCCTTTGAAAGATACATTAACCTTGTTTAGTCTAGTTGTAGGCAAAGCTAGTTTATTTTTATTTCTAGTATTGACATTGTGTATATCGCTATTTTTAGGAAACTTATTGATATTTCTACGAGTGTACAACAGGTTTTCGTAAATATATTGACATGGTACTGTCATTATGTTAATTTCTTTGAATTTATGACGGAGGGATTCTCTGGGACCCATATTATAGATTGCCCGAACAGCTCTCTTCTGCAACACAAAAACGGTGTTAATATCTGCAGCATTCCCCCATAGCAGTATACCATAAGACATAATACTATGGAAGTAGCTGAAATAAACAAGTCTAGAAGTATCTACGTCCGTAAGTTGACGGATTTTTTTGACTGCATATGCCGCAGAACTGAGCCTTTTTGATAGCTTATCTATATGTGGGCCCCATTGAAGCTTACTGTCTAGGGTGATTCCTAAGAATACAGTACTTTCTATAATATCTAACGTTTCTCCTTTTACGTTTATATCAGCCTTAACTTGTTTCACATTAGGTAGAATAAATCTAATACATTTCGTTTTGTTTCCATTAAGCAAAAGATTATTGACGCTAAACCAGTGGACAACTTTTGAGATTGCATTATTCACATCGTCGAAATTTGTTGATTGTCTTTTCATTTTAAAAATTAAAGAAGTGTCATCAGCAAACAATACAATCTCGTGATTATTCTTTACAATATCAGGCAAGTCGTTAATATAAACTAAAAATAGGAAAGGACCGAGGATAGACCCCTGCGGTACACCCATAGTAACTACAGACCCCGAAGACCGTTTCCCATTAATGTCAACTCTTTGTATCCTGTCACTTAAGTAAGAAGAAAGAAGAGCCAAAGAGGTGTCATTCATTCCATAGTGATGTAGTTTCCTGATTAATGTTCCATGATGTACACAGTCAAATGCTTTTGACAAGTCGCAAAAAATGCCTAAAGCATCTTGAGACTTCTCCCAAGCATCAAAAATATGCGATACCAACTCTACACCGGCATCAGTAGTTGACCTGCCTCGAGTAAACCCGAATTGCTTACAATGTAGCAGGTCATTGCCATTGAAATGTTTAAGCAATTGGTGTAATATAAGTTTTTCAAAAACTTAGCTAAATGTTGGCAGTACTGATATTGGTCTAAAGTTAGTGGGGTCAGACCTACTACCCGATTTAAACAGTGGAGTTATTTTACTATGTTTCATTAGATCAGGAAATACGCCACAATCAATAGACTCATTAAATATGAAAGCTAGATCTGGTGCTACAGTTTCAATTAAAGGTTTAATAATTTTAACGGAAATGCCCCAGAGATCTGCAGTTTTCTTAATATTTAAAAGTTTAAAAACCTTAACAATATCTTTTTCATCGACGTGGTTGAAATTAAATTTTTTTTCGGATTTAGGAACATTATCTATGAGTAAAGACTCAGCGATCACTTGAGAAGAGTTTAAATTCTTTGTAGTAGAGATTGGAATGTTAGTAAAAAAGTTTTCAAATGCTTGCGCTATTTCAACGTCGTTTTTGATTGAGCAATCATTTATTTTTAAGTTATAATCATTAACATAGGTACTAACCTTTCCAGTCTCACTATTTATTATTTTCCATGTGGATTTAATAACATTTTCGCTATTTTTAATTTTCGAGCTAATATAATTTGACTTTGCTATCAGACAAACTTTTCTAAACATTTTTGAGTAATTTTTAACTTTATCTTTGAACTCTTCGCTAAAATTGTATTTTTTTTCACTATATAGTTCATACAACTTTTGTCTACTCTTATGAATACCTACAGTTGCCCACTCACTAAATGAAAGTTTATCAGAAACCACAATCGATCTGGCTGTAAATATGGAATTGAATGCAGAGGTAAATTTCTCAAAAAAACTGCTATATAGCTCACTTGGGTTGTTATGTGAGTAATTAGGTGTTGGTTTTGAATTCCAATTTGATTTCATACGTTCAAATCGATGTGTGGTTACTGGTATATATGTTATTTTCCTTTTACAACTATTATTTTTCATCTGAATGTTGATTTTTATCATTTGACCTAAGTGGTCTGATTTTAAATTACTTATTACATTTTTACTAACAATTTTATCATGTAGGCAAACAAAAATATTATCAATACATTTTGCTGAGGTTTCAGTTATTCTAGTAGGTTCCATAAATAGCGGCCTCAGATTGTAAGAATTAAATAAATTAGTCAATCTGCTACTGAGAGAGTTAGCTTCTAAAAGATTAATATTGAAGTCTCCACATATTATGAGATTTTTACTTGAATTTGATAATTTAAATAACATATCATCCATAATTTTTTCAAATATTTCAAAGGAGGCTGATGGTGGGCTGTATACACTTACTACAATACTTTGCTCCAACTCAACACATGCTACTTCAATGTGGCTTTCAACAGACATACATATTATGTCCTTACGGTCTTTGAATTTCAGTAGTTTATTAAGTAATATTAAAGAGCCTCCACGAATAGCATGTGATCTGCAAAAAGAACTACCAACTTGGTGGTTGCTGAAGTTGAACATGAGCTCATAGCTTTTCAGCCAGTGTTCTGTTAAGCAGATAATGTCAATATCAAATGAGTTCATGAACAATTCCAATTCTAATAATTTACTTCTTAATCCTTGAATATTTTGATGCACCAAGTTAGTAAACTTTGCATTAATTTTACAAATTTGTTTTTTCTTTTGATTGATATTATTTGTTTTTTTAAGGCAAGAGACTTCCTCTATTGTCTTTATTTCTAATTTAAATGACTTGGAATAATTTCCAAGGTCTTGGTTTGTAAATTCTTACAATGCTCAAAAGAAGCATTAGTTATAGCCAAGTTTTTGGCTGTTGTTTCAAAATAATAGGATAGCGAAATTGCTATCTGTCTTTTGTAAAAATTGGAAAGGTAATAATTACCTTGAGTCAGATAATATTTTTTATTAACAATATTGTTGATATCAATCAAATGTACATTATTATTGCATGAAATAGTATGCAATGTCATATTCAACTTATATCTAAGCTTATTTTCAGAAAGTGGCAAGCTGTCGCTGTAGGGGAATGTGAACATCACAATTTGTCTTAAATTTATAGAACAAAGTTTGTCCATGTACTTAATTAGGTCAGATTTGTTCACATTACCCCTATTACCAATGCATATTATTAAGTTTGATTGTTTATCAAAAGTTTCAATATCAATTTTCTGCATAATACTATGCAGAGTTGAATTTTGATAGCAATTATTTATTACAGGATGTTCCATACTCTTATTTAAGAACTGGCCCATGTTTTTTCCGATTTCATCGCAGTACATTATTGTTTTTATACCTGAGCATGAAGTGCAGAGATCCAGATGGGATGCGGCTGACACGGTGCTGTCCGGACCTGAATGGTCAGAGACTGGGCCGGGATCACAGCAGCCGCAGCCTTCCAGAACTCTGCCCTCCAGACTCACCTGGCTTCTGAGTAATGCATCCATGGCCAGATTGAGTTCCCTTGTTTGTTCAGTAGTTCTCTGATAGAGGCTGATGTACTGCTCTAGGGAGTGCTCAGCTTGACCAAGTTTACATCTCAGGTCTTGCATGTCTGCCTCATATTGAATTTGATTATAATTTAGCTGTGCTGTACACAGGTCTAATTTATTTACAAGTTTTCTTTTGTATTTTAGTTTGTATACAACATTTTTCTGGTTTTTTAATAATTTTTTTGTTTTTTCTATAAACTTACTTATTTTAACATATTTTTTATACTTATTTTTACTAAGGTTGTGTGTGTTCTTGATGTTTTTGCTGCAAGCCTCCACATTACACACTGAGTCATCTTTGGTTAAATCAATGGTTTGCATAGTGTGTAAGTTGCTGCCCGCAGCATAAACTTGGCCCTGGGATGGTTGAGCGGATATCAACTCATCAAATAAACTTTGAGTTTTCGCGGTGGCAGAGCTATCGGCTGCTTCCTCCAGCTGGGTGATGTGGTGGTGGGCGTCACACAGTTGTTTCTCCAGGACTGAAGTTCTATGCAGGACGGAGTCAAACTCAATGCCACATTTTTCATCGAACCTATCAATAATCAACTGAAGCCTATCCCGTTCCTCACTAATAGACGTATTCTCAGAATGAAGTGCGCACATCTCGATTTTTAGCTTTTTGTTATTATCTAGAGCTTCTAGAAGAATAATTTCATTTTCAGCTCTTTCCGCTTCTAATTGTGAAATCTGCCCTTTTGCCGACTTTAATTCTAGTAAAACTTGGTTCAACTTGTCGGCTTTACGAGTCATCATGTTGAATTAGTAGATTGTTTTGAAAAAACAACTTGAAATATGAAAAGGCAGATTGCACAATGTCTAGGTTATGTTTTCAAGAAGTTCAATGTACTTACGTAAATAAAGATGTAAACTTTATTGGAAATAGCATTCCTTCACTTATGAAATCGGGATTTATTAGTAGGTAAGCACAAAACACTCAGAAAAACACAAACCAGCAAAACTTGTAACCGAAAAATTCGACAAATTTCCGTTGGCCAAAACACACTTATTTCACAACAAATAGCCTTAATATTTATTTATAAACTTGTATTTAGTTACAAATATGCGATTAAATCGGAAAGGGCACTTTAGAAATAAGTAAAAACAATTATTTTATAATAAAATCGTAGGGAACATTTGCGAACAGCTGTTGCAAATAGGGTTGCCAACCCAAAAAAAAAAAAAAGACATATTACATATACATCATATCATACATATCCTTATTTCCTTACTAATATTATAATCGCGAAGGTTTGCATGAATATATGGATGGATGTTTGTTCCTCTTCCACGCAAAAACTACTGAACGGGTCGGCTTGAAATTAAGAAAAGACGTGTGTAGCCATGGAATAGGGGAAAGGTGTTCAAAATGATCCCCTTAAGAGAAAAGCTTGATTGTGTCCAAAGTATGAAGGTTATTGAAAATGTTGAAGGAGATCAAGATGAATAATTTCAGTGCCAACGTTTTAGCATACCCTTATTTTGCGTTCTTTAACTTTTACAAGATTTATTTCAGATTTTCCAAAACATTACTAAAGGATCATTTTGTACACCTAGGTGTATAAAATGAACCATGAAACCTGTTGTACACTCGTAGAAATATCAATAAGTTTCCTTGAAATAGCGATATACACAATGTCAATACTAGAAATAAAAATAAACTAGCTTTGCCTACAACTAGACTAAACAAGGTTAATGTATCTTTCAAAGGGCAATGTATACGCTTCTACAACAAAACTCCACTCCAAGTGAGTTGCAAAAACTATCAGTAAATAAATTCAAACAAATTGTCAAAACTATTCTTTGTAAAAAGGCTTACTATAAAGTATCTGATTATTTAGATGATAAAAAAGCTTGGGATGAGTTTTGCTCCAACTCGAAAAATAACAACCTAACAAGGTAAAGGTTTCTGTTCGCTTTTTACTTTACCTTAAAAAGATTGAAGTGAACAAAAAATAAGTAAGCACTTTATTTCCTAGTTTTAATTATTTATAAAATGTATTTTATGACGTGTCCAAGTGTCCTGTAAGGTGTTAAGGAAATTGTGAGACCACTGACCAGGGTACGGGAAAGACGTTTGCTTATAAATCAGATAGATGGTATAAGTAGTTTTCTGAAAACCATTGGGAATCATATTACCTCGAGGGATCATTTTGTACACCATAAATTAACTCCGGATAGAAATAGCCTTGAAACGTTTCCGAAATAACGCGTGCGAAGCCGCAGGCTAGTGTAGTCTATAATATAAAAATGAATCGCAAAATGTGTTGGTAAGCGCATAACTCAACAACGCCTGGACCAATTTGGCCAAATCTTTTTTTTAAATGTTCGTTGAAGTTCAAGGATGGTTTTTACGGCGAGAAAAATATGATATTTGACAAATAAATAAATTTCCCCGCGGGCGACGCTGCGGGGCGCAGCTAGTATATTATATTTTTTTATTTATTACTTTATGAATTGAAAACTTCTTCCAGATTATGAAAATGTTGCAGCAACACCAATTAAAAGACCAAGAGGCAGGCCCAAAGGATCTTTTAAAAGAAAACCTAAAAATACACTTGCCAAATCAAAAAATGGACATAAAATATTAAATGCAATAGAAATAAAAGATGAAACTTCCATGTTGAAAAATGCTTTAGACAACACATCACCTAAAAACCGCCCTAACTCAATTACAAGTAACAAGTCATGTTTAACATGGACTAAAGACATATCTCCAGAGTCAAACGTTTTATCAGACAGCCCCACCACTGTCACTGTAGTATCCAATGATTCTATAAGCTCAAAGAATAATCAACAGGTGGAAAATCCCGACCAATTGAAAGTAGAAAATGACAATTTAAAACAAATCAACACCAACCCTAGTAAAATATCAAGAAATAAAAGCTCTTCATCTGAGTCCGAATCTAGTTCATCGACATCCTCATCATCATCTTCGGATTCGGAACTGAGTGACACTAATAATAATCCCGAGGTTAACCTGAGCACTACCTCCTTTACACCTAAATCACCTCTATCTGACACAAATACAGACCCCTGCAGCCAAAGAATCGGAAACCTCAAGAAATCGCTCAATGACTTTAAAGCAGACATTAGTAAATTATGTTCGTGCCATGACCTTTGCAACGATTCTGACTTTAGAGGTGTGGATCCGGACATTGATGACATAATCAACAAATGCGACAACTTCGAAAGAACTCTTGAAGACATGTTTCAGCAGACAAACATTCCTGAAAAATCAATAGAACGTCACAGAACGGTTGTCTTCACGGAGCAGAATGAATCTGACAATAGAAGCTTAGAAGATTATAGACGATCAAGTTACGAAGACAATCGTTCTGAGACTAGTAGCCCGGAAAGATACACACTACGTCAAAAAAGTGTTCACAATGATGCAACAGCAAAATTAGCAAAGCCCTGCCTGTTCAGAGGTGTTTCTGCAGCCAATTCTCGAGACACCTCCATCCCATTCTCAAATAAACAGCTAGTTTCAAACGTAAATAGTATAGGAGTGTCTCCAACAGATAGTTTCAAAACTTTCACATCCGATAGCTACAACTACGTGCCGTTCGATCGCACTCACGACGACGAAGATGCTCTGTCGCTATACGCTGAGAGCATTAGCGGCATGGAGTCTTCAAGGATCGACTCGGTCGCCTCTATTTCCAACGTCAGCTTGCATGACGTGTATGTACCTAAATACTCGCCTTGCATGCGAGAGAAGTACGTCTACAGGCCAACGAAAATACGAGCTTATAGAAGCAATCTTGCAGAGGAATTGGAAGATGGTGAAATTCCTAACGCTGATTATAAAGCACCGGAACCATGTAAAAACCCAAAAGAAATATCACGAGCCTGCGTTTCAAGTTCAGGTTCTAGGGATATGAACCAAACAGCTTTGGAGTTGCTGGAAGATTCGAACCGCATATCGTCAATTGCTGAAGAGTCTATAAAAAGGGGTCAGACCTCGAGCCAGCCTCGGCGACTGTTCTCTTCTTACACAAAAATGAACCCGGTAAGAAGTTGCTTATACCGAGGCATTTGTTTTTTCAACGTAGCATCCCAATGCAAAAAAAGCAACTGTCGTTTTACACACGTTATTATAGATCCCACCACTTTTAAAACCCGCCTATCGTGTCTCAGTGAAGATAAACTGATATCAGAGTACTTACTGATGTGTGCTTACGTGCCATTGAGGCGTAAATTATGCATATTATTCGTCGAAGAGTGCAAACGGAGGCAAGCAACTAGAATACTCTTCGAGATGACGATTGATCTCGGCCTCGGAGTCATTGAAATAGACGAGGATCTCAAAGTTAAGGTGTTAGAGACAGCATTGTTGCATCTGAATTCGATAAGCTTAGACGCGTGCGACGATCTACTCAAATTCAAGCATAAAGACACAATGTTGTGCGATGCTCTACTCTCGTGCATGGCGAACTCTCAGAACTTTGCTCAGTTCAAGAGAGCGTTCGTGAAACTGGCGACCCTGATGTGTGAGCTGAACCGGCCTGTTGATATCGAGGTGGCGAGTAGCATTCTCGAGCGCGTGTGCATCCTACCGGGGGAAGACACCCTCGCTCGGGGGATGTTGACTTTGATGAAGAATACAGACGTGAGCATTTTCGAAAACAGCCTGGCAAAGTCTTTTGAGGTTCAGTTATTGATTATAGACAGCGATGTTCATGGAATGTATTTGTTAGCTAAGAACGCCGCGCTTGGCGGTCGCTTAACGCACTCGGACGAGATGTATCCAGCGGCATCTCTCTTAATGCCGCACGTTTCTCAAAATGGACCGCGTCAAACGTCGCCTGATTCCACTAACGTGGATAATTTGGTAAGTTTTAGATCAAATTATCTAGATTTATCTTATTATTTTTCTAATGTTTGAATTTATGAAGCTTATTATGTAAATACAATGTATAAAATACAATCCTTTATTTGACAAAATTGTATTGAATAATAGTTTTAAAAAATATGGACAGATAAGTCGTTTACATAAACCAATGGTATAATGATCGGTCGGTAGGTACCGAAAACAATTTTTTTACATTTGTACCATAGAAAATATGCAGTATTTTTTATAAATCCGGTTAAACCGAATAGAACGTAAAACCACAAAACATAAAAGAACGTAAAATATCCAAGGTGAAACGACTAAATGTTTGTCACCCCTTCAACAGTTTATTGAACTGTCAGTGGATTTACTTATAATTTATATTTATTTTTCCAGCCCGAACCGCTACCGCCAAGACGTTTTGCGGAACCGAGACTGCCGCTATGGCGTCGTAGAGACATGTACAATCACAGAAAACCTCGCGGGCGAGTTCCTACCCGAATGTCTGGCAGGGTGTATAAAACGCAGGCGGTATGTATTGCACAGACAAATTTACCTCTTAAGATAAACATCACAGTCTATTCACTATGGAAAATCCACACGTGTTACACAGAAACGACAAGACAGCGGCGTGGAATCGGACAAAACCGTATTTGGAACACATTGTGACGTCACACGGTTTTGGCGAGCAATCTCTTATGTCATACTGAATCATCCTCCAGGAGTAGACAGACCCAGTGAATTCCTTCGTGATAAATTCAAAGAAATAAACATAATGACAGTACAATGTTAATATATTTATGAAAACTTATTGTACACTCATAAAAATAATCAATCGGTTTCCTAAAAATAGCGATTTATACATATAATGTAAATGCCAGAATAAGAATACTCGCTTTGCAAACACCTAGACTAAACAAAGTTAAGATCTCTTTCAAAGGGCAACGTATACGTTTCTACAACAAAACTCCAAGTGAGTTGCTAAAGTTATCAGCTAATTAATTCAAATAAATTTTCTAAACTATTCCAAAGTAAAAGGTTAACTAAAAATATCAGATTGTACAGAGGTTAAAAATGTTTGGTACGAGTTTTGATCAAACTCTAAAACAACAACCTAACAAGGTAAAGGTTACTTGATCTTACCTTACCTGTAAAGATTGAAGTGAACCAACATCATTCAACGTGAGCACTTTATTTCCCAGCATTATAACATGAATTTTATTATGTGTAATAATTAATTTACAAATTGTATTGCATTTTCTTTAAAAAAAATATCGTCTGTGTCTAGCTAGACTCATCCCCTTTTGGCTTAGTACGTCCACATGTTACGTAGCC
This sequence comes from Eupithecia centaureata, assembly GCA_944547425.1. Taxonomy (NCBI): domain Eukaryota; kingdom Metazoa; phylum Arthropoda; class Insecta; order Lepidoptera; family Geometridae; genus Eupithecia; species Eupithecia centaureata. The sequence goes on along the minus strand of OX155695.1, from coordinate 10,356,353 downwards.
CTCTGTATAATTTATTGCATCTATCATACCTACATACATACTAATCTCATAAAATTAAGATACAATTTTCGGAGGATATAGTTGTGTCTCGGGAGACCAAAGCCTCGCTGGAAAGACGAACTAGACACACACTCAAATCAATAGACCATAGTGGTGCAAAATATAGAAGTGTGGAAGGAAGGAAGAGAGGCCTTTGCTCAGCCGTGGGACAGTACAGGCTAACAAAAAATAAAATAGATTTCAGAACGGCCTAAAGAAGTACCTACAAAGATTTTTTTTTAGTTTTGCTTCGAATTCGTCTATGGAGTTTTTTTTTACCACCATGATGGCAAACAGTCATGTGCGATACTTGTATACGATGTCATGCACCCCTCCCTTTCTCCCATTATCCTATTAGTTTTTTTTTTACATAATTTTAAAAAAATCTTTTTTGTTTCAGAAAGTACGAAACGGGCCGTTATAATGTTTATGTATAAGTTGGTTTGTTACTTTTAATGTTATTTTATTATTTGTCTAGGCGGTCCTCTCGTTTTTTAATAGATAGAGTGATTCAAGAGGAAGTATTAAATTTATAATTTACCCATGCGAAGCCGAGGCGGTTCGCTAGTAAAGTAATAAAATAAAATAAAAATGCTATGCTATACACAGCGCCATCAAGCCTTAAGCTAGCAAGACCTTGTGTTATGTTATGAGTGTATTCAACCCAAACTCCAAGGGACCGCCTATATCATCATCGTCATCATCATCATCTGCCTATATTAGTCCACTGCTGGACATAGGCTTCCCCGCCTATATTATATATAGGAACTGTTAATTATTGTTTAAGTTTTTGAAAGATTCCGATGAAAGTTCATCATTTAAGAAGAAACTTTGTAACTACGTAGTTTTATTTAGAATATAGAATAGTTAAGAGTTGTGTTAGTCTAAGAATTCTCAAAAATTAACATTCACCAGTCTTAATTACACTGTTTTTACTCTTTTTCTAAACAAATAAATATATATCTTTATTATATTAGTAGACATAAAAGAATAAAACAGTAGGTAGTGTTCACAGTTGAAACAAAGACGGATGCTTTATTTTGTGATTGTAGTATAAAATAGGTGCCTATTATTGTAATTGTAACTTAAGAAGACTTTTTAGGTTATAAATAAAAAAGGAATATAAGATAAACATATATTTTGTACCTACAATACAACCAAGGAATAATATTTGATGTTGTATTTTTTTTAACTGCGTTCGTTTTAAGTAGTTTGTTCAACAACCAAATCGACTGACTGTTAACTTTGTTTTCTAGTTGACTATAATAAGTAGATACCTATCTAAATATTAAATATCAATAAATAAGTATGTTGACAATCCACACCGCACCATCTAGCCCCAAAGTAAACTACAGACTCAGTGTTATGGGTACTAGATAACTAACTGTTATTTATAAGTAACTAGCGACCCGCCCCGGCTTCGCACGATTTTATTATACGTACCTATAAACCTTCCTCTTGAATCATTATATCTATTAAAAAAAACCGCATCAAAATCCGTTGCGTAGTTTTAAAAATTTAAGCATTCAAAGGGACAAGGATATAGGGACAGAAAAAGCGACTTTGTTTTATACTATGTAGTGATACATGATTTACAGAGATAGATATTTTTTATCATAACTACATAGAAAACACCCAGACCGTACAAAAATTTGTTCCAAGGTGGGAATCGAACCCGCAACTCCTGCGTCTCAGGTGGACCTTAGCACACCGCGCCACATGGATATCGTCAAATATACCTACACCCTGATAGTGATTCTAATCGTTGGTGTATCTAGTTTTTTTTTTCAGGGGGAGCCTAGATCCTCCTTTAAAAGGTATGCTAAATGCGAGTGGGTCATAAGTTATTTTGAATTATGTTAAGTGCTAGAGACCAGTGCTAACGTTATGTTTGTTTCACATGACTTTCGGAATTTAGGTAGATACTAGATAGTTTATTTAAGTACCTACTAAACTCTGAAGATGTGTAAAAATCAAAATTTCTAGGGTGGGCAAAGCCTAACTCTATACGCCAATGGCGCTATTCTATCAGTAATAATTAGATACTTAAATAGGTATCGTACGTACCTAACCTACCTTTGCTTTTATTATTCGTCTGGTTGGCCATTATGTACCTATGTAGGTCCATACCAAGCGATCGAGAGCGAAGGCTAACAAACCAACGCGAACAAACAAGTGTGGACGTTATGGCGAAAGCAAGCGAGCAAGGGCCTGCGTTGTGTGTGTAGGCTTTCATATGATTCAATAGAATACAACTCGCACGCGGAGCGGAGGCGAAGCTTCGCCTCCGCTCCGCCTCAGGGTTCAGTGTGTGGAGACTTTAAAACCTGTAAAACGTTAAGCTAATAATATTAGGTAGGTCTTCAGCAACTCCGTATTTTCACAATGTTAACCACTACAACTAAGTAAGTTTTTTGTTGTGCCATAATTTATTTAGAGCGATGTAATGTACCTAAGGCAAAAGTTTGTATGGAAAAATATTATTTCTTGATTCACGCAAAACTCGATATAAATAAACTATGGAGTGAATAATTAAACACGTGTTTTTTATTTTTACAAAATAACCAAGACCACGGATTATCGTGTATGTACCTCGCCGCCGCCCCCGTGTCGTGTCGTAACGGTGTATCCGTTACCGCGGCTCCACATTTGTGCCGTGAAGCTCCGTAAACAGGCGTGAACGTAAATGTGGATGGTTTTCGCGGGGTTCGCGCGTTTTCACGCCTGTTCCCCGATCAGTGTCGGTATTTTATCCCGCGACAAAGGGTTCGCGCCCCTTTCGCGCGGCGTTCACGCGTACACATCCACATTCACGGCCCCGTGCCAGTTTACTCCAGACTACAAGGGCGTACGGACGTGTGCAATCGCTGCGCGCGCGCTATGGAGTCGAGCGTGAACAACAAACATACCTTGATCGGTTAAAGGGGTATTAAACCTTCCTAAATATCGGAGACTAATTTAGTCGTTCCTAAATTCAGAATAGTTTAATAGCATTTTGGAAGGTAGCATCCGATTTAGGAAGAAGAATGGCTTCCGACGCTCTAAATCTACATCGGCTCCTAAATCGGAAGGGTGTAATCACATTTAGGAAGCTCAGTCGCTAAGTTGGTTGGATGGATGTATGTTTGTTAGGCCAGATCGGCTGAACGGATCGGGATGTAATTTGGAAGTGAGATAGCCCAAAGGTATAGTCTGGAATAGCACATAGGCTACTTATGATTTACTCGTGCGAAGACGGGGTGGGCCACTAGTATTATAAATGTGAAAATTTATATGGATGGATTGATAGATGGATGTTTGTTGCTCAATCACGCCAGAACGGCTGCACGGACCTGGATGAAATTTGGTACAGAGATAGATTATAGTCTGACTTAGGCTACATTTTATCCAAAAACTTTCTTGTTTTGGACGTTTAAGTAGTGATATGTTGCCACAGCAAACAAAGCTACAGCAAAGTTATTGCAGCAGCAGCTCCTACATACGTCCATTTCGCGGCGGGTTTCACGAACGATTGTGAGCATTCCGTGAATGTGGAGGGTACAACTTGTGCCGTGAATTCACGGCGAGAATTCGCGCGTTAATTCACGGCACAAATGTGGAGCCGCGGTTACACTGACCTCTATACAGGGTGTCCCATAATGAGTGGATAACCTGAAAGGTGCTTATGCGCCAAGTCAAGGCCAATCAGAAACATTTTTTATTTTTTTTCTAACTTGACCCGTTCGGAAAATATTTAATATTTTGTAAATTTGGAAAAATTTGTACCTTTGTTCACATTTTTGAACTTTGTGCCTACAATTTTAATAATTTTTTAATTTTTATTTTTGGAATATACTAAAGAAAAACAGTTTTTTTGAACACCGTAAGAAATATTTTGGTAACTAGGACCAGTAATTTTCAAGGCAGGTTTAAAGTAGAAAATTTTAATTTTTCATATTTTTATGCAAAGTTTGAGCTGCTGTGGTTAAAAAAAAGATAAGGAAACCTAAGATGCCAGATACTTTAAAAACATGTCCATTTCAAGAGCATCCTAAAATGATAATAAACGTTGAAATTTTGTATGGTAAAAAACTGAGATATTGCTACTTTTGTGCCAAAAGGGGCCAAAGCTACTAAAAATAATATTGAACCAACACATCAATAAAATATCTTTTTCGCCTTACTCGTTCTAAAATGATTACTTTGCTTCTTAAAAATAGTGAGGGAAATCTATTTTTGCTGATTCATGCTGGAAAATAGGAAATATTTTGATAAACAATAATCTAGCCGAAAGTAAAGAGAGTTTGTGTTATGAGTACGAATTTGGTGGTATGAATTTGTAAAGAAGATTCCAACTGCATTCAAACTACAGAATGACGGGTGTCCAGTACACTAAGCCGTTCAGAAACGGCGTTATTTAGATTCATCAGCGTATCCAAACAGATGGGTTACGCGTGGTGGCGCTTCCCAGTGGCCAGCGCGGTAGCTGGACTTGAACCCATTGGATTTCTTTTACTGGGGCAACTTGAAGGAACTGGTGTAAAAAAACCTATTCCCTAAATACTATAACTTAATTTAATTTAATTTATTATAACTTAATATAACTTCGACGTCGAGTCTAAAACGATGCGGAAAAAATTAACCAATATTAGTCCACTGCTGGACATAAGTCTCCCCTAATGAGCGCCATAGCGCCCTGTCTTCAGCTTGACGTATCCAGCATCTGCCAGCAGGCTTTCGCAGATCGTCATCCTACCTGGTCGGAGGTCTTTCTACACTACGTTTGCCAAGACGCGGTCTCCACCGAAGAACACGTTTACCCCAACGGTTGTCGGTTCTTCATGAGATATAGCCGACCCACTGCCAGTTCAGCCTGCTAATTCTTTGAGCTATGTCGATAACTTTGGTTCTCTGTCGGATGTATTCATTACGAGTCCTATCCTTCAGAGAAACTCCGAGCATAGCTCTTTCCATAGCTCGCTGAGCGACTTTGAACTGGTGGAGCAGCCCTACCGTGAGTGTCCACGTCTCAGCTCCGTAGGTTCACAGGGGTAGGACGCACTGATTGACAACTTTCGTTTTCAAACATTGCTCTATGGATGATGAGATTTCACACACTGTTTTTAAGTAGCAAAGTAACCGTTTTAGAACGAGTAAGGCGAAAAAGATATTTTATTGATGTGTTGGTTCAATATTATTTTTAGTAGCTTTGGCCCCTTTTGGCACAAAAGTAGCAATATCTCAGTTTTTTACCCTACAAAATTTCAACGTTTACTATCATTTTAGGATGCTCTTGAAATGGACATGTTTTTAAAGTACCTGGAATCTTAGGTTTCCTTATCTTTTTTTTTAACCACAGCAGCTCAAACTTTGCATAATAATATGAAAAATTAAAATTTTCTACTTTAAACCTGCCTTGAAAATTACTGGTCCTAGTTACCAAAATATTTCTTACGGTGTTCAAAAAAACTGTTTTTCTTTAGTATATTCCAAAAATAAAAATTAAAAAATTATTAAAATTGTAGGCACAAAGTTCAAAAATGTGAACAAAGGTACAAATTTTTCCAAATTTACAAAATATTAAATATTTTCCGAACGGGTCAAGTTAGAAAAAATATAAAAAATGTTTCTGATTGGCCTTGACTTGGCGCATAAGCACCTTTCAGGTTATCCACTCATTATGGGACACCCTGTATATACAAGTACGCGTACTTGTATAGATACAGGTCAGTGATCCGTTACGACACGACCGTGAACGACGAACGACGACATTCGATCGTTTCCATATCGAAAACGTCAAATTCGAATTTATAGAAACGCTGCTCGACTTCATACCAAAACCACAAGCCAAAACTAAGATCTAGCATTACTTTGCCAAAACTATGGAACTAAGGATCAAATTCAAATGGCAAAAGTTTTTGAATCCGCTTGTTTACCATAGTGTTCATCGTCAAAAGTTCCTCGATATCGAATCCGAAGGCTTTTTCGACGAAATTAAAATACCCCTGCAAGAGTTTTTTTTGGCAAAATTGCGTCAAACCCGATGAAGAGCCGTAATTAAGAAGTTGAAGTTATTTAATCTCTTTTTTTTTTATTTCTACTTGATTTTGATTCTCTGCTGACTTCTGTGTATTTTTCTATTTTATTTCATTTTGTTGAAATGAAAAGGTAATTGTAGGAAAACGTGTTGAATATTATTTTGTTTCTAAATAACTTATTGATAGTTATTTTTCTGGTGGTATATTTTGTCCATCTGTAAAGTAGGTAAATAGGATAAAAATGCCACCAAAGAAAGTTGCTAAAAAGAGAGCACCGAAACTGCTCAAGCCACCGTTGAAAATACCTACGAAAATTACAGTGAAAATTGGAAGCAATGGTATGTATCCATAGTTTGTATTCATGCCTCAATTTACTTAGTCAGCAAATTTATGAGAGATAGCTTATTCAAGCTTCAATTCGCTATAAGTCAGCATAATTGGTCAGTCACCTGTGGTATACTAAAATGCAAAATTATGATAACCACTCCTATCTATCTGCATCTGTATTCAGCCTACCTATCCTTCAGGCATGGTCATAGGGAAGGAATTTGCAGTTGTTATAATAAAAGTACTCAGTGCTTCACAGAGTTGAAATCAATCAATAGCACTTGCATAGGTACTACAGTAGAGCCTCCCTAATCTGGACAAAAATCAGGCCTTTAACGGATTACCAAGGTGTCCAGATTATAGCCCACAATTTTCATGGGTAAATAAAACAAAAGTGTTTATATAATCATACTTTCATGTCATCTTTATATTCATACACACATTTAAATATTAAATATGAATTTAAATATTTTTCTAAAAAAGTCTATAATATGCTGCATAAGCCTCATTTGAAAAGCGCAATCTGATGATTTTTATAAGCTTCCTCGTGAACACCCTCGGTTTGTCCGCATGTCGATGTCCATATTACCGGGATTACCGATGTAGCAGGGTCTGGATTAGCAAGGCTCTACTGTATATGTTAAGCAACCTATCTTTCCTTCCCTACCCTACAGACCTATAAACATAGTGCTTTGTTGCTTCTCTGGCATCTGTATCAATTGTATTTCAGGCAATAAACTGCCAAAAATTGAGAAGAACATCTCAAGCGAAAGAAAAATTGAACTGGCTAATGAAGGTTTGCACTTATTTACAATTAGCTTTCATGTTTATGATGAAATAGCACTTATTTTACTTTAGCTAGTTGTCTTTAGTGCATGGTGGACGTCCCTAAAGTAAAGGTATAAAAACAGATTTAAGACCAAATTGTAGAGATTGTTTTTTTTCGTATCCTATATTTAGATCTACTTAATAAATAAGTCAACTGAGTGATGCTTCATAAGAGTTAGTCAAGAGGGCTACATGTTAGGCATATGCGGGACACCATTCATAGCAATAAATTAAATGTAACTTTACTTGATTTATGAAAATAGGCCTAACAGTTTATGCTATAGTGCCGTTAAACATTTTTTTGTAACATTCCTAATTTGTTCTTTTACAGTTGCTTTGGCACAATTGCAAGCAATATCAGCAAGACCGAAATCAGTGAAACCAGGGGCACTGCCCACTAGTCAGGCTAGTACGCAAGAAACTGTGAAAAAACTCAAAAAAAGTACTACTGTGACAAGTGTGGCAACAGATGTTGATAGCTTAGAAGATTTTGATACAACCCCGAAGCCAAAGAAAAAACGTCCTGGACCAAAGAGTAAAACTACACCACAAATTAAGAAGAAGCCAGATCTAAATCCATTGGTTCTTGTCAGAAATGGCCAGTGGGAAGTAAAAGAGAAAATAGAGAAACCCATTACAAATGCTAAGAACACACCAAAGAAGAAAAAACAACTAAAATCTGTCACTAATAACTTGCATGACGTTCTAAACAAAGCTGACACAGAGGCGGCTCAAGGTTGGTAAAGTAGACTGTATTCACATTAGCTAACTTAGTCAATAGTATAAATGACAATAATTTTCTATTCCAGCTTGCATGAAACTTGTACCAAAACCACCTGCAAAACCAAAGGGAAGGCCTAAAGGATCTTTTAAAAAGAGGCCTGAAAAAATACCTGACACAAGTAAATCTCTCAGTGCAAAAGAAATAAAAGCTGCAGCCTCTCTGTTGGAACACGCTTTGGAAAATGTGTTACAACCTCATAGCCGTCCTAACTCTGTCATCAGTAATAGATCAAATTTATCATGGACTCGAGAAATATCTACTGAATCTAGCTTTACATCAGGCACCACTTGTATAACAGCAACATCTAATGACTTTATACTTTTCAACAATAAAGTGCCCCTGGTTCAGATGGAGAATTGTGCTCTACCAAAGGTGAAAAATGTTACTTCTACAAGTCTGCCCCCAAGAATGCCTAAGGTGAATAATGTTATCTCTACACAGCGCCGGTCGCCAAGTGTCTTCTCGGAAGATAAAAGCTCTTCATCTGAGTCCGAGTCCAGTTCATCCTCGTCATCTTCATCATCTTCTTCAGATTCTGAAGTGGGTGGCACAAATGACATGCCCGAACTCAACCTAAGTATATCTTCCTCAGCATCTCGCTTACCAATATCTGACACAAACATAGACACTATTGACCGTAATTTGGAAAATCTCAATAACTTGCTTAAAAACTTTTACTCTGACATCCGCAAATTTAATCGACACGATAATGTCGACCCCTGCACATTTTCTGAGATCTATGAATGCGTTAATCGCGAGCTAAAAGCCGTCCCTCCAGCTCAAAAAGGTGTGGATCCCGACATTGATGCCGTAGTCGAAAAATGCGACAGTTTCGAAAGGGATCTTGAAGCTTTGTTTCAGGAGACGTACAGTCCTGAAGATTCAGTAGAACGCAAAATAACTGACTTCACAGAGCACAATAAATCCGAAAGTAAAGATGAAAAACAAATAGCGTCTCCCCTAAGCCCAAGTTACGAAGAAAATTATTACGAGGCCAGCAGCCCAGAAAGACACAGATTTAGCCAAAACAGTATTCATACTGATTCAGAAGCTTTATTCGGCAAGCCCAGCACGATCAGACGTTCATCTACAGCCAACTCCCGAGACACGTCAATCAATCCCCTAGATACACAGCTTATATCAAACGTAAACAGTGTAGAACCCGCTCAAACAGATAGTTTTATAAATTTCACATCCGATTACCCCAACTATGTGCCGTTTGATAGGTCTGACGATGAAGATGCTCTGTCGCTATATGCTGAGAGCATTGGTGGCATGGAGTCTTCAAGGCTCGACTCTGTCCCCTCTGTCTCCAACGTCAAGCAAAATCAAAACTTAGATGACGTATATGTACCCAAATACTCGCCAACTGCTTGCTTGCGAGAGAAGTACGTCTATAAACCAACGAAAATACAAGCACATAGAAGCGATCTTGTAGAAGAATCTATAGAAGATGGTGAAATCCTTTCTAACGCTGATCATAAAGAACCAGAACCAGGTACAAAAGGTGAAGAAATATCACGAGCCTGCGTTTCAAGTTCTGGTTCAATGTCCCTAGAACCTGAACTTGACAAAACAGCTTTGGAGGTGCCGGAAGACTTGGACCGCGTATCATCAATTACTGAAGAGACTATCAAAAAGGCTGAGAATCAGACCTCGAGCCAGCCTCGGCGACTGTTCTCTTCTTACACAAAAATGAACCCGGTAAGAAGTTCATTATACCGAGGCATTTGTTTTTTCAACGTAGCATCCCAATGCAAAAATGGCATCTGTCGTTTTCCACACGTTATCATAGATCCCACCACTTTTAAATCTCGCCTAACGTGTCTCAGTGAAGATAAACTGATATCAGAGTACTTACTGATGTGCACTTACGTGCCATTGAGGCGAAACTTATGCATATTATTCGTCGAAGAATGCAAACGGAGGCAAGCAACTAGAATACTCTTCGAGATGACGATTGATCTCGGCCTTGGAGTCATTGAAATAGACGAGTATCTCAGAGTCAAAGTGTTAGAAATAGCTTTGTTGCATCTGAATTCGATAAGCTTAGACGCGTGCGACGATCTACTCAAATTCAAGCATAAAGACACAATGTTGTGCGATGCTCTACTTTCGTGCATGGCGAACTCTCAGAACTTTGCTCAGTTCAAGAGAGCGTTCGTGAAACTGGCGACCCTGATGTGTGAGCTGAACCGGCCTGTTGATATCGAGGTCGCGAGTAGCATTCTCGAGCGCGTGTGCATCCTGCCGGGTGAAGACATCCTCGCTCGGGGGATGTTGGCTTTGATGAAGAATACAGACGTGAGCATTTTTGAGAACAGCCTGATAAAGTCTTTTGAGGTTCAGCTGTCGAATATAGACAGTGATGTGATTGACATGTACTTGATAGCTAAGAAAGCTGCTATGGATGGTCGCTCGGAGCAGTCAGACGACATGTACCCTGTGACAGCGCTCTCAATGCCGCAAATGGCCCGTGACGAAGCGCGGCATACGTCTCCCGATTCCACTAACGTGGAACAATTGGTAAGTTCTGGCTATATTTACTGGGTTTTGATCTGATTCATATACTTTGCATTCAAATAATCTTGAGTGGTCTGATATTTGAATGATGTTTTGATGCTTTGGAGAGGTAGCAAGATGCTTTAAGAGTTTTGCGACTTGTCACTAGTTTTCGTTTATTGTGTAGGTGCACCATGAGGCAATAATCGGGAAACTTTCATCAAATTAAGTCACTGCATAGGACCTTTAATTTAAGAATTTCTCATGATCTTTCTTTGCATCAACCTAGAACAACTATGGAAAAAAGAACAAAAGTTTTAAGGAAGCACAATAACATAATCCAAATGAGATTAAAGAATCCACCACAAGTCTGCATGTTTTCAAAAAAGGGTTGAGGAAATGTATGTTACTTCAACAACCTTCTAAGTTTGGAATGTTAAATTAATTACTAATAGTTAAATTGTTACCGATATAGAACTATTAAAATTTAAATACCTACACATGAATGTAATACTTCTCTATAAGTGAACTATGTTCTACTATTTCTTTGTTCTGTCCCTATATAGGTATGTATACTTAGATTTTAAAACTACGCAAAGGATTTTGATGCAATTTATTTTAAGAGATAGGTTGATTCAAGAGCAAGGTTTACGTTTAAAATAACCGAGGCGAGGAATGAAAAAACCACTGAGTTTTGAATGTTGCTATCAGCTGATTCCATGCCTAATATTTTTTCCAGCCCAAGACCATAGAACCTATCTTCAGGCGCACGATAAACGACGAAGCTGTCAGGAAGTTCTTCAAGCAGCCCGCTAACCCCGTGCTGAAAGGCTTTTCCCAGCCGAGGATCCCGCAGTCCTTTAGAGGCAGGCAGAGTGGAAGAGGACCTCGTCGCGGCCGGATCGCCGGACAAAAACCTGGCGGGCGCTGGGTGTATAACTCACAAATGGTAAGATTTTTAATACATTATACATAACCTCGGGTTTCAAGGACAAGACTGTTTTTACACTAACACCCTGTAAAATGTGTCCGGTTGGTTACCGGTGTCGAAGACTTCAGGGGGTTGAAAAACGGAAAAGTTTATCGACAAATCACTATTCCTATTTTTGTCTCTCTCCATGATGAAATGGCAACCATTTTGTTTTTATATACTTGTACTGATTTCGCCATACCCACCAATTTAGAGGTCCTAGGAAGATGAAAGAGGACTCGTTTGATGGCTAGTAATGTAAACAATAAATCGACGATAACAATATTGCCTTTTCTGTTTTATAAAAGACCAAAAATTATCTTTAAAACCAAAAATTATTTACCGTATTTCACCATCCCGAAGTCTCCGATACTGGGAACCAGGCACATTCTATACATACTACATACATAGTACTACACATACACACTACTACATACATAGTATGCAGGGTGTAAAAAGACGACTACCGAAAAAGAAAGGACACCCCTATACTAAAACAAATAAATATTCTGGCTAAACATTTCTATATTAGAAATGTTTAAAGATGATGCTTATGGGTATACATTGCTTCTAGGTAAAAAGTAGGAAAAGAGATGTTAATTTTTTTCCTTTTTTTTAAACATGTTCAAAATCTTGGAGATGATGAATGAGTTTTAAACAGATAGAAGAAAGAGAGTGAAATGTATGAGTTTAGTTATTGTAAGATATTTTATATTTTTTTCTTACAATCATTATTTTATCTTCTACCCCATGTTACTTATATTCCATAAAAGTGGAGGATCCCAAGCTTTCAGAAGGACAATCTGTATTTTTGATCAAATCTATTCCTGCATATTTTTCAAAATATTATGATCAAGTTTGGCAGTTTAAAGGTGCTACATTATTTTTGTTTCAGGTTTACCGAACTGATAACAGAAATTAGATGTTAGATTTTCTAATATTTGTAATTTAAATTACCTTGATATTTAAATCAAAATAAATACCGTGAGCATGTACAGGAAATAGGAAAAAAATAAAATATTTTCAATAGGTACTAATTTTGTGATGTCGAACTTTCGAAAGAGGTCAAACAGGGTATCGAATCAATGGGTGTGTACATTTGTACATATCAATTCAAAGAGTTAAAAAAAACCGAGGCCTTAGACTCTGAAGTGTTTAGAACAATACATCTGAAATGTATAGAATATAATTCTTTATACAATACAAGTATCTATAGAAACCAGGCCAGGTGGCATGACGATCTGCGAAAGACTGCTGGCAGATGCTGGATGCGTCAAGCTGAAGACAGGGCGCTATGGCGCTCATTAGGGGAGGCCTATGTCCAGCAGTGGACTAATATAGGTTGTTGATGATGATGATCTATAGAAACGTCTCAAGGCTATTTCTATCTCATGGGAAAGAGTAACAAACATACAAACTTCCGCGTTTATAATATTAGTAAGAAAAAATCTAGATAATTTTAGCCAGTAATTTTAGTTCTTGACGTAGCTATTATAACTTTTCCGTTGACAGTATAACTGAAACGATAATCGTCCGAGAATAGTTTTAAAATTATTCCTATTAAGCACAACGGTAGCTAAGTATTTTGTTAATGTTTTGAACACCACCAACTATAGTGATAAGCAAAAGTACACTCAAATAAAAGCCTATTTTTATAATTACTTACAAAATGGAATTTAATATACCTGGAATGCAATTATTTTGCATGTTTAATATGACGCTACCCGGCGGCGTTCAGTTTCCACAATGGTATGTTTATTGACTCTTCTCACAAATTTTTCTTGTCACTAATACTTTTACTTCTCAATAATTTGATAAAGATCTGATCAGTAGTTTTTGAGTTATCTTTGATGTGTATTTTAATGACTTACCTTAGGTTAGCACTCTTGTTTTAAGAGGGGACTCCCCTCCTATACACCAGCCAAACTCGATGTAGAATGTTTGTAAACAAACCGCCCATACTTAACCTAAAATACACTCTGTTGCCGCGCCTTTTTATACGCAATTTCACTAAATATTTCGTACACTCATATCTAAAATTCGACGCCAAGCAAGTGAATTTTAGTTTTTTGTTTCGTGGTTTGTTTACAAACATTCTACATCGAGTTTGGCTAGTGTATAGTCGAATGTATGATCCCGATTGTAAATGAAGACAAGCCATGAGCGCAAGACAATTTTATGTACAAGACACAACTCACAAGACAAACACTATTCTGAATTTCTGACACTTAATTTTCTCTATTAAGTATTAATTTCTAAGTAGGATAAGAAAATCATTAAAATAAAAGAATGTGATTTCACTTGTGACATTTCCTTTAGATAGAAATTATAGAGGTATAGACAAATAACTTTTATACTGTTTGTAATATTTAGTTTGTACCTAAATTTTATTGTGATAAATAGGTACATGTACCTACTTTGTTAAATATATATTTTACATATATGTATATACTGTTGAATAGTATTATTTGTTTTATTTTTTAATAGCTGAGAATAGATTTTTTCGCGTAGTCAAATGACTAGGCGAAAACATTTAAGAAGTTTTGGAATCACCTACTTAATAAACTGACATGAAAATCTAAGATATTTTTAACCAACTACAAAAAGTAATAGTTTCTCAATTCAACTATGTTTATTATTCTTCTCAGCTTTGTGTAATTTAATAGCAATACACAGCATTTATTATAAAATTATTTGTGTCGATTTGTGTGCCTAAAGAAATAGAAGTTTATTTGTACTGTAAGTAAATATTTAGAATAGGTACTAAATAGGTTGTGCCATAAACTAGTAGCTGTAAGTACCTTTTGTAAAAACCTAAATGTTACATAAAAGGTAGCTCATAATCATATTATATAAAATAAAATAAAAATTAATAATCTGTTTTTATTTTTTTAAGCCCAATTTCTTCGAAATGTTCGGATTATTTGCGTGGTATGTTTATACCCATGTTTTCTTAACTCCATTTAATGTTATAAAGACACTCCTTTCAAAATTGAACTGTTCATTACGAATGGCCTAAGACACTTCAAGCAAAGTTTTTCAGGCCTAAATTTAGGCTGCTTGTCTGGGGATGGTATGTAATGAACCACAATCGGTTCGTGTTGGTTACTAAATATTGTAATACATTTTTTATGGATCACGGCGCGGTCGTCTTTAAAAGATTCGACTCTAGAAGAATCACCGTGAAGGGAACTATTCACACAGGTATTCTGCTAAAATAGTCAAAACTCGACATTCAACAAGAGTAATGACGAATGCCTAGCGGACATGGAACAAAATCTCATACGACAATTTAAGTTCTTGATACACAAGTTTACACAACTAGTTAAAATCGAGATTAACACTTCCAATGCCCACGATGAACCTTTATTTATTATTCCTTATTTTGATGATATATGTATAAAGTTGAATAAGGTAAATAAAACAATATGTAAGTACAAAAAGGAAGGAATATATTTTACGAGAATACCTTATGGTAATAATACATACTAAGCGTAGTTTTACATAAGTAGGTACTAAAATTGAAAATTATTTGAATATCAATCCATAGCCTCTTAAATAATACCATAATGTACTAATAGTTAAATAATGTAATACACGTTTTAGAAAAGCTTTTGAATATAAAATGTAAAGCACAAAATTGTTTGTGGATAGTGTTAATCTACGAGTAGTTACCCGCTAAATACGCCCGCGAGTATTTCGGCTATATTAAAACATAGTTGCATTAATTAATACATCTTAATATAAATGCGCTGCATTTAAATTATAATTTAACTAATTTTAATAGACTTGATTCTACCAAAAATACTGCGTAATATAGCTGCGTACGTCAAAACGTATGTGAAATTGATTTAACTATTTTATAGGTTTAAACTTGACTAAGTTAAATCGACTACAGTTTAAAATGCTTAAAAAACTTAAAACTAGTTGTTCCATAGCAACGGCGGGATATTTGTACCAAATAATACTTTTGAAAAGGACAGTCAGTCTTCTTAGAAAGATGAAAAAATTATAAGGCCTTATATCGTTATTTCTAGTCACAGATGAAAAATCTTAAAAATATTGATAAAACTAAATGCACAGTAATAGAAATACCATGATTTATCAGATCTCATTCTAAAATAAATAGAAAAACTTGTATAAATAATCTTAAGCCTACAATATAGCCTAATATTGTCCCTGCGTAAGCGTCATTATAAATAACATGATAATCAGCAATATTTGAACTCAAAACTACAGATGAAGTTAAAATAGAGTTCTGTTAAGATTAATTTTAACTGAAATGTTAAATACCTCACTTGACCAGATATCTTATTATCTTATCGATATCTTTGATCTAGACCACATTAACTCACATTATGTAGTTAAGAACAAAATTCGATATGAAAACACGAGTTGCTAAGCAGTTAATTCCAGTTTAGTTGGAACGATCAAAGACAAACATTCAGAACATTGTATATTTTTAAAAACTCGCACACATGAAGATTCAAAATGTTTTTTAAGTATATGTTGTTCAGCGCTTTTTATCGTAGACCTTAGCTACGTATGATCCAATTTTTGGAGATACTTGAATGTTTCTCATAACCTGAGTAGATAAAGAATGGGATTGGTCATGCTGCTCAGTTTAAATCTGATCTAGATTCTATAAGTGCATGGATAATACTTATAAACACATTGAATCGAATATTTGGCATCCAAATACTGGTTTTGAGTTAATACTTGTTTTACAACCATTAGGTAGGAATATAGAATATAGATTTTTATCTAATGTATTAAAAAGATAGAGACTATACGTAGACTATATGTTTTTGATAAAAAAAAAATTGGGAAATGCTAACTTCGTAAACATAGATGAATCATATTGTTTTTACCCTCACTGAAAACGAGTGGTTACGTTTCAGAAATAACTGCATGATTATTTTACTCTTACAATTGATATTGAACCTTACTGCAGTTGACATAAGATTTATTGTGGAATCTCACACTTCACTCACTTTTCCTTTTTTTCACGTTTGCGCTAAGGGCAAAAATGGCAAAATTGCCGTATTTGATACCTTTTTGTACTCAATCCCAGTAAAATTCCTATATCAATTTACAAAATCACTATGTTTCAGTCCGTTCCTTTTCAGTCAAATGAGATTGGTATGACTATTAAAAAGCTGTCATGTATAGATTACCTTTACATTTAGGCTACAGACACACTGCAAGATGGTCCGCAAAGCTTGGACTACCCGCATTGAGGTAAAAATCCAGTTAGGCATAGTCTTGCTACATTCATACCTGTCATGTTATAAATTATATAATTTAAGATGATAGATGATGTCATTCGCAATCCGATTCTTTAAGTACGCAGGTTATAACATCATCATAGCCACTTAAAGTCTCCACACACTGAAGCCGGAGGCGGAGCGGAGGCGAAGGCGTGCCGGTTTTTCCTATGGCACCGCGCCGCCTCCGCCTGCGGTGTGTGTAGGCTTCCATATGACTCAATAGAATACAACTAGCACGCCTTCGCCTCCGCTCCGCCTCCGGCTTCAGTGTGTGAAGACTTTATATTCCAAACTAATCTTTAGGATTGAGTATTAACGCTAGTTTACAGTGCCACAGTTATCTTGGTCTATAATAAATCAGTCGCTCGACGAATATAGCACCAATCGCATACAATCACTCACAAAGCTATATTTAATACTTATAACCTTTACAACAACACTAGTTCTTGCATAACAACTTGGAACTTTTTGGAATGGCGTTAAAATTCGAATTATTATTGCGACCCGCCCCGGCTTCGTACGGTTTTATTATATGTATAAACCTTCCTCTTGAATCACTCTATTTATTAAAATAAACCACATCAAATCTGTTGCGTAGTTTTAAATATTTAAGCTTATATGGGGACATAGGGACAGAGAAAGACTTTGTTTTATACTATGTAGTGATAGTGATTATAAGAAAACTACCTGAATAAATTAACGAGACAGACTTCGAGTAACTTTCTCTCTTATAATGAGTGATGAATGTACAGATATAATTGTAAAGAGTCCCCAAAGAATTCTGATTTTGGGTGGTGATAAAAAGAGACGATTTCAAAACTGGTTCTTCTGCGTGGTCCCAAATTTGATCAAGATTTGACCAGTACTTTTTAAAATATCTCTAAAAATGCGATTTTTTGAATAGAGAACCAGTATCTGCCCACTCTTTTTTCTATAGAAACTTTTTAAGGCTATGTTTGTCCCATAGGACAAGCCCGATCCATTCAGTAGTTTTTACGTGAAAGAGTAAAAAACATCTATACATTAAATTTTCGCGTTTATAATAATAGTTACGATAAGGAACGATTATTCCCAAGGTGGTTGATGTGACTAATAGGTTTTTTAAGTTATCCTATCCATGTCCAGCAGTGGACAGGCTAATTTGTATGGCAGATATACCAACAGAATCAACACCAATGCAAATCTGCAAGTATTATGCAAGTAACTGGAGGTGTTTAAGGCGCATTACAAGCGGTGGGGTTACATGGCGCGTCGCACCAACGACGCGAGACGCGTTGAGGTTACATGGCGCGTCGTCGCACCGACGCCAGACGCGGTGGCGTTACATGGCGCTACGCGAGACGAGACGCGAGGGATCAATGGAACAGCGCCCGAGGTCGTTTCTTAGCCAGCACGTGCCATGCTTTGCGTCGCTTCGGCGAAAGTCTGGAAAGAATAATAACTTATTAAGTACAAATTGGAACATATTATTGAGGCCTGCAAAAGATCTAAGAATTTCCATACAACTCCGCTATTCATCCATCTGTTACTTAGCTCGTGATAGATAGTTAGACAGTTGAAATTTTCACAGATGATTTCTGTTTCTATAACAATAAATACTAAAAACCGAATATGACAGACATGATTTTCCTGTTTTTTTGACTTGGCGGGTTTTCATTCTAGGTACTAAGCTGAATGATAAAAATGTATGCTCTGAAGATCATAATTTAAGGTCTTTAGATCTGAAATATGTTTTTAAATAACTGAACTGGACTATGATTTGGATTTACTACATCACTTACCCATGATCAGGGGTGTCTGGCATGTAGGGAGACATCCTGAAGTCCCGGCTATGAGGGGTCTCAATGCCGAACGGACTATACAGTTTCGCAGGGCTGCGCCCCAACATCTGTTTGCAGAAAATAACATTAAATTCCATTTTGTGTGTGGTGCTACGTAAACATCTTTGTTTGAAGTTTGATCTCCAGCCAGGTGGGATGACGATCTGCGCAAGACTGCAGGTACCTAGATGCCAGATGCGTCAAAAAGAAGACAGGGCGGTATGGCGCTCATTAGGAGAGGCCTATGTCCAGCTGTAGACTAATTTAGTTTGATGTTGTGACTGTAACTTTTTCTAGGTGAAAAAGAATCCATACATCATCATCTATCTAGCCCCAAGCTAAGCAGAGCTTGTGTTATTTGATCACTGATATGATAACCTTAATGCAATACATTACAGAGATATTTTTATTATACAACACCCAGAACCCCGACACAAATACATATTTGCATTCAAACATTTCTACCAAAGCAGGAATCGAACCCTCAACCTCCTGCATCTCAGGCAGACCTTCGCCGTCACTACATCGGTCGTCACTTATCTACGTAAAATAAGCCAAATAAATCGATTTTCTTTCTTCTTTTTGTTTCAGCTTTTCTGTAGTTATTGATTGATGTCTCAATGACTCATCAATCCTTTTGTATGGCTTCTGTAGCCGTGGAGCAAACTACAATGTGTTTGAGTCTCATCTTCCTGGAAGCCACAACATACCTGTTTCTTTTTCATGATAGGGGTAGAAGGCGCTCGGCTGGGTGATGTAGCCTCCGTCAGGCGATGTCGCCGACGACCGCTTAGCCTGAAATGCTGTCCATACTTTTGGTGATAAACATATTCTTATAGCATACAGCAGCATTGGTAACAGGTGGACTTAACTTATTTAACTTATATCTCACTTATCCATGGAATACTCAAATGCTACTCAGATTATAACTTTTATAAATGAGAATGTTTGTGTATGAATGTTTGTTACTCTTTCACACAAAAAAAATGGAATCGGGCTGAAATTTTGAACAGATGTAATTCTGGTCCTGAACTTAAAAATAGGCTAGAAATCAGTTCTCATGGAATAGAAATAGCCTTGAAACATTTCTATAGAAATAACATTTGCGAAGCTGAGTGCAGATAAAAGTGGAAATATAACCTAATACAGCATAAAAAACAAAATATCATAATCATTTAAAAAATGGTCACATCTTAAAAAATGCTTTCAATCCAGTCAGTAGTTATGACCTAGGAATAATTCTTGTATATTTTCCCAACAGCACAAATTTTGCATTGTTTATGCAAGAGATGTTGTAAAAACTACTTGTATTTTGTTGTTTTCGCTTTTGAGTTACATTCAGTGGTCAGGGGTAAGATAAAATGGCTCTTTACCTGGACAGTAACGCAATTAATTTAATAAAGTTACAGTTTCGAATTGAGACACAAATTGAATTCTATTATTGCTATTTTTTCACATCTAAACAGTTCAATCAATAAATAGCTCTCTGCTGGCTCTAAATTAAAATTGGCAAGGATTGTATTCCTGAGAAAAGAAGATCTTAGCCGTTTTAATCTAGTAAAGTCACTGGTATACCAAAATAACTGTAAGTACCTAATCTGAAAGATCTTGCTTGGTTTTATAGTAGTTGGCATTGTACAATCAATAACAAGCCTCCATGCCTCCATGGGTTCACCAAATACACACATTTCTAAAGACAATTTACGAGGCTATCATGATAATGAAGATTTCTTAGAAAAAACAACAAAAAACCACTCACCTGCGACAGATTTCCAAAGGTGTTCCTGACACTTCTAAATGTTTTGGATAACTTGTCCGCACCAGACTGCAGGGCTCGTCGGGAGTTTGCAAACGAACTGGACTTGAATAAGTTTTTATTATAGCAGCCATCAACGTTTTTCAGGCTTTCCCGAGCAGGGGAATCGATCGCCAAATCTTTCGCGAAAGGGTCCTTCATGTTGAATGAATTTACTTACAAATCACCAGTTTCCTGTGTTAAGGATGCAATCAAGATGAACCAAAATATATTTTTAAACCGGCTTGTTTTGGCTTGTTTTTAGCCACTTTCGTTCAGAATGATCAAATTTCCTAATTTTTCTAAAAATCAATTTCACCGAAAAATATCCATGCACGTCCGTTGCGCTCGCTTTTTGTTTTTTTCATAGACAAAACTTTTTAACGAACATTTACATCCTCTTTGTCTATGCTCTTAGTGATGTCCTTTATATAAACAATAAACGGCCTCATATATTAAAAATATAATAATAATTCCGGACAGTCCACACAGCATCATCTAGCCCCAAGCTAAGCAGAGCTTGTGTTATGGGTACTAGATGACTGATATCCTTAATACAATATAGATAGATATTTATTATTATACATAGAAAACACCCAGACCAACGGAACAAATTTCTGCAGATCGTACACAAATTTGTTCCGAGGCGGGAATCGAACCCGTAACCTCCAGCGTCGCAGGCGGACCTTCGCCCACTGCGGCACATCGCTCGTCGATAATCGATAATTTATTACATTTGGATTATTATGAGGCTGTTTATAATAATAATTCAAAGATACATACATTATCTTTGAATTTACTTAAAGTAAGTCTGAGTTTGAGGGGTGTAATCTCGGCAAATATTACGTAACTACATATGTTAAGTGATATTTGATTAAAAGTACATAAGTATTTTATTGTTCGATTTCACACTGTGATATATTGACTACTAGCGACCCGCCCCGGCTTCGCAAGGTTTTATTATACGTATTTTCAAAGCTTCCTCTTGAATCACTCTATGTTAAAAACCGCATTAAAATCCGTTGCGTAGTTTTAAAGACATAAGCATACAAAGGGACATAGGGACAGAGAAAGCGACTTTGTTTATACTATGTAGTGATGATAAGTACCAACCTACTATATTCTTAGTAGGTACTTATTACTTCCATGATTGACTGTTGTATATTTTTTTAACTAAACCAACGTGCTACGCAATCAAGATTACACAGATTAAGTTATTTAGGTACCTGCCTACCTATATTAAATAAAAGCAAAATGTTATGTGACATTAGGTGGTGAGGGAGAGGGTCGAGAAAAGTCTCACCAAAGGATTGGGGGGTGTCGCAAAATCACCAAGGTTGCCTCACGTTAATAAATGCTCCCTATTTACCGCATCATTGGCGTGGTAATAGTGGGAACAAAGCTGGAACAAACTGCTTAACTACAGTCTACCATTCACATAGGTAGGTAGACTCTAGCGTCTATGGCTGTGTGTGGCAGAAGGTAGGTATTTAAATTATTTAGTTTACATTATTATAACCTTACTATTGTATCAGCTAGTTCAAATAGTATTATTATTTTTAGGAAAGTAGTTCCGATAAAGATCTTTCTGTACACATACCAACTTTAAATCTCTCTAATGCTTCTTTATTTATGTTAGAGCAGGAAGACTTTGTAGGGATTGCAGGGACAGAGAGGGAAGGAAGTGTTTTGATACAAAAAACTTGTTAACAATCCTAATAAATATTTTATACAATAATTTATGAACGTTGATGCATGTAATAATCAATTGCTGTTGAGAAAGCTGCAAATCCTGCTGCACCAAATATACCAGCTCGTAATCCACCTGTAACAAATTAAGTGAATAAACTGATATTACTGTTTATTGTGCTATGGGCGTGAGCTAGGCTTAGACTTTCTAACCCTTTGTCGAGGTTTAAGGCTATACTATAGGCTATAGGTTTAAGGTTCAACTTATATGAAGCAGCATTAAGCTGACGTAGGGCCTATTAGTTCACTGGCTAGGAACCCTAGGAACTTGTTATTTTTAAGGTAGATTTTTAAAGACTATTGATGACATATTTCTTTAAGTATATATCTATTTATCCATCATTGGTTTGATTAGAGTTTGCCACAGATTTGGACCTTAACACTGCCACACAGAATTCAAAAACAATATACATGTGTGACACATGCATTAACAATTAAAATACCAAGCTTTAATATGTAACTTAGATGCAATTATAAACGGAATAAAGTTTACTGTAATGCATATTTTTATATATATATTTTTTATAGCTTGCAGGCCCCTTATTTGAACTTGAGGTAAGCTATTTTGTTACTGTAAAATGTATCTGCAGTTATAACTGCACCAGTTAAGGAAATGCTAAATAGAATAATTTGTTTATTTGCGACCATGAGAAAGAAAACTAAACCAGATCTTCCTATCACTACATATTATAAAACAAAGTCGCTTTCTGTGTCCCTATTTCCTTCCCTTTGAACGCTTAAATCTTTAAAACTATGCAACAGATTTTGAAGCAGTTTTTTTTTAATATTGATATATGTGATTCAAGGTTCATACGTATAATAAAACCGTGCGAAGCCGGGGCGGGTAGCTAGTTAATAATAAAAAGCCTACCTCTTAGCCCTATAAGTCCACCCGTGACACCTCCCGCATAGGTTCCGTTCTTCCAATCAGACTTTCCCCTTGCTGATTCTATGCAACATTCAATACCAGAGAACACTGCTCCAAGTATAGCAAAATTTTTGGCATAACTAAGCATAGAGTTTTTCATTTCCCTGATTATCTCTCTGGCCGTTTGGGTCTGTAAAGCGGTGGTGTCTGTTGTATTAGGCATGAGGGATGATGTAAAGAGACCCACAGCAGCACCAAGGCCATAACCTGAAAGATGTTACAACATAGTGTAAAATGTTGAATAGTACATAAGAAGTAGGTACATACTTATTTATGATAGACCTCAGTCAGCCTTCAGTTATTTACTTGTAGTACTTACCAACAACACAACTGGTAAAAGATCTGAAAGCACAACTTTCGACTGCAGACTCGATCATCTTTTCCTCATTTGTTTTAATCACCACGGGTCCTAAAATCCTGGGAATTATAATGTTATCACGCCAGCGGGTTGTATTTCCCACAAGATACTTCGCTAGTGAATCATAGTCACTTTCTTCCACAAACTTCATTAGATTTGGGTCTGGGGGTGGTTTTACGTATTCTCCCATTCTAAACGTAATAACAAAGAGTATTTTTGTCCAATTATAAGGAAATTAAGTTTCAATTATTAAAATTTTCTTATTCTAACCTAAAACGATCGATAAACAATACTAGAACAGCTGATTTTGACAACATTTAACTTCAACTTCTTTAACTTCTTTCTTGGCTCTGCATGGTTTGACGCTATTTCGCTGTAGCATCACAAGTTTTTTAGAAATTTAGACAAGAAAATACCTTGTTGTTAATCGATAGGAGCGATTTTGGTTTTTTGAGAGACACCAATCTAATCAAAACATTGAAAAAAGTATTGATTTGTTAACATTATTAGGTACTACATAAATCAATGAAACTTTTGTATTTATTTTACAAGTCTATATTTAGCTACTGTGGGTTGGTTGAATAAAAGAGAGTTTGTGCTATATACTCAGTCTATTAATTACTTAATTACACGAAACACGGATACAAGAAATGGCATTTACGATAATCTATAAACCTTATTTAGGCTATGTGTTTCCTAAGGGAGGTTGCTGGAGTGACTGAGGTGGGACACTGAGAGCTCGGCTTAGCCGCTGTAATTTGCTGAATTAACGAAACGCGTTTGCGCCGCGTACTATATCCTAAACTGTGTCACCACATCAATCCTCCCCTTTTTCAAAATTTTTAACATTAAAAATTTTATCCTTATAGGTAATCTTCAATTCAAAACTTTACAATTCAAAACAATCTTAAAAGCTGCACAAGTCCGTGCCTTCATACACAAATTTGCTGACATCAACAATGCGCTCATGTTACGAAGTCGCATTCCTAAGTAGGTACAATACAATCAAAATTAATTTCAACAAACACGATAAAGTACAGTCAGCCTACAAAATTACATACTTGGTTTTTTGAAAAGCTTTGAAATACATTTTTCTTTTAATAAAGTTGTATAAGAGTAAACAATGACAATTAAAGTGTAAAAAATTAAGTGTTTTATTTAATATCCCTATAAAAATGTTATCTTTAAACTACATTCGTCTTTAATTAAATTCCAATAAAAAAAATTGTTTACATTTCTTTAGCACACATTATAAGTACAGTCTAAACAATTTCTTTACAATACATATTTCCTGATCATAGTACATAACATAACACAAATAGGTACACAAAAAACAATTTCTTTAACCATACACAAATTTTTAACAATATAAACTTAGTCTGGATTCCCTATAGTTATAATATATAACAAGGTAAAACCAACTGTGTTTAATAAACACTTTACTTTCTACAAAAACTTTATTATAGCAACTATAGAACATTACGAAAAAAAAAAAATTAACTAGACTCATTACTATTATTTTCAAAAAATTTAACGCACACACACTATTGAAAAATACGTCTCGCTCGTCCAGTCCTACACAACAGCACCTTCTTAAAATCACAAAATCACAGGATTTATCTTGGTCTCCATGTAGCGCAGGAACATCGTATGCCAGTCACTCAAAGCAGTGGGAATGAGCCATATCTCCAAAATCCAACACTGATCCTCCGGTGAGCGTACCGACTCCAAACCGGGCAATATCCTTGAGTGAATCTGCAGGTCTAAACACCATTCTTTATAGGATCGAATATACCTCAGATATAGCTGGCTCTATAAATCTTCATCTGCCGCTAAACCATAAAATGCGTCTGGACCGCGGGTGAACCACTTCCCGGTCATACGCTGCCAATATTTATCTTCTCAATAGGGCTTCTGTAGAAGGTAGGAAAGGGATCTGCTGACGTCATCTGCTGCGCATTCCATACCGCGTGGCGTGGCGTCTTTCCGTTGAATTGCGTCATCCTGTAATGTTCTGCTTATGCTTGCGTTTCTTTAACCTCCCGAGGCGTGGAATTCATCGGGAGGGAGTCACTCCATCTAGTTTCTCCACTGTTCTCTTCACTTTAACACTGCCCACAGTACATTGTCTATAATCGAATCGTCGGGGTCACCACTTTTGTAATTAATGTTACAATTCTATATAAGCTACTGTGGGCTGTTTGGAATAAAAGATAGTTTGTGCTATATACTCAGTCTATTAATTACACACGAAACACGGATACAAGAAATGGCATTTACGATAATCTATAAACCTTATTTAGGCTATGTGTTTCCTAAGGGAGGTTGCTGGAGTGACTGAGGTGGGACACTGAGAGCTCGGCTTAGCCGTTGTAATTTCCTGAATTAGCGAAACGCGTTTGCGCCGCGTACTATATCCTAAACTGTGTCACCACATCAATCCTCCCCTTTTTCAAAATTTTTATCATTAAAAATTTTAATCCTTAAAGGTAATACATATTCAGCTTAAAACTTCACAATTCAAAACATCTTCAAAGTTGCACAAGTCCGTGCCTTCATATACAAATTTGCTGACATCGACAATGCGCTCATGTTACGAAGTTGCATTCCTAAGTAGGTACAATACAATCAAAGTTAATTTCAACAAAGATGATAAAGTACAGTCAGCCTACAAAATTACATACATGGTTTTTTGAATAGCTTTAAAAATACATTTTTCTTTTAATAAAGTTTTATAAGAATAAACAATGATAATTAAACTGTATATAAGTAAACAATAAAGTGTTTTATTTAATACCCCTATA
Source organism: Eupithecia centaureata (assembly GCA_944547425.1). Lineage (NCBI taxonomy): Eukaryota > Metazoa > Arthropoda > Insecta > Lepidoptera > Geometridae > Eupithecia > Eupithecia centaureata. The sequence continues at coordinate 10,330,162 of OX155695.1, read as the reverse complement.
AAAAATGCTATCTTTAAAATACATTTTGTCTTTACTTAAATTCAATAATATGTTTTGTTTACCTAATACATTTCTTTAGCACACATTAAGTACAGTCGGCATAATAATTTCTTTACAATCATATTTCCTGATCATAGCACATAAGTACATAACATAACACAACACAAGTAAGTACACAAAAAACAATTTCTATAACCATACACAAATTTTGAACAATATAAACTTAGTCTGGATTCCCTATAGTTATAATATAACAAGGTAAAACCAACTGTGTTTACTGAACAATTTACTTTCCACAAAACATTATTATTGCAACTATAGAACATTTAGAAAAAAAAATGTAAATAGTCTCATTTCTATTAGGTATTTCGAAAAAATTTAACGCACGCACACTAATGATAAATACGTCTCGCTCGTCCAGTCCTACACAACAGCACCTTCTTAAAATCACAAAATCACAGGATTTATTTCTCTTGGTCTCCATGTAGCGCAGGAACATCGTATGCCAGTCACTCAAGGCAGTGGGAATGAGCCATATCTCCAAAATCCAACACTGATCCTCCGGTGAGCGTACCGACTCCAAACCGGGCAATATCCTTGAGTGAATCTGCAGGTCTAAACACCATTCTTTATAGAATTGAATATACCTCAGATATAGCTGACTCTATAAATCTTCATCTGCCGCTAAACCATAAAATGCGTCTGGACCGCGGGTGAACCACTTCCCGGTCATGCGCTGCCAATATTTCTTCTCATAAGGGCTTCTTCAGAAGGTAGGAAAGGGATCTGCTGACGTCATCTGCTGCGCATTCCATACTGCGTGGCGTGGCGTCTTTCCGTTGAATTGCGTCATCCTGTAATGTTCTGCTAATGCTTGCGTTTCTTTAACCTCCCGAGGCGTGGACTTCATCGGGAGGGAGTCACTCCATCTGTTTTCTTCACTTTAACACTTCCCACAGCACAAAGTCTATAATCGAATCGTCGGGGTCACCACTTTTGTAATTATGTTACAAGTCTTTAGAAGCTACTGTGGGCTGTTTGGAATAAATCATAGTTTGTGGGATATACTGAGTCTATTAATTACACACGAAACACGGATACATAAAATGACATTTACGATAATCTATAAACCTTAATTAGGCTATGTGTTTCCTAAGGGAGGTTGCTGGAGTGACTGAGGTGGGACACTGAGAGCTCGGCTTAGCCGCTGTAATTTGCTGAATTAGCGAAACGCGTTTGCGCCGCGTACTATATCCTAAACTGTGTCACCACATCAATCCTCCCCTTTTTCAAAATTTTTAACATTAAAAATTTTATCCATAAAGGTAATCTTCAATTCAAAACTTTATAATTCAAAACAATCTTAAAAGCTGCACAAGTCCGTGCCTTCATACACAAATTTGCTGACATCGATAATGCGCTCACGTTACGAAGTCGCATTCCTAAGTAGGTACAATACAATCAAAGTTAATTTCAACAAACATGATAAAGTACAGTCAGCCTACAAAATTACATACATGGTTTTGAAAAGCTTTAAAAATAAGTACATTTTTCTTTTAATAAAGTTGTATAAGAATGAACAATGACAATTAAACTGTAAATAAGTAAACAATAAAGTGTTTTATTTAATATCCCTATAAAAAAATGTTATCTTTAAAATACATTTTGTCTTTAGGTACTTAAATTCAATAAAATGTTTTCTGTAATACATTCATTAGTACACATAATAAGTACAGTAAGCATTACAATTTCTTTACAATACACATTTCCTGATCATAGTACATAACATAACACAAATAGGTACACAAACAACAATTTCTTTAACCATACACAAATTTTTAACAATATAAACTTAGTCTGGATTCTCTATAGTTATAATATAACAAGGTAAAACCAACTGTGTTTAATAAACACTTTACTTTCTACAAAAACTTTATTATAGCAACTATAGAACATTACGAAAAAAATCTTTTACACTCATTTGTCACCACGTTTCAAAAGAAAATAATTAATTGTGCTCAGTAGATGGATAATCAGTACATACGTCATTTACACAAAGTTTATTAACTATTTGATTAATTTAGTTAATAAAATTGTAATCGTTTCATCAGATTTTTGTATCCACGCCTCCATTCCATGATCATGAATTTATATCATGAATTGGACATTGGCAGAAAACTGAACCAGTCACAAGTTGCCATCAACAAAGTAGTCAAATATTTTTGCTATTTTTACATTTTTACGGTGTGGTGGTGATAAAATTTTGATAATTACTGTATCAATAATAGTAAATTATAATTACTGTATCAACAATGTCTGATGACTCCTCCGAAGAAGATTTATCCCGATTCAGGGAAGTCGTTGATACTTCCTTTGCCTTAATAGAACGCGTAGCAAAATCCGAATTTACACGACGAGGTAAGAGGAATACAAAATAGAATCCAAAGCCAAGTAAGTATTACCTACTTATGTATGCTCTGGCCAAATTCAACTTAATTAATTTCAACAAATAATAATAATACTCCTACCGGAGTATAGTAGTGATTAAAATGTCTGTAAATATTAAATATGCCTGTAAATTGATTTCTTATATCATAAAGTGAATCTGGTACATATTGTTATTTCTGAAAGAACAGAGTTAATTTACTCCAAAGTAAATAAACTCTGTTCTTAGTAGTTACTTACATGTTTTATTTTAATCTTGCTCTGTACATATGTTCAAAGCAAGATTTAAATAAAAATGTATTAAAATAGTTAAAAAAATGTTTCAAACAACAACTCAGTACTAACCAATTAAAAATTCCGTAATAGACTCTCTTATTACATTTTAATACTAGCGACCCGCCCCGGCTTTGTACGGTGTTATTATACTTATAAACCATCCTCTTGATCAGAGTGAAAAAAAAACCTCATCAAAATCCGTTGCGTAGTTTTAAAGATTTAAGCAGTCAAAGGGACATAGGGAAATAGGATGGTAGGGTAGTGATATCACTTTTGTTTTATGTTGATAGATAGGTACCTACCTGAATAATAGCATAGCTAAGCACATCATATAGATTACTTACCTTTCAATGGCCTGATAAATAGTTGAAATAAAACTTATTCAAATTTCCAGAGCAACCAAAACCAAAATCATCCAGATATCTAGAAGAATCATCACACTACAATGATGTGAAAGTTCCAGAAATAATGCAAAAGCAGATTGGGAGCAAAATATCCTCTATCATCAATAAAAACTTTGAATATGTTGATGTGGAGCCTAAAGTGAAGTAAGTCTCAAAGAAAATAATATAAATTAAAGTGTAAATAATAAATTCAAATAGTAAACATTGCTAGATAAATCCCCACAGCATTATACAGACACAAGCTTAGCAGAGCTTGTGTTATGTTATGATCTAATGGGTACCTACTAGATAGATGTCTGATACTAGACTTTATTAACAACGAAAATTACAATCAAGGAATACAAAAAATTACAACTAGTATATACAATTGAAACCATTGAGCTAACTGCAGACATTTGCAAACAGTCTATAGGTAGCTCAATTGATCCATGTTTATACCAGTTGTCGCTACCCCAAGACACTGGCTGCATTACCACGCTGTACGGCAATGCTGATGTGCTGAGCCAGATATTCACCAGCTCTCGGCTCACGCGTCGCATTGACTAGACTATTATATTAGACTTAATAATAGCCTTGAAACAAATACTATTCCAAAATAATGCGTAAAATTCTATGTTAGTTGTTAGTTTTTTGAATTTTTTAACATAAGGATTTCTATATTTTCAGAAAGCATAAAATAAAAGGGGGTGTAAAGTTATTCAGCACTTCAGAGGGATTTTTATCATGTGAAGAAGTGAAAGATTTGTCAACAGAGCAACACAACATTCATTCCAGAACAATGGAGAAGCAAAGAAGAATTGTTGATGATGAGAACTTGAATGAAAATGGTTAGTATTATATTGTACTAGCTGACCTGGCGGCTTCACCATAATAAAAGATGATAAGTAGCATATATTTTATTCCAGGCCTTTTATTCTGTCTATTCAAAATTTCAGCCCTGTCTGTTGAGTAGTTTTGGCGTGAAGAGGCATAATTCATAATACATAATTCATAATTCATAATCATTTATTTGCAGGAATGTCGCATCCATCCAAACTTCCGCATTTATAATATACTAACGACTCGACCCGGCTTCGCACGGTTTTATTATACATATAAACCTTCCTCTTGAATCACTCTATTAAAATAACCGCATCAAAATCGGTTGCGTAGTTTTAAAGATTTAAGCATACATAGTGACATAGGGACAGAGAAAGCGACTTTGTTTTATACTATGTAGTGAAGTGTGATTTGCCTATGGTGAAATTGCACAAACAACATCTACAATGGCAATGCAGCCAGCTTCTTGGATATACTTCAGATTGTTACTTATATAATTAGAAATCATTTAAGATTTAAGAATGTTTTCAACATTTAAGTTATCTCTAGATTGTTTTCAACAGTCTGCAGTTAGCACAACTATTATAATATAACACGTGTTACTTATATAATTAGAAATCATTTAAGATTTAAGAATGTTTTCAACATTTAAGTTATCTCTAGATTGTTTTCAACAGTCTGCAGTTAGCACAACTATTATAATATAACACGTGTTACTTATATAATTAGAAATCATTTAAGATTTAAGAATGTTTTCAACATTTAAGTTATCTCTAGATTGTTTTCAACAGTCTGCAGTTAGCACAACTATTATAATATAACACGTGTTACTTATATAATTAGAAATCATTTAAGATTTAAGAATGTTTTCAACATTTAAGTTATCTCTAGATTGTTTTCAACAGTCTGCAGTTAGCACAACTATTATAATATAACACGTGTTACTTATATAATTAGAAATCATTTAAGATTTAAGAATGTTTTCAACATTTAAGTTATCTCTAGATTGTTTTCAACAGTCTGCAGTTAGCACAACTATTATAATATAACACAATACTATTTCTAATTTGTGTCTATTCTCAACAGATATTTAAAATAGGCAGAGCTGCCAGCTTCCTAGAGACATTTATGATTGGTTTTGATGTGGACCAGATGAGCTAGCTTTAGATTTTTTGCAATAGTCTGCAGTTACAACTGTTTTAATTCTAAATACTAGTTCTAATTTGTTTATTATCTAATTGTAATTTGTTGTTAGTAAACTAAATTCTGTATAAAATATTTTCAGAAAAAATAAATGCTTCAGTCATCAGCGGTGAAAAAATACTGACTAAAGAAGAAACAAAGCTTTGGAAGTCCCGAAGAAAGGAAAAGTTATTCAAATATAAGAATCAGGGCAAGAGTAAGGTTCTAATTGCTGTTGATTGAATAATTTCTAGGCTCAAGGTATCTAATAAATAAATAATGCTGGAAAATTCACATCATCTAGTCCCAAACTAAGCATACCTTGGTTTATGGGTAATAGATACCTGATATACTTAATACATTAAACTACAGTAACTGTATTTCTTAAAATCATTTATCCTGAGGCGGGAATTGAACCCGTTACCTCCTGCGGACCTTCGTCCGTGATACCACTGAGGTCGTCAAGTGACACCGTCATTTAAACGTCTCCGCAAAACTAATTTTCATGTTATATAATTAATTTTTAATACTTTAGTTTAAGGTACATATATTATGCGGCAAGCTAGCGCTAAGGCGCTCATTACAGCCTGTCCAGAAAGGGCGCTTTACGCGCGAGTGCCCTCGCGCGTAACCACTCGCGCGTTCTCCAGATACTAGAGCGCTATACATTCCGTCCAGATGCTGCTGCGCGATTCCTTGCTCGCGCGTAAAACGCGAGCAACGCGCTGGACTCTCGACTCGCGCGTGTTGCGCGCGAGTCGAGAGTCCATACTCGGGCGCCATTGCTGCGTCCAGTGGTGCACGCGATTCCGACGCGAGTGGACGTATTTGGAACAAAAATGGAGACTGATAATTTTGACATATTTTGTCAATTTTGGTATGCAAGCCACAACACGACTGCTTTGTCTCGCTCCATGTTTATAACTGTCCCTGGGTCGCTCCCAAACAAATCGCGCGTAGGAGCGCGCGTAAAACGCCGCATCTGGACGCAATATAAATTGAAATGCGCGAGGGCACTCGCGCGTAAAGCGCCCTATCTGGACAGGCTGTTAGGGGAGGCCTATGTCCAGCAGTGGACTACGATGGTGATGATTGTTATGAATTGTAAAGTAAATTAAATAAGATCTGTAACTGTATAGTTTGGCCCTACCTATTGCCTTAAAGTGTCTGAAATAATTATATATATTGTTATCTTTGAAATAAAATAGGCCAGTATAAAAACAGAAAACATTTATTTACAAAAGTTTGCTTAAAACTATGAATAAATATCTACAAAAGAAATTAATTTTGAGATTATTGTCAGATCCTAAGTTTGTCATGGATAAGTCAGTAAAAGCATAATCTACATTAAGTACTTATCTAAATAGGCAAATTCATTCATTTTACTGGAAAATTGAACTTTAGAACAGAGTAACTTTGGTCCAAATCATAATAAACCAACTTCGAGTCAAAAAGAAGAATCTATTTTGCCTGTATGTTTTTTTAGTGTGTGTTTAACGATTTATATGGACCGATTTTAATAATTCTTTTGGTTTTAGTAGTCATCCCGCCTCCCGGGGTGGTGTCATTCAAATTAGATTCAACAGGGAAAAAAAATATTTGTACAAAACTAAAAACATAAATAGAATTTATTATAAAGGAATTCGAAGTTGGCTTTTAGTTTTTGTAAACGAAAAACAAACATATTTTAAATATCAAATCTATCAATACAAAGTAAACTTTAAAACATATCAGTAGTAGAGATTTTCGCAGACAAGTTTTTATCTTTTAAAAATAGATTTCGCTATTTATCAAGTTCCTTAGCAATCAACGACATCTCTCGAGCTATTCCGAAACAAAATCCTTTATATCAAATCAGGCTATCTTCTCCAAGGGATATTAAATCCTAAAATCTTAAAACAATAGTGTGTCGATTGAGGATATCAGATCACATACACAAATATGTACATTCAAATATGGGCTCAAATGCGTTACATTTAAATACATTTTCCATTGACAGCATTAAACAGCTACCCACGCCACCTCACTTGAAGCTTGCGTTAAGCAATCACTGGAAAATGAATCTAAAGCTAACGAGTTTAATCCTATATTTGAAAGCGTATTAACGTGTGGTATCGGTTTTAGATGTTAGTTCTTAACATCGTAGCATTAAGGTCTATAGTCTGCTGGCATCGGGCAGCGCCCTTGCATTTCTGGGAGGGAGCTCGGTCTCAAATGCCTTGTTGTCTAGTCCGTTAGTTTGAGTTTCTTCCTTCTCGACTGGTCCATCCATTAGGAACATTGTGAGGAAGAATAGAATGCTGCCTGGAAATTAAAAGTTTGGTTATGTTTTTGTTCAAAGTTATTACGTATCAACTACTATAAGCAGTGATCGGAATTACATAAGCATATTTAGGGTTCCGACGAGAAACCGGAGAATACACACGTCAGAACCCAAAAAATTAATTGTAATATTTCTAACAAACAGTTTCTAACTTATATTTACGTATAAGTCCATTTTATGTCTTGAAACCCGGGATTTAAACATCATTGTCATCATCATCATCATCTCGGGACTATAGAGGAGGTAGGTAAGTATTACAAATCTGTGTTACTTCCACCACGCTCGAATTTTAAGTAACCTCATGTAATTCCGATCACTGATTATAAGCGAAATCTAGCCTGCCGTGAGCTGAACTACAAACGTCAATCAAAAGTGACATCTTAAGCTGAAGCTAGCTACCAAGTGCTTCTTATATCCCCGCCAGATGGCGTTATACAAAAAGCGCTAAAACTTACAAACTTCTCAAATCCTAGATCGCAAGCGCTGGTTTCTACAACATTTGAATAAACAGAGTGGACCAGATGCCTTTCCCCTAGCCTAGTTAGGTGTAAAAATACTAAAATTTGTTAAAAATAAGTCTGACATCTTTATACACTATAACAACATTTTATAAACCAGAGTTTAATATCACGAATAAAACTTATTTCCTAATTTTAATAAAATGTATTTTATAAATAGAAAACTGGATGACTCAACAAGAGATTAGTTTATTTAAGTTTATTTATTTGTACCATAGGAACATACAGAACACTTGGTATAGTCAAGTTGATCTATAACTACAAGAGCTACGAAGTTGAAATTTTGCATGGAGGTTCCTTTTAGATCGTAGGCACCCAATAAGAAAGAAAATGTTTGGAAATTCATAATCTAAGGTTGTAAAAATGTGGTCAATGGGGTCAACTAAAAATAAGCCTGACATCTTTGTACACTATAACAACATTTTCTAAAGCAGAGTTCAAATCAAAAAACTCACTCAAAGCAGAGAATCCAGCGTAGAAGAAGAATATCAACAATAAATAAATTAAATTAAATAATGCTGGACAATCCACACAGCACCATCTAGCCCCAAAGTAAGCTACTCAAAGCTTGTGTTATGGGTACTAGATAACTGATTATAATATATTATAATTAACTAGCGACCCGCCCCGGCTTCGCACGGTTATTATACGTACCTACTTATAAACCTTCCTCTTGAATCACTCTATCTATTAAAAAAAACTGCATCAAAATCCGTTGCGTAGTTTTAAAGATTTAAGCATTCAAAGGGCTATAAGGACATAGGGACAGAAAAAGCGTCTTTGTTTTATACTATGTAGTGATAAATAATTCCGGACAGTCCACACATAGTTACCTACAGCATTTCTAAACTAGAGTATATCAAAAAACTTACTCAAAGCATAGAATCCAGCGTAGAAGATCATAATCGCCTCCCTATACCCGATGGCCTTGGAGACAGGGTCCACCAGGATCGGCAGGTTGCCCCCCACGTTGTTCATGACGAAGAGGAACACCCCCACGGTGGTGGAGCGGCAGGAGAGGGGCACGATCTCTACCAGGATCGCGAATACTATGCCGAACCACATCTCAGCTGGAAGTTACAGAGACAACGTCAAAATTATTATTTATTTATTCTTTATTGCACACACAAGTTTACAAACAATGGACATGTAGGTACAGTACAAAGGCGAGCTTAACCCTAAAAGTGTTTTCTTACAGTAAACCATGAAAAAGTATAGAGTATTAAAATTTGTGTGGATAGATAATAATTATCTATATAGAAACTATTCTATGTAAAAAGGCTTAGTCTCTACTTCTCTCATTAAATAAAGGGTAAAAAAGTTTGGGACAAGTTTTGCTCCAACTCGAAGAATAACAACCTAACAAGGTAAATGTTTCTTTTTCGCTTCTTTACTTTAGGTACTTTACCTTAAAAATTGAAGTGAACAAAAATCAAAGTGACCGTTTTATTAAATAATTTTACGTGTCCAAGAGTCCTGAAGGTCTAAAGGAAAAAAACGAAAAAAAGACTTTGACATTTTTTTTTTCTCCACCATAAGGTTGGAGAAAGTTGGGAGAAATCTCAGCGATAAGGCCTCCTCATTTTTTAAAGATACCTATAATTAACTTTTTAACTGTATAATAAGTTTTAGTACAATAATTCATTGATTGATTCATTCAATTACCAATCAATTTATAGGTAGGTACTTCAAATCGCAGTCTTAAAAACTTACCAAAGAAGTAAGAAATAGCGAGAGTAATCATGGCCCACAGAGGGCCAAAGATGACTGAACCAAAAGCGGGCAGCGTCGCGATCAGCTGAGACAGAGCTAGGATCAGAACTCGAGATCTGATGCCCATTTTAGCAACGAACCTGCAACGGAAAATGAACTTTAAAGATGTGGTGGGAAAGATTCATGTGGTTAAATTGTAGCAGAATCCTTACTAATTTTATAAATGAAAAAGTTTGAATGAATTGAAATCTGTTCCCATGGGATAGAAATAGCCGTGAAACGCCGCGGGCTGATGCTAGTAATAAAATTTATTACTATTGCATACTTCAAACAGTAAAACATTGCATATTTCAAACAGTACCTAAATTGTGTTTATTATTTAATAATAAACACAATTTACTGTTTGAAATATTGAACAACTTAAAAAAGTGGTCCTTTATCTCGAATTATTGGAAACTGTTCTTTGTAAAAATTCTTACGATAAAATATCAGATTATCTTGAGGATAAAAAGCTTGGAACAAGGCTTTGCTCCAACTCGAAAACTAACAACGTAATAAGGTAAACGTTTCGTGTTCGCTTCTTTCCTTACCTTAAAAAGATACTTAAGTGAACAAAATTTATTTCCTAGTTCTAACACCTAAAATGTACCTACCTATTTTATATCTAAAGAGAAAATAGGATAACTAATCAAGAGGTATCTCTTACTACAAGTACGAAGCAGAAAACTAAGAAGCTAAAATTTTACATGGAGGTTCCTTTTAGGACGTAGACACCCGCTAAGAACGAAGATTTTTGGAAATTCATATTCTAGGGTTGTAAAAATGTGGTCAATGGGGTATTACTAAAATCCACACGAAATCGCGAGCGGGTTAGCTTGTGTACCTAAGTAGGTACCTATACAGGGTGGATGATCATTGAAATCGGTATATATGGGAAAGTCTGAAACTATAATACATAAGTACGAAGATTTCTTCTTAAATACCTTGTCATCGATTTTAGTAACAAGATAAACTCATACAAGAAAAACGACGGACGTTATGAAAAATAAAACTAACACTATTCTGTTTACATAGGTATATGTGAGGGTATATGATGATTAAACGAATTAAATACTAAATTCATTGTTTTGTGTGTTGTAAGAACACGTTTAGATACCCCAACGGTTGTCGGTTCTTCGCGAGATATGGCCGGCTCACTGGCACTTCACCTTGCTAATTCTAAAGGAAAGCACTTAGAGTTTTGAAGCTGCACTCACTTGTCAGAGATGACGCCGCCCGCCACTACGCCGACGGAGCCGATGCCCACGGTGACCGCGAACAGCCACCAGCCCAGGTCCACGTCTGGGAAGTAGTCGCGGTAATACAGGTCTGCGTTGTACGCGAACGTCATACCACCTGGAATGTTATATCAATCTTAATATCTTACTATTATAATAAATGGGAAAGTCTGTTTGAATGTTTGTTAAGTATCTGTAATCTTTGTAACTACATTTAAATAACTTAAGTAGTAGTACGTAGATAGTTTAGGACCTAGAATAGGACATAGGCTATTAAAAATTGAAAATTTTAAGCTCTGAGGGGGTTAAATAGGATGGTAAAGTGTGTATGGAAAATAATTTTTCCTTTTTTCGGTTCGATTCACTTTAAACGTGGCGTGGTAGGTATAAATAAAGTATGGAGTGAATAATTAAACACGTATTTTTAATTTTTACACTATGCGGTGTGCAATAAATTTCTGAAATTTCTATGAAAAAAACTACGGTTCACGGGTGAAGCCGCGGGGCGCATCTAGTTTATTATATTTTAAACTAGCGACCCCCCCCGGCTTCGCACGGTTTTATTATACGTATAAACCTTCCTCTTGAATCATTCTATCTATTAAAAAAAACCGCATCAAAATCCGTTGCGTAGTTTTAAAGATTTAAGCATTCAAAGGGACATAGGGATATAAGGACAGAGAAAGCGACTTTTTTATACTATGTAGTGATATATCTATCTCTCTAATCGCTGGTAAGTAGCTAAAGTTTACCTAGCATACCTCATTCAAATCTCGAATAGCAACGAAGTCTACGTTGCGATGGTAGATTGGTATGTATATGGTATTATGCTTATATGGTATTTTTAGAATTATTTTTTATAATGTACGTAGGTACCTTTAATGTTTCTTTTCTTTCATTGTATTTTTTTTAAAGACGATTTTTTGTTAAAGTTAACCTACACGATAAACATACACTTAATGTTGATTTGCCTATACCTATAGGTAGGTACTCTTTGATGATGTATACCAAATGAAGTTCATCAAACTAGACCCTTTGTCCTAAAGTGCAAAGTGCATAAAGTCCCTTGTCATTCTGCGACCCTGGTACCCACCGGTCCATTACGGAAGACTAACTTGACAAGACATATTAATTTCCGGCGAACAAAGGCCTTTTAATAACCTAATCGAAGACCTTGGGTTTCGCGACATTGCTAGCGTGACCACAGCTAAATAAAATGGTAGTGTTGTGACTAACAGGATATAGGCGGTGAAGCTTTTTTGATTTGAGTGTTTATTCAAATGAGTTAATGATATAGATACCTATTATTTTGATGGATGTTACTTCGATAAATAGAGTTCTCGGATTTAATTAAGACGTCTTAAAGACCTAAAAAAGGGGGAAAGACTTTTGGCTAGCAGTGGGAAAATGCGCAGGCTGATCATACATAGGTACATATAGACAAAATATACTGTACATAGATGTTTACCTACATACTCTTTTTTTTGTTAGCCTGTACTGCCCCTGCTGAGCAAATAGATGTTTACCTACATACTCTTTTTTTGTTAGCCTGTACTGCCCCTGCTGAGCAAAGGCCTCCCTTCCTTCCTTCTACACTTCACTGTTTTGCGCCACTGTGGTTTATATTCTATTTTATGATATGTAATGATGACTTTGAATGGAAAGGCATTCAAAGTTGTCAATCGCTCTTGAGGTGTAAGACCACTAATTGCCGCGTAGGTAGTTTATAAGTTATTTTGTCGTTATTTTTGTTTATTTTGTTTTTTCCATTTTCACCTGAGACTATTTAATTTTCAAAAATATGTTTTATTGTAAACAAGCTACCTGCCCCGACTTCGCACGGTTTTATTATGCGTATAAACCTTCCTCTTGAATCACTCTATCTATTATTGCGGTTTAATTCTATTAAAACCGCATCAAAATCCGTTGCGTAGTTTTAAAGATTTAAGCATTCAAAAGGACATAGGGATATAGGGACATAGGGACAGGGAAAGCGAATAACTGCAAATATTTCTATGGTACACTAAAGGATCTCATAAATTACTAATTAGACTGATAAAGTATTTCTGTAAACAAGCGTTTGTAGGTAAGTTTGAACTGGTATCTATTGATATGGATCAGTTGAGCTACCTCTAGATAGTTTGCGACCGTCTGCAGTTAGCTCGATCGTTTCGGTTGTATACTAGTTTAAATTTGTTACTATTCCTTGATTTCAAATCCAATAAGGCGGATATTTATTAAGAAAGAAAATTACCTACAGTTTCTGTCTTAATAAATTCCGCCATATTGGATTTCAAAAGTATGAACATGAACGAGAGTTTCTGATATGCATTTGATCATAGCTAGGACTATTCTATTATTCTTTGTGCATAGTGACAACTTAATGTGACGTGTGCTACCGGAGTTACAACGAGTGAGTCATTAAATCCGTTTTGTCTGTTACCATTTGAATAAGGATATGTTAATGGATCTCGTTACAAGTTGTTTAAAACATGAGCTTTGACCTCACTCTACTTTACGTCCTGTATCACGACTAGTACTTGATATAGTTACAGATTTGAATTATAATACCATTAGGTATTACATTTCATCGTATTATGTGGGTACTTTTATAACCAGTTGCACTCCGCGGTTTCATTTGAGTCTCTTTCTATAGAGGTACATTTGGCGCCTTGCAGAGCCTACCGTCCGACATAGGTACCTAGACGTTGTTTTTCTTCTATCCAGAGAGGAACTATTTTTTCGTCGTTTGACTTGTTTAATGCTTGTGGGTTTTTAAATATTTTATTTTGTTTTAGTTATTTTATTCTACATACTAACTCCAAGTATCAAAACTAAAGTTGTTTTGATAAATCAGTATAGAGATCACAATTCTAGTCTGGTCATTTTTATAATTTCCAATGACAATTCTTAAATGAAGGGAAGTATTTAACGGGCTTGGATGTTTTTTTTTCTTGCACATACACACACACAAGCCAATACTCATATAATTTAACAAATAATGGTACCAAGGCAAGCTTAAAGCGAAAAGAGTTTTCTATTTCAGCAAAATGAGTTTAGCAAAATGAACAAAAGAGTTTTTTTGATGGACAGTAACCACAAAAACAACTAGCTACCTACTTAGGAGTTGGATGTGGTTAATAATTGCCATTTCATAGATATCTATTGTTTATTTGACTTACCACAATGTCTGATGGAAGCGGCTAGACACAGCATCAGAATCCTGGGCTGTGTGATCACGTGCCAGATCGTTACTTGAGGCATTTTCTTGCCGGATTCCAACGAAGCATCGTTTGATTTTGTGTTGCCTGTGAAAGAAAAAAAGATTATTTATTTTATTTCTTATTTACCTATTGATTTATTATTTACTAGCTGGTGCCCGCGACTTCGTCTGCGCATGATTAGTATTTGGAGTACTCGCGATTTTACTTGCGTAATTCCCTTTCCCGTGGGATTTTCGGGATAAAATAAAACCTATTTCTTATTCCAGCTTATAATCTATCTATGTGCCAAATTTCATCCGGATCCGTTCAGCAGTTTTTGCGTGAAAGAGTAACAAACATCCATCCATCTATCAATCTATCCATCCATCTATCCATTCATACTTACAAACCTTCGCGTTTATCAGTTCAATTCAGTTTGGTTCCCCTGGGCTATACGGGTTTTCAAAAATTTCTCACAGCTAGGGTTTCCAACTTTTTTTACAAGAAATAAAGTATAATTAGGTCTGAGAAGAATATTTAACAGTATTTTAGAAAAATGAACAGTGTTTTATTTATTTAATGTTTTAAATACATATTTTTTAGAGCTTCTCGTACAACTTATTAATTTAGTCTTTTTTAAAAACTTCATATGCCTCACCACAATTATAACCAAAATTAAAATAAATGAGGAGCTCATTTTTTATTAACTTAATAGTTGCTCTATTTCTATCCTCCCACCACTTTGCATTCATGACTGAAAAAAACTCTTTCAGTAAATGCTAAGGTGGTGGGAACAGAAAGTAGATATGAGACAATTTTAGTAATATTTTAAATTCTTCTGAGGTGTTTACTAATAAATGGCTCCACTTTTGGCCAGTAGGTACTCATTTCAAGAAAATCTTTGTCTTTTGAAACTTTTTCATAAATTGCTTTGAAATTTGTTAGTTCTGAATATAAATCATCCATAACAATACCGAGTCTATACAAATTTAGATTATCTATAATTTTCTCAAAATTATCAAATGTGACCAAACAGTTTAGAAACAAACAGCTAATTAAACAAAGCCAGTTATCCTGATTTAAATCAAACCATTTTTCTAAATATAAATTAGCCTTATCAATAAAAAGTAAGAAGTTATTAAAGACTTCTGGGGAAGACTGTAATAGTTTTTAATACTTTTGTTGTTTCATGCCCAAAATATTATAATTTTTTCTTTGAATTAGCTTAGTCTTTAAACCAGTCATAATTAGGGATTGCAATCCGGTATCATTTTCAATCCGGCCGGATTTCACCGGATTGACGCTAATCCGACCGGATCCGGTCGGATCCGGCCGGATTTCAAAGTTACTTGGCCTATTATTTAGTTTTGATAATAATAAATAAAAAGAAAAATAAAATACGTATTTATGGAAAATAAAGTCACTTTTATTTATATTTTTTGGTACTAATTGTAATTTTTGGTACTATTTGTACTAAATGAAATTATGAAACTTCTGAAAATTCTCGCTAGGGATTGCAATCCGGTATAATTTTCAATCCGGCCGGATTTCGTCACCGACTATCAAGCGCTATCACCTGCTTTCAAGTGGAGCCAGAGAACATACACACCAAACGTATTTCCTACATTGGAATACGATTATGGGAAGGTACAATATGTTTGGATGAACACACTGGTACTTCGACTCCATTTGAAATATTTGGTTTAGCTACTTACTTTGACATTTTAGTGCAACAAATTGTATTTGATACACTGCGGTACGCTCATCAAAATGGGCGGGAATTAGCTATTGAAACCGACGAGATGACAGCATTTCTTGGTATGAATTTAGTCATGGGCTAACATATTTTACCATCATTGAGGGATTATTGGTCTACAGAAACAGACACGGTAGTGCCTTTCATACTCGATTCGAAGAAATACGGCTAAACCTTCATTTCTGCAACAATGAGACCTAAGCAGCCCTACTTACGGCAGAGCATATAAAATTCGTCCAGTAATGCAACATCTCAATGATGCGTTTCAAAAAGCCCTGAACAATACGAAAACCCAATCTATCGGTGAACATATGGTGAAATTCAAAGGGCATAACATAAAACGATGCGTGTATTGTGCACGTTCAAAAAAAGAAAATCGCCCAAACAACATAGGTGTACTATGCAAAGTTCATCTATACTATACTAATGACCGAAATTGTTTCATCGTTTGTTTTAAGACGTTTGCGTTCGCGTATTTTTTGCTTTACCGGATCCGCCACCGGATCCGGTGCTGCTGACTCACCGGATCCGGTATGTCCAATAACACTCCGGATCCGCCGGATTACCGGATCCGCCGGACCGGATTGCAATCCCTAGTCATAATGTTATATACATCTAAAATAGTTACATTATTTCCCTCTAATTTTTTGATTGTTTTATTGAAAACATTTAAAATATGACTAGCATATAGAAGGTAACAATGAACTACATTATTTTCCATTACCCTATCCAACACTAACAAATTTTGGATACAAATTGGATAAACAATATTGGACAGTCAACATCCAAACTAACAATACAGAAAAACAGTATTTTGTATACTTTATTTTTGTTCAACAGTAAAAAGTATAATGCAGTGAAAAACAGTATAATACTGTTTTTAACAGTATAGTTGGCAACCCTACTCACAGCATCTGAACGACGCGTACACACGCGTCGTTCAGTGATGCTGTGAAGGAATTTTACTTTCATACCCTCCATGGGCGTAGCCAAGGTGGGGCAGGGTGGGGCGCTTGCCCCACCCTGGTTCTGACCTGTAAGGTACCTAACCAAACAAAATTATCTAGGTACCTACTATAGAGTGCTTTTCACGAAAAAAGTCCCTCGGCAACTGTCGGTCGTACTACCACAGCGCCGCGTCTAGGGGACTTCTTTCGTGAAAAGAACTCCAACTACAAAACATCATATCTTTCAGTTCACAATCGACAGTGTACACAAAAAATGCGATCAAAACAAAAAGCGCGCGCCCGAACAATTCAAAATTTATGTCGCATCAAATTCAAAAACTGCTTGGACCGATCGAAAATGTGTTACAGCCAAAAAGCATTAACTTGCTCCAGTGTCCGAATGACATTAAAATTTATCATTGACACATTAAAAAACATTTTGAAAAAGTGGACGATCACAGAGGCACTTTACTAGCTGAAGCTCAAGTGATCGCTTAAGCTCTAGAAGTTGATTTTAAATATAACTAGTGACCTGCCCCGGCTTCGCACGGTTTTATTATACGTATAGACCTTCCTCTTGAATCACTATCTATTAAAAAAAACCGCATCAAAATCCGTTGCGTAGATTTAAAGATATAAGCATTCAAAGGGACATAGGGATATGGGGACATAGAACAGAAAAAGCGACTTTGTTTTATACTATGTAGTGAAATGCCACGCATCGCCAAAAAACAGACGCAAATCCTCCAGTAGAGAGTCCTATTCTACCTAGTTTTGGAAACGATCGTTGATTATTTCCTACATAGACTCGCTAATTATGTCATTAGAAGAGCTTTTCTCGAATAACAATCAAACTTACCGGCATATTCTATGATCTCTTTGCACATACTATATTGATTCATATGAAATTCTAAGATTTTTTAAAAAGCAAAGGTCTCATTACTTAAGTGGTAGTTTTCACAGCGAGGCTGCACCAAAGATATTGTAACTACATAATTATATTCTGGAAGGGAATCAACTGGCTCCCTCAAACGGCGAAAATACACTAATCCGGACCGGCGAGGTTACCTATTTGAGCTATTTGGGGTAGAAGCCCTTGGTCCTTGGGGTCCCGGGGCACACTCAATTTTTAAAGATCCAAACTTCTAATACAGGAGTCCACAGGAGATCAGAATGCTGGCTTCTATTTCGTTCAACGAAATAGCATTGCCATTCAACGTGGCAATATTGCCAGCATTTTGGCCAGAACTCTGCATTCTGGTGACGGCTTAGATTTTTAAGAGTTTGCTTTAATTGTAAATACTAGCTGTAATTTATTTGGTCCTTTTACACGACTTTACTGGCCCAACCGTGTAGGTACGACCTGTATGTACTGTAGAGAGGTCTTTCAGTACGTATGAGTATCGCTAAAGATAAAATAAATTGAAAGCCGAAGTTCTAAGGAGGTTCTGCCAGAATCCACGCCGGCTTCTCATAAAGTAATATTGCGAAGTTATGTAGTTAATATAGATATGTAAAAAACAACGATTTTTTGGAGACAAGGCCCAGCCCAAACCGCTAGCTAAAGCTAGAATACTGAAATTTGGAGGGTAGGTACTTCTTACTACACAGAAGCCCGATATGAAGGGATTTTTCGAAATTCCACCCCGAAGAGGTAGGGAGGTTGATGTTTTTTGTAATAAAATTCTTTAACCAGTAACCCGATTGCTTACAACTTCTGAAAATGGGGTAAAACATCATTAAAGTTTGAAATTCGCGGTTTGGCTCCGTATTGAAATATCTGTAATTTTTTAATGTATGATACTTATGATGACCTAAAATGTTCAGTGTGTACTGAAATAAAAATAATTTAAAACACCTATTTCAAGAATTTAAAACAAAAAACCTATAAAAATACTGATACTATTGAAGAGCGCGACAAATCGTATAGACTACGCGGGCGAAGTCGCGAGCGGGAAGCTAGTATCCAAATTAATAAACAGCCTATAATACAATACCTGTTTAATTGTTACTTACTGTACTAGAAAGTACTATAGATAGGTAGATATAAACCTCCAAATTAATTGATTACCAATTTGGCATAGGACGCCCAGAGCCCAAACGGCTGAAGTTACACACTCATTTTTCATCATTTTTCATTTCTCATTAGGAAAATTTCGTAGTGTAGGTAGGTGAACAATAAGAAAGTGTTTTGGATAATTCGAGTTATAGGTACATACAGATACTTTTGTTTGAAAAGATTAACCGGGGTAAGACCGCGGGTATAGTTTGCTAGTTAGGTAAGTTAGTAATTATTTTAGACTGCTGCCCCACCCTGAGCCCATGTCTGGCTACGCCCATGATACCCTCTCCCATGAGAACCTTACTGAATTCCGGGATAAAAAGTATCCTATGTCCTTCCTCGTGGCCCATAATCATGCCGAGTTTCATTTCAATCCATCAAGTAGTTTCGGCGTGATGCGCGTTTACGATACAGACAGACAGACATGAATAAAAAAAATTACAGTTTTGGCTTGAGAATCGATAATAAAGTGCCCTCCAAAAAAAATTTTCAAAATATCTTCAATGTACAGAATTGGACCTGTTACAGTTTTATTATAAGTATAGATTTACAAGCACTCAGGAATCGATGCTAAAACTTAAAAAATAGTATTAGCTACTTCTTCCGGACGATATGTTACTTGGAATGGAATCAGTAATTATACTTGTTGAATATGGTCCTTCGAGCTGAATGAACGCAAAAAATAGTAACCGGCTCCAGTTTCGTATGTTACTGACATTGCTTCTACAGTTTGACTTTGGGTTCTATAGAGGAACCTACTAGTGATATGATCGCGGCTTCGCACGCATTGTTTCTATGGAAACGTTTCAAGGCTATTTCTATCGCATGGGAACTGGTTTATGGGATGAAAAGTAGCATATGTTATTCCAGGGCTACAACTATGTCTATTAAAAATGTCAGCCCAATCCGTTCAGTAGGTATTTGATAGTTAGTGCAATAATTTTGCGTGAAAAAGGAACAAACATCCATACATCCAAACAAACTTTCGCGTTTACAATAACTATAAAAAGTAAGAATATGTTCTTGTTTTAAAAATGAAGTTGAATGATACCTTCTTCTCCAATAGTGGTTCTCTCAGGTTCGCGTAGCGTCAGCAGAGTCAGTACAGCGATGATGACACCAACGATACCAGCTGAGTAGTAACATAGACGCCAGCTCTGAAAGACGAGGATAGTTCGTTACTTCGTTCTTCTGAATTTTTCAACAGTTTTTTGAAGATATTATTTATTATATCTAGTAACCTATAACAGGTGTTCATGTAACCTATTCAGAATTCACAGATACTCTTTGTGTGAGGTAAATGATCGTTTGAAACATGAAGAAGAAAGATAAAAAAAATCGTTTTTCTAGTTACCTACTTTGTGACACAAATGAGATAGAAGGAAGACAAAAAAATAGCGGGAAATAGCAACTGTATCTTAACTACCCAAAGTAGAAGGTAATGGAAGAGTTTGAAGGATCCCTACACCAGTCTAATGACGACTAAGGCTCGAAAGAAAAAGAAGAAGACTTTGTGATATGCAGTAGATACATAAAACTCTAAAACAACTCACCAGTCCCCAAGCATTCAGCATCGGAATATACCTCCCAACCGGGAACGCAATCCCGTAACCTCCATAAATCCCCCAGTTGAAGATCGAAAGCACCAGCGCTCGTTGACTCTCAGCGAACAGATCCGTCAATATCCCCGTAGCTAGAGGGTTGCACCCAGATTCCCCTGCAGCCATGATCATACGGAGGATGACCAGGTGCCAGTATTCTGTCACGGTTCCCATTAGGAGGATTGCGATGACAAAAACTACGGTGCAGATTGAGAGAACTCGGGCGCGGTTGTACCTGGAAAGTTTTGTAGTGTTAGTATATTGTGGAGATTGGTTCCTAAAAGAGAGATGCTGTTGATTTTAAGGATTCTTGATAATCACCATCGTGGCTAATATAAAAAAGTCAAACGTCTAACAAAAATAGGAAGCGATGCGACCTGCAGAAGTAAAAAATACTGTGTCGCAGATCGCAACGCCCACCTCCGGGATTTAGGTTATTTCCAACATAATCTAGGAACGATTTAAAAAAATAATAATAATTTGAACAGGAGGCTCCACCAATAATCGCCAAATAATAGGATGAGCTGTGCTTTAGACATTTAGGTACTGGTCCTTTACATGACTTGTCTTCGGTCCACCTTGTTAGGTGGAAATCAACGCTCACCATCAGAGAACCATATAGCTCTAACGAACAATAGCTTTAGAGTCTATAACAGGGGGCTCCACCAATAATCGCCAAATAATAGGATGAGCTGTGCTCTAGACATTTAGGTACTGGTCCTTTACATGACTTGTCTTCGGTCCACCTTGTTAGGTGGAAATCAACGCTCACCATCAGAGAACCATATAGCTCTAACGAACAATAGCTTTAGAGTCTATAACAGGGGGCTCCACCAATAATCGCCAAATAATAGGATGAGCTGTGCTCTAGACATTTAGGTACTGGTCCTTCACATGACTTGTCTTCGGTTAACTTTGTTAGGGTCAATAAACGCTCGCCATCCGAGAACCATATAGCCCTAACGGACTTTAGAGTCTATCTTACTTATCAGCCACGATTCCCAGCAATACTCCGACGACCGTGAAGACAGCCATGAACGCAGGCCCCGCCAGCACCTGGTAGTCGATCCCCAGTCCATTGTAGCCCCACTCGCAGTATCGCGTGCCGTTCAGGGTTAGGGTTTCGCATCTGGATAGAAATAGTAATTTAGTTAATTCATTCACTGCCTTGCCTTTGTTCTGTAAGGCCGCAGGCGTACGCACAGGATTACCTACTATAATATTAATACTTTATTTTATTATCACTACATAGTATAAAACAAAGTCGCTTTTTCTGTCCCTATGTCCCTATATCCATATTAAGTCCCTTTGAATGCTTAAATCTTTAAAACTACGCAACGGATTTTGATGCGGTTTTTTTAATAGATAGAATGATTCAAGAAGAAGGTTTATTGCAATAAAACCGTGCGAAGCCGGGGCGGGTCGCTAGTAATATTATAAATGCTAAAAAGGCCCTGCTAAGCTCTAGTTGCGGATCCGGGATACAGATATCAAGTTATTTAATCGTTTTAATCATGTACCTATGCGGCGAAATTTATATGGCTGAGTTGTAGTACGTAAGCACTCTTTGTATTTCATTTATTTGTTAGGGACGCCGGAGGCAGGTCCAGCCGAAGTTTTTTTTATTTGATCAATCTATATTATAGATTGAGCAAATAAAAAAAACTGGTAAGCTGGCAAGAGCTAAGATCGACACCCAAAAGAGTACCTCTATATCAACTCCGTGGTTTTGACCTAGGAAACGATTGCGTGTTGAACTGGACACCTTCGATTAGAACGTAGGTACATAGCTTCACACTAAAGACGCTCTTAACTAACTATCACCGTTCTGTTTGCGTCGAGGATCATAAAATGCAATAGGGAGAGAAGCCGCTTCACAAAGTTGCAAAGCACGTTTTCAATTAGTGTTTGATACAGGATGCAAGATTGCCAATAAAGGAAATGTCATATTTATCAAAATATGGCAATTTCAAACTTATAAGTAAAAAGTGCAACAGTACACTTATAAAATGTAAGTAGAGTAAAAACTTGCGGTCTATTTATTTTTTATATCCTGCAATGGCCACAGTAAATGCAATCTAATTTGGGTCTCGGTCTAGGTTTTTGCTGCAAACTGGTTTTGGTCTGACACGTTTCGTTGATATCTAAGAAATTGATACCTAAAGACCTTAGTAGGTAAATCAATTTCAAAATATAGGTAATCCGGAAGTAGTTTAAATTAATAGTTATGAGGCAGGTTTTAATAATTCTTACCGTTAATGCAAAAAATCGTAGTTTTCAAGGTGAACGGCATTGTCAAAGGTACCTTTAGGTACCTATTAACCTATGGTGGGCGGAGTAAACAGATCTATAAAATTTAATTATATCTATTGCTAGCTAATTAATTATCGAATGTGGGACGCAGTAATACTCGCAGACATGACCCTTCTCACGCGGTTGTTGGATGGTGCAGGTTGTTTTTATATTTATTTTATACTTCATTACATAATCTAGCTTAAGGTCCTGAGTTCTAACTAGGTACATATAAAGCGCGAAAGTTTGTTTGGATATTTGTTCAAAAAGTTCTGAACGGATAGGCTGATTTTGAACAGACGTAGTTCTAGCCCTGGAATAAAATGTAGGCTACTTTTCACCCCACGAATCAGTTCCCATGGCATTGAAACAGTGATAAACGTTACCATATAAATAACGCATGCAAACCCGCGGGCAGTTACTTGTTATTAACTTTACTCTCTGCTGGACGGGTTAGCACGCGTATTGCCGGGATTCAAAAGGAGCCTCTACAGATTTGGATATTTACCTGTAATGTACATATTACAATAAAATACATTTAACCCCGAACCGTTTTGTAGTTATGGCGAGGAGAGGTAACAAATACCCGAATATCCATCAATTAATCAAAATTTCGCATTTATCAGGTCAAAGATTCTATACCACCATTATAAGATTAATTATTATTTTAGTGCTAAGGCACTATTTCAACACGATTTGTGAAAGTGAAAACCAAGAAATGCAATTATTGATTGGTAATTCAACACACAATGATTTCGTCAATTTCCGATTTAATGTCTATCTTTTTCAATTTCATCAATTGAAAATATCAAGATGACTTTACGATCTTGTTTTCAGACTGATGCAATTATTTATGTTTCGACTTTATAATGATTGCTATTTGTTCTAAGAATCAGACCAATTTATCAGTACTGTTGGTAGGTACTAACTGTATTTAGCTCAATGACTATAATAAATTTTATGTTTTTGCGTGGCTATAATTATATATTTAAGTAGGTAAGTATAAATATAAGGGATAATAATATAAAATACCCACTTTACTGCTAATGATTTTAATTGATTCACGAGAAATTGAGTTTATCGTACTACCTTTTTATACAAGCATAATCGGTCATTAATATAAAACTTTTAGACTTTCGCGAATAACGTTACATAGTACCTAAGCCTATCAACAAAAGTTGATTGCCTTTGATTGCTATTTAAGAAATTTGGTATCTTTGGCATTCGGACTTGAGTCCGGATAGTCCGGAAAGTCCATAATTACCATAAGGTTTAACTAGTATTTTCTCGCGGCTTCTCACGCGATGTTTCTATGGGAAAATCTCAAGGCTATTTCTATCCCACTGATTTAGGAAATGAAAAGTAGCCTACGTGTTATTCCATAGGGCTAGAACTACGTCTATTCGTATTTGTTCTATCCGTTCAGTACCTACTTTTTGCGTGAAAGACGAACGAACACTATATCTACATCATACAAACTTTCGCGTTTTATACTTAACTAGCGACCCGCCCCGGCTTCACACGGTTTTATTTTACGTACAAACCTTCCTCTTGAATCACTCTATCTATTAAAAAAACTGCATCAAAATCCGTTGCGTAGTTTTAAAGATTTAAGTAGTCAAAGGGAAATAGGGACAGAAAAAGCGACTTTGTTCTATACTATGTTGTGATATACGTAAGGATAGTTAAGTTCGACTCACATTTCAGTAGAGTTAACCTTCTCGCAGACCACAGGCAGTTGGCTCAGAGTTAGGTGTGTGGCGTTGAGCATGCACGACTTGTCTCCGTAATGCAGGTCATCTGCTGTGACCTTGGAAGTCGTGCCTGTAACAAGTTCCAGTAAGAAAATGTGGTAGATATATCTGGGGCCTTATTGGGTAACACAACTGGTAATAAAAATAAATAATCCTGGACAATCCACACAGCACCATCCTAGCCCCAAAGTAAGCTACTCAAAGCTTGTGTTATGGTTACTAGATGTCTGATATATTTAATACAGAGATAGTTTTTTTATTATATATAGAAAACACCCAGACCAACGGAACCAATTTATGCAGATCGTACACAAATTTGTTCCGAGGCGGGAATCGAACCCGCAACCTCCTGCGTCACAGGCGGACTTTCGCCCACCGCACATCAATCGTCTTCCAGATCGACTTCATTTTTGACAGTTAGTCCAGTTTAGTACCGCCATAGACAACACAGAATACATTCTGACTGCGTCGACCAATGGTAATCGATTTTAAGTTAAACAATAAGGTAGCTGGTGCAGCGCATCAGCATTGCCATACAGCGTGGTAATGCAGCCTGAGTCTTGGAGAAGCGACGACTGGTTTTGATATGGATGAGTTGAGCTACCTCTAGACTGTTTGCAATCGCCTGTATTGTAAGGAGAATTTGCTGCCTGTCCGTTTGTCTGTCATCAGGCTGTATCTCAAGAACCGCAACAGTTAGACATGAAATTTTCGCAAATTATTTATTTATTTTGCCGCTGTAACAACAAATACCTACTAAAACTAAATAAAAACAATATTTAAGGGACTCTCATACAACGAACATGTTCTTTTTGCCGTTTTTATAAATACGGAACCCTTCGTGCGCGAATCCGATTCGGACTTGGTCGGTTTTTTACTTTATTTTTTGACTAACGTATCCTGTATCAAATTTGGCCAAATAGTCATAAGCTTTTCAATCAAAACTTCTCCGTTCATTTTGATAATAATGAAAGACGCATTGATCAAACGTTCAATGTCGTAAAGTGAAAGTTGTTACGTCCACTGACGCAAACTTACTGCCCAACTGACCCTGACTTTGAACCAACTTTGAACCTACTTTGAACGGCCTCGACCACCTCAAATACCTGCACTAATCAACACGGATTGCTAACTTTTTGTAGCTGTTTGAACGTGATTAATGGTACGTTATGTAATCAGCTTGCAGTAAAAACTTTATAGATTTTTATTTGTAATTTTCTATATAAAACAAAGTCGGGTTAGTTTAGTTAGTTACATCACCTACAACTAAAGAGCAGCTGAACCGAATTTGATGAACTTTGAATTTTTGGATTTGTACCATCCAGAATAAATAACTGAATAATCGAGAATAAAAATTAGGATCCCGTGTAAAAAAAACACTGGTGAATCCGTGGGCGCAGTTAGTATTATACTAGTTATTTTTAAATAAAGTATAAACGAAACTGTGAAAAATTCGTATATCTATCCACCAATATACTAATAAGTATAACTGAGAAACATGTAGAATTATAAACTAGATAAAAAACAATGCTGAACACTTAACACAGCATCATCAAACCCCAAGCTAAGCAGAGAAAGATTAAAGCAGAATATTTTCTTTTCTTATTTTTACATCGATAGATATTTTTTCTCACTCTAAACCACGCAGATCGTATTACGATTTGTCCCAAGGCGGAAATCAAACCCGCAACCTCCTGCGTTGCACGCGGACCTACGCCCGCCGCGTCAGAACAGTCTTCAAAACATGACTTCTAGACTTACCAATGAGATAGTGCCCAAGTTCTCCCAGGATGTAGCCAACGGAGACTAGCCCCAGGACATACCACTTGTAGAAGCCTTGCAGCTTCGCGAATATACCGCCTCGGAACATTCTCGATTACTCTGGAAATAATAGGTTACGTTAATGTTGGTAACACTTGGACAGGCCAAAGATACGTGTACATTGTACATATACAGTTATATAAAAAAACACTTTTATACACAACTAACTTAAATAAAACATATTAAGTAAGTTCCAAAAATACCTACCTTTGTAATTATAGCAAATACGTGAAGTGAGGAACATTATTTTGATGGCTGTTACAAATATTTAGAGAACGGCTGTTTTTATAACTATTTTTTTCTCTTGTAAGTGACGTAATTTTTTTTAATAAATTTGATTAAATTTGTGTTATAAAGTTCTACACGTAAAAAACATTTTATTTCAGACTATAAACATGAGTCCATTATATAGAAATACGAGAAGCTTTTAAAGACAACACATAATATAAAATAAAAAGGTACATAGTGGTAAGATAGGCCGAGGATATCTAATCAGTCGAGGAAATGGCGTTCAACTTTTAGCTAAATGGTACTAGAATAAGAGACTATTAATGGGCATTGGGGAAGGCCATTGACATCGACGAGGGCTGGTGCTGACAGCTTCCCCATAAGATTTCCTTAGGTTAAAAGGAAAAAATATGTTTCATAAACATAGTTTTTTTTTTTCTTAGACTACTATTGTTATAATTTTATTACCTATTGAACTAAACCAATTATATATTCATTAAACTCACGATATTTTCATGTCTTTTTTAATTAATTAAAGATATCTCCAGGCATTGGATTTTAATACCTACCATAATTTTACTGACTTAACAAACCTACTCACCTAAACTTAAACATACTTTTATCTTTAGCTCTTCGATGCTGACCCTAACTAAGCTAGACCACTCATGTGTCAAAGTAACCTCCAACTAACTATATAATAGTAAATGTTTGAATTCCGAACAATGCTTTATAAAGCCATTTGTCCATCAAACCCATTTCGGTGGCAAAAACAACAATGACCTGCTTGTCTGCCACAGTCATTGTTTTGTACGTACAGTGCCACCGATTACTTGATTTCTGAGGTGGAAAGGATTGGAACTATGCTTCTACTTTGCACTTGCGCGCCTCCTCCTCTTCAATTCAAACAAATCGCGAAAATGTAAAAAGTTTCATAAAAGCCAAGTCAATATTTTTTTAATATATTTATACCTATGTCTTAATATTATAAACAGTTTTGAAAGGCCCTGCAAACTAGGTCTCAATGACGGAGTCTGCAAAATCTGTCGGCAAAGAGCCAGTTTGCTTTGCGTACTTCCTTTAACCAGTTTCCAGTATTTTGGATTAATTAATTTGTGGGAGACCGATTATAATGAATCAGATACTTTCTCATCCGCTCTTTTAAATACTCTCCAATTTTCATAAAATAACTAATCTGTAAAATAACTGCTGTGCTTAGTAAAGATATACTTTATTGACAAAGAAATTTACAATAAAGAAATAGACAAAAAAAACTAGAATTAGGAAAGTGGATTAGAATAGGAATATTTGAAAAAAATCTTTGGGTAGTTTAGGCACCACTAGCGCCGATGTAAGTTAAACAATTAAGTCTGCAGCACTGTAGTAGCTGTGAAGTGCATTTGACATTGCGTGTCACAGTCTATTGTGGAGCCTGCAATGCCTATAAATATTATTTAGGTATTGTAGAAAAAATATTGTTCTAACTGGCCATGTGCCTGCTCTAATTTTTTTTTTTTAATTTTTAATTATTTATTTTTTCAAAAAAACAGTACATTTTCCTTACATCGTTTCTGCCAAACTGTGTTGCAGTTTGTCGGCAGTCGTTCTCGTGGACAATGAGTAGATAATTATTGTACTTAACTTAACTTATCTATACATATTTATTTACTTACATACTAAATAAAGTTAGATAATGATAGTTTTATTTTAATTTTAAAACACAAACATTTATGGACACGATAGGAGGAGCAAAAAAGTTTAGAGCATTTACACAAAATGTAATCAAATTTTAAAAATTACTGACATTCCATAATATAAATGCTTTCAACCCCTATGGACACAGCGATATATAATGCTTTTTCAAGATAGTTTTCAGCGAGTTTTTACTTGTTGCACTGTTACATAAGTTATGCGGGAGCTCATTTATAATAGTTGGCGTTAAGAAACGCCTCTCACGTCTTCCATAGTAGTTTCGCACTTTAGGTACAACCAGCTTAGGTATCTTAGATCCACGGGTTGGGTACGCGTACTCCCTTTCCCTTCTATGATCATTACTGTTGTACTGCTCAATCATGATAGCAACTTTAACTTTGGATTCTACTGGTAGTATGTTACATATTTTAAATAATCTTTCGTAATTTTTTTCTAGGGACATTTTTATGCTTTTATCTACCAGTAGTTTAAGTAATCGGATTTGCAAGTTTTTAATTTTGTTTAAATATGAAGGGAAAGTGAGTCCGTACGCACCCAACCCGTAGGATATAACTGCGTCGACCAGCGCGTGGTAAAGTATATACATCACCCCTCTCGATATCTTATATTTCAGACTTACTAATTTACTATGAATTGATCTCAATTTATTACATACTGAGTTAACATGGCAGTTCCAGTTAAAATGGGTTTCTACGGTTAGACCTAAATATTTATAACTAGATACACTTTCTAACTTTGCACACCTACAATTGACTTTATTATTATGCAAACATTCATATGTATGTCCTTTTAGTTCTATATTTATATTCTTATACCTATTATACGGGGAGAGTATTGGCATACACTTAGTTTTACTTATATTTATGATTATGCCATTGTCATGGGCCCATCGTACTATATTATCAAAGTCCTCCTGCATCGCCTGTTGTATTTTATTCTGATCCGTATCGCTATATATAATACATGTATCGTCAGCGTACATATACGTTTCACATTGCTTTATAACGTTCGGCATACTGTTTACATGCATTATATACCCGACCGGGCCATATACTGAGCCGGTTGGAACTCCAAACTTTATATTACCGCTTTGACTCTCAGTTTCGCATACTCGGACCTTTAGTTTTCTATTAGTAAGGTATTCTCTAAACCATGACTTCGTAATTATAGCAAATACGTGAAGTGAGGAACATTATTTTGATGGCTGTTACAAATATTTAGAGAACGGCTGTTTTTATAACTATTTTTTTCTCTTGTAAGTGACGTAATTTTTTTTAATAAATTTGATTAAATTTGTGTTATAAAGTTCTACACGTAAAAAACATTTTATTTCAGACTATAAACATGAGTCCATTATATAGAAATACGAGAAGCTTTTAAAGACAACACATAATATAAAATAAAAAGGTACATAGTGGTAAGATAGGCCGAGGATATCTAATCAGTCGAGGAAATGGCGTTCAACTTTTAGCTAAATGGTACTAGAATAAGAGACTATTAATGGGCATTGGGGAAGGCCATTGACATCGACGAGGGCTGGTGCTGACAGCTTCCCCATAAGATTTCCTTAGGTTAAAAGGAAAAAATATGTTTCATAAACATAGTTTTTTTTTTTCTTAGACTACTATTGTTATAATTTTATTACCTATTGAACTAAACCAATTATATATTCATTAAACTCACGATATTTTCATGTCTTTTTTAATTAATTAAAGATATCTCCAGGCATTGGATTTTAATACCTACCATAATTTTACTGACTTAACAAACCTACTCACCTAAACTTAAACATACTTTTATCTTTAGCTCTTCGATGCTGACCCTAACTAAGCTAGACCACTCATGTGTCAAAGTAACCTCCAACTAACTATATAATAGTAAATGTTTGAATTCCGAACAATGCTTTATAAAGCCATTTGTCCATCAAACCCATTTCGGTGGCAAAAACAACAATGACCTGCTTGTCTGCCACAGTCATTGTTTTGTACGTACAGTGCCACCGATTACTTGATTTCTGAGGTGGAAAGGATTGGAACTATGCTTCTACTTTGCACTTGCGCGCCTCCTCCTCTTCAATTCAAACAAATCGCGAAAATGTAAAAAGTTTCATAAAAGCCAAGTCAATATTTTTTTAATATATTTATACCTATGTCTTAATATTATAAACAGTTTTGAAAGGCCCTGCAAACTAGGTCTCAATGACGGAGTCTGCAAAATCTGTCGGCAAAGAGCCAGTTTGCTTTGCGTACTTCCTTTAACCAGTTTCCAGTATTTTGGATTAATTAATTTGTGGGAGACCGATTATAATGAATCAGATACTTTCTCATCCGCTCTTTTAAATACTCTCCAATTTTCATAAAATAACTAATCTGTAAAATAACTGCTGTGCTTAGTAAAGATATACTTTATTGACAAAGAAATTTACAATAAAGAAATAGACAAAAAAAACTAGAATTAGGAAAGTGGATTAGAATAGGAATATTTGAAAAAAATCTTTGGGTAGTTTAGGCACCACTAGCGCCGATGTAAGTTAAACAATTAAGTCTGCAGCACTGTAGTAGCTGTGAAGTGCATTTGACATTGCGTGTCACAGTCTATTGTGGAGCCTGCAATGCCTATAAATATTATTTAGGTATTGTAGAAAAAATATTGTTCTAACTGGCCATGTGCCTGCTCTACTTTTAGCTTGAGGTTTGTAACAAGGATAACTTTATATAATACTAGCGACCCGCCCCGGCTTCGCACGGTTTTATTATACGTTTAAACCTTCCTCTTGAATCACTCTATCTATTAAAAAAAACTGCATCAAAATGCGTAGTTTTTAAGATTTAAGCGTACAAAGGGACAAAGGGATATAGGAACAGAGAAAGCGACTTTGTTTTATACTATGTAGTGAAGGTGACGGACGGGTGCAAGTATAGGTGGGTCCAGATTGGGTACGACTTTCTTATTCAATCTTAGATCTTCTCATATTGATAAGGTGGGCCTAGCAGCTTGTTGAGTCATATATAACTTAAGTTATAACGTACGTACGCTTAATTTGGCCAAGAGCTAATTATGCAAAAGCTTAAATTATTGATATGTTCTGGAAAGGCGCAATATCTAATTATTTGGCCATGGCTTCACGCGCGTGGTGGTTTTTAAAATCTTTATTTAATATATAAATAATAAATAACATTCGTTATTGTGTTAATAGTTTAACTTACCAGACTTGGTTTAAAAATATATTATAGATTCAGACAACAGCGTAAATATAAATCTTCATTTTAGGCATAGTCCAAACATAAAATGTCTGCTGATTTTGGCTTACTGTAAAGAACCTATCTAGATAGGCTATTTTTCTCTCTCTTCACATTTTCTTAACCGCACTCGATTGAAAAGACCTTGTCCTGTCCATTAATAAAGAACAATTAAAAACCGAGAATTCGAGATGTTGATAAGTTCTCACGACTATTTGTCAGATCCAAGCTTAACAATTATCAGTTATTGTATGAGTAAGTAAACTGTCTAATGAAATGTATAGACCAGACTATTTTTTTTCTTTCCCTAGTCGTCCATTGTATCACTGTTGCCAACATAGGCCTATTGTTATCGCCACTTTATTCGATCTCCTCTGAAGATGCGGTGTTCATAACTCGCCACGCTGCTGCTTAAAGGAATTATACTACGAGAAAAGCTGTTTTCCAGAAATCGTTCTATGAGTAAATGTTTTAAAAAAATTCGATTTAATGCTACTTTTATAGCAATTGATAACATAACATAAGTAAAAATTTAAATATTACAAAAAGCCACATTATTATATTATATACAGAAAAAAGTCTGCAATTGGTGGTAACCTCCTTTTTGTCAGTTTAGTTCGTTGCAGAAAGCAGAATTTGAATTTCGAGCGAATCTTCGTCAGATTTCGAGTCGATGAATCGATAGTGGAGATTCGGAATAGCCCTGTTGATCAAAAACCGCAAAACAATGCCTTATTAAAATTGAGTCGATGTATCAAACCGCCATAGGTTCCATTTTTTAACATTTATGAATAACCGGTCACGAAACAATCATCGGCAATAAATAAAATAAATACTTCCGCAAGTCAAGATAATTCAGAGTTATAGTGGTTATTATGACTGAGTAACTAACAAGTGATTAAGGATTTGTACCTACTACTAATGATTACAGCAATACAATACGATTAATGATTACAGCTCAATACACCTCATCTACCATTTCAAACACCAATTCAAAGTGCTTTATTTTCTTTACAACTTCCAACACTCTTTAGAAAATTCTGGGTCTAGATAACTGACATACTTAATACAATATAGTACAATACATTATAATATACTTTATTAACAACGAAAATTACAAGCAAAGGAATAGAAAAATTACGACTAGTATTTACAATTGAAACCATTGAGCTAACTGCAGACGGTTGCAAACAGTCTAAAGGTAGCTCAATTGATCCATTGATACAATACATTGATAAATATTTTTATTATACAATACAAAAAACACCCAGAACTTTGGAACAAAGTTTTGCAGGTCGTAACAACATTTGTCCCATGGTGGGACATTTAACCAGCAATCTCCAGCGTCATAGGCGGACCTTCAACTGCCGCATCTGATCTAAGAGTAGCTTTGAGTAATTTAATTTTGCATCGTGTTTTTGCGTTACATTACATCATGTTGAGTAATTGTGATGCTCGTAGCTTTAAGTTTATTGTAAACTAAATATTATGACATGTACTTAAATAACTAAGAATACGCTTTTTAAATCATCTAGGTATGCATTGGATATGTAAGGCTATCCTCGCCTACTTGCGAGAGTCTTAAGGGTAAATGTATAGGAGTTCCAAAAATGTGGAAAAGAATTGAAGTAAGAAGGATTTTAAAAGTAATTAGGAATGTTGGAAAAATTAAATCTTTTGTTTTACTAAATGTTCCCCCTCGCGTTAAATTCAAAGTTGATCCCATGTGAATTTGATATTTTACCAGAATAAAAAGTTAGCAATGTATTTTAGGAAGAGGGTTCTCTTCTCAAGCTAAAAAAAACTACAAACTAAAACTACTACTTCCGAAAAGTGCTACGAAAATCTCTACGAAAGCTACGAGAGATGAGCGCGTTTAAATCTTTTGTATGAGGAAATTGTGTAAAATGATTTATACTAGGTACATATTATATTTTAACAAAATTACCTGTTATAGTATTTGGTTAGTTGGTTTATTTGTTCCAGAGAGAGAGTAGTCAAACTTTAGTAGGCTAAAAAGAAAATCTCCTAAATACCTAAAATAAACAAAGACAATTACAGTTAAACAATAGAAAGAAACTAGAACTAATATTCTCAATTGAAACAGTAGAGCTAACTACAGACTGTTGAAATCAATTGGAGGTAGTTCAGTCGATCCATATCGATATCAAACGAAAGCGTCCCCTAGAATCTGGCTGAATTATAAGCATTACCACGCTGAATGGCAATGCTCCTTCGCAGTTCAGTTTTTTTTTTCACCACTTAACCCTCAGTCAAAGCATATTCAATCTACAAATACCTAAAATATACCCGGAACAAAATAACTCGAGCGAATCAATCTACTATTCCTAGTTGAAAATAAATGGAGCATCTCAAAGGCAGCGACCCAGAACAATAATGGATTGTACTTTGAAGGTTTTCTTAACTACAGGCAACTATAAGTACCACCGTTCACTGGGTAAGTACAATCGACCAGCCACGGGGTGGTACGAGGTAAAGCTTAAACAAAAATTTCAGCTATAAAAAACCTTAAATCAAGTACTTTAAGGTATTAATTTTAGTGTAAGTAAACTAAAATTAACGTATACACTTAGGCAATAAAAATGTAAAGTACCATCACAACATAACTAATTAAGAGACTGGCTTAGAGTAACCAATTAGTAGGTAACACCTACTTAATATTTGATAACCTACGAATCGAATCGAAATATAAATAATTTCAATAGATTGCAAAGTTGCCGAGATCTCGACCAAATTCCGCGCATATGTATCATTTTTTTTACGGAATTGTATTTTTCTTACAAAGATAAAAATCGGAGTTTAGGTATGTTATTTTAGTTTTTCATTCGGGGGTCCGAGACTACTTTTAGTTACTACTAGTTTGCAACAAATTGACTAAGGATAGCCAATTTTTTTTTTTCTAATGTTATATTACACTTGCCATATAAAGAAAGAATATAGTCTATATGATAGTAGTTAGGTATAGGTATATTATAGTTTAGTATAGTATAGTATATAATATAGTGCTCCAAAGATGAAAAGTATGTATTATAATTATACCTATTAATTAATTATTGTCATAATAAAGCTTTTATAGCCTTATAGATATATATAAATAAATAATCGCTGTTTCACTGTAAGTGAACTGTTAAATTTTTAGTGAGGACAATTTTTTACACGATTCTTAAAAAAAATTACTAGGTATCGGTTCGCTTATAAATAGCAACAATTCAAAGTAATCTCAATCATTAACCTATTCTAGTTTTTATTGGTTCAGTAAATGAAAGTCATCATTAGCAATTACCTGAAGACCTTGGAGACGATGGAATGGACCATTCGTCCAGTGCGTTTCGGTAGGTACCTAAACATGCAACGACTAAATGTGTCATTCCCCTAAAGGTATACCTACACTATTAAATAATTAGTGTGGTGTGTCGTGCGTGACGCGTCAGAAGCAAATCGATTGTATACATTTAGAACTAGTATCTGTCCGCGGCTTCGCAGCGTCGTTTCTATTGAAACGTCTATATCCCATGGGAACTGATTTAAAGGTTCAAAATTAGTTTATGTTTTATTCCAGGGCTCTAAGTCTATTCTAAGTCTAAGTCTATTGTCTAGTCTATTTAAAAATCAGTTCAATTCGCTCAGTAGTTTTTTGCTTGAAGGAGAATTAACATCCATCCACACTTCTAAACATCCACATTTCCATACATCGCTACATCATAGTAAGGACAAGGATATTTAGGATGACACCTATCTAATACTCTCTTTATTAAAGAGAGTCTCTTACCAGAATCATTGCGCATGTATTATAAACCCAGTATTAAAAGGAATGTGGATATTTAATAAATATTAGAAGAGGGAAACCACCTTAGACACTTTACAACTGTTCGTGCAACGTTGGTATTCTTCCAACACAATCTAGGTTCATAGTTAACCCACTAAACGTTATAATAAATTCGTACAGCCAAAAAAAATATCATTTTATCTATCCTTGTATTGTAAAGAGGAAAGATTTGTTTGTTTGAATTGAATAGCCTCCGACACTGAACCGATTTGAAAAATTCTTTCACTATTAGAGGTAGAATCCCTGATCCTATATTGTATTATCCCTGATGAATATAGGTGATGATAAAATATATCTACCCATGCGAAACCAGGGTCGACCCCTAGTTGTAAAATAAAATACATTTGTAGTTTTTGTTTTGATACATGTTTTTTTTCTTATGTGTATTGTTAACTTATTACTAAGTAGGTGTTCATAATTTACGTTTATTTTTTGTGAAATATATTGCGTCGTATTTTAAAGTTGAATGTTTACTTATAGTGGTTTTCCCTATAGATATGTGAGTCAACTTATCCAATGCAATGTTACTTCCGTCAGTGGAATATTTTGAATAAAAAATTCACCACTAATTGCATATAAACCCACTGCAGTAGTCAGTAAAAGCTTTGTAAAATTGTTTGCGTCAGTATATGAGGAAAAAATTAATATAATTTTATAGGGCATTTATCGTAAATTTTATTAAATTTTCCCTACGTTTTTATCGCGTTGCTTGATTATGATCATGAACGCAGATAAGAGAAATTTATTTAAACTTTTTTTGTATTTTTACTTTTTATACTGAAATTGTATAGGTGATGGATGATATCTAATCTTGAACATACATTTGATCATACTTCTACACGATAGAAAATGAATAAAAAGTTCCCTATGTTTTATTCCAGACCCAGAATACTTCTATTCAAAATTTCAGCGAGATCCGTTCAGAAGTTCTATTATTTTATTGTTTTACTAGCGACCCGCCCCGGCTTCCCACGGTTTTATTATACGTATAAACCTTTCTCTTGAATCACTCTATCTATTAAAAACAACTGCATCAAAATCCGTTGCGTACTTTTAAAGATTTTAGCATGCAAAGGGACATAGGGATATATGGACAGAGAAAGTGACTATTTTTTATACTATGTAGTGATGATGAGGTAACAAATTATATCCATCCATCAAACTATTCTCATTTATAATATTAGTATTATAAGGTTTGCTTAGCTATTTTCCTTGGTATAGGTTGTTCATAAATGAAACACGATCGAGAGTCAAGTGACCTATAAACTCACTGAGGCCGATAATCTTATTGGAGTAGAATTTAAACGTTAGGCATGCGTTACGATACTCTTGTAATAAAGGGTATTACAAGAGTATCGTAACGCATGCCTAACGTTTAAATTCTACTAAGACTTCTCTGGTTGATTTGTATTGTATAACATATTTGTTTTTATTTTATTTTATTTTTATTTTTTGTTGATTAATTTATCTTCAAACAAAACTACGTACCTAATACGATCATATACAGAATGTAACATTTAAGTAGATCAATCAGTATGCGAAAGTCTGAAATATAAAACATACGAAGATTTCTTCATAAGCACCAATGTCATCGATTTAAGTAACAAGTTAAACAGCATTCACACAATAATATGTACGCAGCTCGGAAATCGAACCCGGACGTTTAGAAAAATAAAACCAACACTATTTTTATTTACATATCGATTGTGTAAGTCTTAAAAAATCTAAAACATATACAGAAAAGCAAAAGGCATATTCTATTGTTATTAAATGTATCACTTATCTAGTGCCCATAACACAAAGCTCAGCTTTGCTTAGCTTGGGGCCAGATGATGCTGTGAAAATTTTATTGTCAATTAGTAATTTCCATGTGCAGTCATGATGTAACAAATACCTTGCTAATAAACAAATAAGGTATCAGTAAAGTCTTAGAAAACGGGATATTAACCATGATTTGATTTGATTTGTTCTTTCGTGATCATGGCGCTTGAAACAGTGCCGAAATATCAGAAATCTCAAAATATATCAAATCATGGTAAATATCCGTTTTCAATGACTTTAGTGTTAAAAAACATGATATTTTTAATAGTTAATAAGGTATCATTACTAACCTTCTGTCTAGGTAAGTAGGTAAGTACCAATAATTCTTCCACATTATGACGAACAATATTTCAGCGCGTGATGTTACGTGAATCCTAGGTCAGTGTCGAACCTTGGCACAATTCCCTACGCCGATGATCTACCTAATTAGTTGTTGGAGCCATTGTCCACTGTGATTCGGAGAATCTAGACGGAAAATTTGTATCTACTCCATTGAGGACATAAGAAGTCAGTCAGTTTAGACTTCTCTTCTTGACAAGTCTAAATAATTGTAAAAATTACATCTCTATTTTCATATTCTAGTTATTATTTATTCTCATTGTTTTGTTAGTTTATTAACTACTAGCGACCCGCTCCGGCTTCGCGCGGTTTTATTATACGTATAAACCTTCCTCTTGAATCACTTTATCTATGAAAAAAACCGCATCAAAATCCAGTTAAGCACACATAGGGACATAGAGACAGAGAAAGCGTTGTTTTATACTATGTAGTGATGATGACTAGTCTATTTTATTCTAGTTTCCATGGGAAAGTTATAAGGCTATTTCTATCTCATGTAAACTGATTTATGAGATGACAAGTAGCCTATGTAAAATGTTATAAATACCTAACAAAACAAACTGAAACTGGATTCTGCTTCGCTGATGTCGTGATCGTGACTCTTTGACACGGTAGTGTTGTGCTGGGTGATTGATTATCATTTTATAGAATATTCATTATTACAGATACTATTTATTAGAACACTAGGTGAGCCCAGCGGCTTCACCCGTATAATTGATGAAAATAAATAATTAAAGCTGAACAACCCATACAGCATCATCTAGCCCCAAGCTGAGTAGAGCATTAAGCTGCCTGAGTAGAGTTAATAGTATAACTACTATTTTATATGATACTTTACATAAATATTTTAGTTAAACGTAAAAACACCTAGAATCTCGGAACAAATATGTGTATATCATACAAACATTTGTGGCAAGGCGGGAATCGTAGCCGCAACCTCCTGTCGCAAGCGGAACTTCTCCCACCGCGCTAATTTTGTCGTTCAAAATTAACCTATTTTATTCCAAGCCAAAAACTTTATTTAAAATTTTAGATCAGCAGTTTTGACATGAAGAGGTAACAAACATCCATACTTCCATCCAAACCTTCTCTAAAAATTAGTGTGATTACAATAAAATCTATGCTAAGGTGGTTATGTTATCATTTAATTAGCTATTTAGCATTATTCCTTATGTTTGCCGCTGTATGTAACATATGTAGCTATTTATACACGTATATACCTCTATAAACTAAATAAATAAATAATGGTGGACAACCCACACAGCACCATCTACCCACAAAGTAAGCTACTCAAAGCTATTTACTATTAATTTAACAATATACCACAGTAACTAGGGGCAATTTACGTCCAATATTGAAGTATTCTAATGATCATGAACTTATAAAACATTAGTAGATAATCAAGTTAAGTTATTTGCAATAACTTAACTTGATTATTGATTGAATTTGATCGGAATTTTTAATGTGACCTATTCAAAATTCAAAATATCAAAGAATAAGTAAGCTCTAACAAGGCCAAGATTTTCAAAAATTACCTACAAAGCTACAGATTTCTTATCTCATATGAGATAAATTAAAATATGAAGTGGTAAGTACCCACATCCAAGGCTTTTTTAGCTATTTTAAGACGTGCAACATAGCTCAAAATAGATACACTTTAAGTTGGAATTTTCATTATTCTTGAATATACGTCAGAGTCGTAAAGATGAGACGTGTTAGATTAAACCCTTGAAATAAATATTTTGTTATTTGTGAAGTTTGAAGGATTCACTACGACTAAGAATAATCTATGAAATAAATTTTCCTATTATTTTACTTACAAACGCGAAAGTTTTTAAGTATGGATGTTTGTTACTCTTCCACGCAAAAACTACTTAACTTATTGGGCTGAAATTTTGAATATACGTAGTTCTAGCCCTCAATGAAACATAGTCTTCTTTTAATCCTTGTGGAAATAAAACACAAACCTATGTTTTATTCATCAGTTCCCATGGGAACCGCGCACAAATACTAGTTATTTTAATATAATAATAATTAAGTATATATAATTTTATTGTTTCTGCTTAGTACACCAAAAACTTGTAAAAGCAATTCTTGGCAAAAGTAAGAACATTCACTACCCACCCTTCCCAGAGACGCAGTGGGGCATATCAGTCATGGAATGTTGCACACACTATGTGGGACGAGGCGCGATTTTGGCATAGCGCAGACAGGTAAACACATTATGGGCACTGAAGGTGTTAAAAACCTATGGCTAAACAAACAATGTGGGTGTGCACTGTGCGGTACAATCAAGTACATAATAATTAACACATTAACATACCTACCTCTAAATAACTAAATCAATGTACTTCCGTGGTCAATTGACAATGCAGGTAGGTATTGAATTGACCTTATTGATATCCGCAAAACGACAGTGAAGGTCCTTCTGAGTTACAACTCTTTGCCAATCAATAGGCTGGTGTTCACCAAAATGATAATCGCAGACAGCTTACTCGGTTAACTTTGATATTTAATGTATGGAAACTTGAGTTAAAAAGTCCGAAACAGCTGTTTAAACTTGTTCATCTCTTGGTGACTTGCATTTCAGAAGAAATAATAATAATATCATAATCGTTATCGTTTATTTAGTGAAACAAACAATGGTTTTTAAACTATCATTTTACAAATTGAGGGCTGGTAAAACAAAAAAATAACTTTAAACGAAGTGATTTACTAAATACTTAAAACTAAGTATGTATTGTATTGTTCAATGTGAACGATTGGATATTTAGATATTTTTAACTTATTCACACACATTACTGAAAGGATTGTGCTGATACTCAGCATGGATGTAATCCTTAACCTAGGATAAAATAAAACCTAATCTTTTTATCCCGGGAAACGCATATGTAGCTGCGATCGGAAGTTAATGATTGGTCTAAATGAGAAAGTTTGGATATTTATAGCTGTTCGTTTCCCCTTTTAGCTTAAACTACTGAATGGACTGGGCAGATATTTTATAAAAATGTAGTTCTAGATATGATATGGACTGCAGGAATAACATATGGGCTAGTTTTTATCCCGAAAAATACGTGCGAAGACGCGAATGCAAGCTATATATTTGGTAAAAAAAAATAACCTAACCCATCTGCATCCTTTTAACAAACTCTTTGACATAAAATGATTATCTTAAAAAACTATTTGTATTCTCAGACTATAGAACTATCTTTGTAGTATACTAATGCGTAATCGCATACAAATCTAACTTCAGGTAGGTATGTATAGAAGGTACTTCCGCATGATAATTTTGAATTTTTAAAATACAACAAGCAATAAAATTTGCATGTTTTTTTAAAATTTTGGTTTGAATGTCATCATGCTAATTAAATGTTTTTGAAAAATTTCCTACAACGTGTCGAACTTTTAATTAGGCAGTAACAAAAGATTACAGATTTTACAAAACGTATAAGTCACGTACGTAGATAAAGATGGAATAAATGGGACGTGAAAAAGAGTGGGGGAATCATGCATTAGATGGGCCAAGGCATTATCTCGAAATGATTCCGTGAAAATATCGATCAAATTTTTGATGGTATCGGATTTTCCGAAAAGCTATTTTTACACGAATCAGTATCAGAAACCATCCATTTCCGAGTGAAATCAATTCTGTGTTTCATTTCTATTGATTATAGGGAGAAATGTTCAGCAGTGGAGTTAGGGTGTTGATGAGGGTGATTCAATTGTTTTGCTCTCGTTATAACTGCAAATAAACTAGATCGATGACTGCGTCTTTTATTACCCACTAGTGCAGTTAATACGGCCTTGAACTTCAAGCTAAGCCGCTCGGCGAAAGGATGTTGGACAGTTCTATGCAACTACGCGAAAGTTTTATATATTTTTTTGTTTCATCTATAAAATCTACAGGTCTAAATCTAGATATTTTAGCAATTTATTTTCCCGCGGTGATACCGTAAGCCTTTTTTCTCGTGTAACCTTATTTTTCAAATCTGTCGTGCCCAAAATCTCTCTTGTTAAGCTTAACTCAAAAACTGGTTTATAACTTGTGCTAATTTTTTTTTGATGGAACTTAGATTTGTAATAATATTTACAATTATTTGAGTACTAGGTAAGTATTGTACGTATATATGTAACAAGAACTAGAAATCATTGTGTAGATGTAATATTTCCTAATTATTTATGCTAAATAAGAATATCTGTAGGTACATTTTTTAAATTCACTTGATCTTTACCTTGGGGCGAAGCAGATTATTTTTAATTAAAAAAATATATCGCATTTTATTGACCTACCTATTTTATTTTAACTATGGCGGTAAATTTCAATGAATAATAACTTTATTAATAACACTACTAATTACCACCTTGTGCCTATTATATAATTAAACGTGTCTATTGTCTTTGATTGAACTTAACCTTACGTAAACTACGTACTTACGTAATGTCTGCTACCAGATACATTTATGTTTACCTACTTACAATCTTCTGACACAACCGATGTAGACGAGACGACACATATTATATGGCGTGGCGGTCTAAGCTCCGCCTGCGACGCAGGAGACAGCGGGTTCGATTTCAATAACCGTCTTTACCAAATGTTTGTATGATTTACAAATATTTGTTCCGGGCTTCTGAGTATTTTTTACGTTTAATGAAAACATATCTCTATGTAGGTATGTAACGTATTAAATAAATCAGCTGTGCCCATAACACAAGCTCTGCTTAGCTTGGGACTAGATGATGCTGTATGGATTGTCCAGCATTATTTATTCATATATTATGTAAATTCCTACATATGCATAGTTTTTCACATCATTGTCGATTATTACTTAAAAAGTACCTTATAAAAACAGTCGCTTATTTCGGTTTCTTTTGTTACTGCATAATGCCATCCATCATTCTCGATACTGATCCGGATATTGACCCTAGTTTCGCAAGCTTGCATTTATCATAGTGCCAGTTTAATGGATACCTTTGTTGGAATATTATTATCAGTTAGAGTAAAATTACGTAGTTAATTAAGACACCTTTGTAAACTATTTTCGACAGTGAGACGAACTATAGTATATCTTTTTAGGGTACCAAAGGGTAAAATAGGACCTTAGTACTACTGCAAAGAGAAGAGACTCCGCTGTCGATCCTTCTGCTTCCAGGCTTTATCTCATGAACCATGATATATGAAAATAATATATATTATGTCTCCAATTTTCTTTCACAGCACCTAAAGTGGCACCCCCACTTATTTAATCATATAATTCCGTTAAACAAAGGAATTTCCAAAATTCACACGTACAGTTTGTTAAACCTATCATATCATATTTTTTATGCATCTGTAGTAGTTTCATTTTGTCTATTTTAGGAAGAAATACGAAAACAGTGTTAGGTGGCCACCAGAGGCAACTTCGTATCTCTTCCTAAACTTTGTTATAAGTTATCTCCATAAGTAGGAAGTAGTCTCAGGTATTTCAGATCATAAACTTAAAATTGTAATTTTTAATTTCTTTCAATTTCTTTAAAATAGGTACCTAGCTTAAGTATACTTAAGTTAGGTAGGTATTTAAAAGAAATTTATTTAATTAATAAATTATAATTATATAGAGGTAATATAATTTAAATTAGGTATTTTAAAGAAATTTAATTTCTTGGTATTTTAAAGAAATTGAAAGAAATTAAAAATTACAATTAACTTAAGTGTACTTAATTTTAAAGAAATTTAAATAAATTAAAAATTACATTTTTAAGTTTAGGATCTGAAATAAAATATAGGATATTAAATTTGGAAATATTAACCTCTAAGGAAGTTAAATAAGGTGGTAAAGTTCGTAAATAATATTCCTTGGAAAATAATTATTCCTTGGTTTGGTTCACTCTAAACTTGGTACAAATAAACTGCAAATTAAATAAATAAACATGTATATTTTATTTTAACGAAACTATGCCTAGGAGACCTGCAGTAAATTTCTGAAATTTGTCAAAAAAAAATCCATGCGGGCGAAGCCACGGGGCAGTATATTAATATACCTAAACATTTCCAAACTCAACGGTATTTTATGGCTTCTTATACATCCTGGTT
This sequence comes from Eupithecia centaureata, assembly GCA_944547425.1. Taxonomy (NCBI): domain Eukaryota; kingdom Metazoa; phylum Arthropoda; class Insecta; order Lepidoptera; family Geometridae; genus Eupithecia; species Eupithecia centaureata. Next base: position 10,286,515 of record OX155695.1, on the reverse strand, counting down.
GCATGCAGTTCGTCCTTTTTATTTTTCGCGTCCGACCCTGACGTTCCATCGTCGATCGTCTGGCTTCAGGACCACATGTTGTAAACATGGTTAAATCACTACATAGTATATAACAAAGTCGCTTTTTCTGTCCCTATGTCCTTATGTCCCTTTGAATGCTTAAATCTTTAAAACTGCGCAACGGATTTTGATGCGGTTTTTTTAATAGATAGAGTGATTCAAGAGGAAGGTTTAAATACTTATAATAAAACCGTGCGAAGCCGGGGCGGTTCGCTAGTTCATTTATATAAGTAAGTAATCATAATAACGGTGGCTAAATGTATTTTATTTAAAACGACAGTCCTAGTTTCAGTATAAAACCATCGTATTATTATAAATATTTATGTACGGGTATTTATCGCGTTTATTTACCTATTTTTCCCGACGTTTCGACAGGTTTACACACTGCCGTGGTCACGGGATGACTGGAGTAACTGGAGCTACCGCCTCTGCGAAACGGGGTCAGCTGTTCCGTCCGGCGACTCGAGCAAGATTCTTGCTAAATCTTGGGAAAAATAGGTAAATAAACGCGATAAATACCCGTACATAAATATTTATAATAATGTGTTCTGATCGCGTAAGTTTAAAAAACTGAAAAACCATCGTAGTTTGATGAATTCATAATGCATGTAAGAGAGTTGTCTACAAAAGTATTATTATAATTTCCTTTATTGAAATATTTATTAAAATTTCCTCGACTAAAGAGATATTAAAATTTCTATAAATAGTCAAGGAAACTATTGAACCAGTACTGGCCAGATTAAAGTCAGAGCACCTCTCACAAAGATAACACAGCCTATTTATGATGAATATTGTCAAAATTAGAAAATTCATCATAATCACCTACATCAGTCTACGACTGGACATAGGCCTCCCCTAATGAGCGTCATAGCGCCCTGTCTTCAGCTTGCCGCATCCAGCATCTGCCAGCAGTCTTTCGCAGATCGTCATCCCACCTAACAGGACTACGTTAGTCGAATCGCGGCCTCCACTCAGACACGTTTTACCCAACAATCTTGTACCGTTACAAGATTCATTACAACACGTTATAGTCGAAATTACAGAATAGGTACAAGAGAATAGGTAAATTAGTATTCTACTGAAGAGTTCTTTTTACTCCACTTAACAACTTCGCACGCTACCACCGAGGTCGGGGCAAGATTCTACGAAGTTTGGACCCATTTTCGAACAATGTTTTTAATTGAAAACCTTCGGCTTGTTAAATAACTAGTTTAAAGCTGGGTTAGGTACTGGACAATCGGCACATTGCAGCGTCACCTAGCCCCAAAGTTAGAAGAGCAAGTCTTGTCGGTACTAGATAATTGGTATAATTAAAACAAAATATACATATATGAGATCTTGTTAAACATACCTACTTGAAAAAAAAATTGTAATGAAAGCGTTCTCTAAATAAAAGTTTTAAAGATATCGTAAATCGTAGCCCGTAGCCAAATATCGTAGCTTCGTAGCCCGTAGCACAATACTCAACCTTCCCAAATATATTGATAACTTATTTTAATTGGAAGTATCGTAGTTTTGAACGAATACTTAGTTTGTTATGTTTTAATCACTAATTGTAAAAGCTGTATGTACCTGTAAAATTTTACAAAAATAAATTATGTATCTTCAAAAAACTCACCAATTTCCACCAGATTTCAAACAATCACCGTTTCACTTTCCAATCCCGCCAAAACAACAGCGCGCGAAATTTAAAATTTGGCCAATTGATATTTCAAACTCTTCAAACCCTTATTGTTATCAAAATAGGTTGTCTAACAATTTTAAAACTCGATTTCGTAAACAACCTCTATGCTAAACAAAATAGGTTGAGAATTCATCACTATACAACCTCTATGGTTAACAAAATAGGTTGTAATGGTGCGTGCGCCGCGTCGTGTCTTGCGGTCACAACTAACCTGCTTATTGTCCTTACCAGCCTTGAAAGCTACTGAAAGCCCCACTACTGTAGGTATTATCATGAATAATTCGATCTCGGCCTTTGTTCTTGTGCCATTGATAAGAGCTAGGATATCCGAAATGTATAGGAAATGGAGATAGTAATAAACATGACTGGTTAGCTAGATTTTATATCCTGCTTAAGTACTCGTATACTACATAGAGAAATATAATCTTTTTGCGTTTATAGGTTGGCTGGTTCCTAGACAGAGAGGCTAGCGCTTAAGAATGAAAAAGTTTCCAATTTCATGAGTTTTATGGCGGTGGTTGATGTTTTTTGATGAAATTGTTATAATTAATTAAACTGCCGATCTTAAACTTATGTCTATCATATAAATGATTTTAAGTTATGAGGTTTATGCACGAGGACAATCCATTTTAATTTTCTCATTTTTGCGAAATTGTAGTAAAGTTTGGTAACGTGTTTTGTTTTTCCACTTTCGAAAGAGCTTCAAGAGGTTCAAATGAAGATAAGCTCAGTAACCAAGGAGATTCGATTCGCAACTTTTTGCGACGCGCAGACGGATTCTCGCCCGCTGGGCCACTGAGGTTGATTAACAAGTGGTCAACTTCAGTGACGTTTCATTATTTTCAAAGTTATCTGTTCATTCAAAGAACTAGCGACCCACCCCGGCTTCGCACGGGTTCATTGCTATGTATTATATATTATGCATGTATAATCCTCGTATATATATAGACGACCGATGTGGCGCGGTGGGCGAAGGTCCGCCTGCGACGCAGGAGGTTGCGGGTTCGATTCCCGCCTCGGAACAAATTTGTGCACGATCTGCAGAAATTTGTTTCGTTGGTCTGGGTGTTTAATATGTATAATAAAAAATATCTATTTATGTAGTTTATTGTATTAAGTATATCAGTCATCTAGTACCCATAACACAAGCTCTGCTTAGCTTGGGGCTAGATGATGCTGTGTAGACTGTCCGGAATTATTTATTATTATTATTATATGTATATATCCATGTATAGGCTCACACAGACAGCGTTCGTTTTGTACTATGATTTATTTTATTACTATTTGTTTTATACTGATAGAACAGAAAATATTAATTGTAGTCGGGTGATATTATTTGCAACTTTGTAATATCGTGAATAACAATTATTCAATTATTTTGCTCAATGCAAATGCGTGCTGCCTTAGTTATGCAGGAAATAAATGCAAACTAGATAAAGCTAGCTGAGATAAGACTCCTTTACACTTGTATTACAACTAAAGAAAAAGGTTTAAACTAAAGAGAAGATTTACAAAAAATATTAAAGAGGTTATGAACAAGGAGTCTTTATTATTATTAGCGTCGTCTTGCCGTTCGGTACCGTGGGAGAGTTAGAAATACTTAAATAACCTTTCAATAAAAAAAATCTTCAAAAAATGGTACAATTAACAGGAAAACTTGCCATCTTTTCTCTAAATAAATTAATTCAGAAATGAATGGAAAACTTTGCGGTATATTTCATTGATGTAATGATCATGCCTTGAATGAATCAACAGAACAATAATGGCAATTAAAAGATGTCATCGAGGTGATTTACAGAAACCTTCGTGCGTAGTTTGGATTTTTTACAGATCTTACTGTTCTAGGAAGTTAATTGTGGCCACGATATTTAGTGAAATGGAAACAAAAATACTTATTACTTACGAAGACGTTAATAGATTCATTGGAACACATGTGCGAAGTAAGGGAAGTCAGTATCAGGGTAATTGTAAGTGTATGAATGCAATGATACGAAGCAATTCGTATAAGTAATTGCATTTAGTGATACGAATTCAATTCGTAGTTTGCCATCACACACCCGAAATTTATGTAAAAATTGGGTATTTCTGGATGAACATTTTGGTAAACAGACAAATTTTGAAAGGGACAACTTGGAAAACCGCGTTACTCATAGGTATAAGCACAGAAATCTAAAACTATTTACAATCTAAAGTCTAGAAGTTAAACCGAAAATTATTTAGCTTTCTGTTTATATATGTAGAGCTATATAGTATTCAATAACTTAGGGGTGGGTCTATGTACAGCAGTGGACTAATATAGGCTGATGTTGACGATACCTAAATAGGTACGTGATCGGATATAAGATATAAGATAAAATAATCGGATATAAAATCGTCGACTTCAATAAATATGATGATAACTGAAGTAAGAATGATCGATCGCTTTTTAAAGAATGCTATTAAATACATTGTCAGGTTTAATTAAACGCACACATGTCATAATCACCGCATAGCTTATAGAAATTATTGTAGGAATACGCCATGTTGACCTAGTATACGTCGTAATTTATTTTTATACCATCATCGATATGAGACAAAGTAACATTAATTGCAAAAAAGTGTGCTAATTTTTTTGCAATTAGGGTCTCATCAACCGACTTCAAAAAAAGAAGGATGTTCTCTATTTGATTTTGATTATATTTTCGTATGGTCTAGTGTGGTAAATATTAACTTGTAGGGTATCAAAAAATAATGTTAATTAAAAAGTAATAACGTCACTTAGCCTCTGAGGGGGTTAATTAGGGTGGAAAGTTTGTACATTATGGTACATTATTTTTCCTTGGTTCGATTTACTCAAAACTCGGTATAAATAAGCAATAAAATAAATAACTGTTCAATTATTTATGCATATTTTTTATTTATACAAAATAACTCCTAGGGGTCGTGTAATACATTTCTGAACTTTGTATAATAAAAACTCTGGTTCGCGGGCGAAGCCGCGGGGCGCATTTAGATTATAATAAAGCCTTAAGAAACACAATTTCAGATGAGCATTAAAATCTTGTAAAAGTTCACTATTTTGTGCACTCGAAATTAGGTAAGTACCATATAAGTTAGCAAATCACAAAATAATATTGTTAAGGTAAATTACTATAAAAGATGTATCAGTGAAGGAATCCAATTCACTGCGTTTTACTCTCGCTTGTCTTCTGTCCTGCCTTGATTTCTCAAAACGGGCATAATAAAAATACTTTGTTCATTGATATTAATTGCTCATAACATGGTTCACGTTACAATTTACACGATGCAGACCTATTTATTGAAGTAAAATCGACATTCCGGTACAATAAATAAGATATATGGTTTTATGGGTAGAAACTTCCGCTGTGACAATGTCATTTCGATTATATTATACACGGAGATTTCTCCGTAAAAACTTGTAGGTAGCTGCCGATTTGGAATTTTAATCTATGGGCATTTTCGTAGAAATTTGTCCCGGTTACAAAATGGAGTGAAAAAAATAAAGATCATTTTAGGAATATCTAACTTATTTAAAATGATTCGCCTTTCCTTAGAGATTTATGTGATAGCAGCAAAATAACAAACAAATAGCATTTTCAAAGGATATTTAACTTTTAAGAGATCAAGAGGTACACCAGGTTTCCATTTGGTTACTTTTTTAAAAATTAAATAAAATAATACCACAATAATCCTCAATGAATTTAATATGTTTAATTGATTTAAAAACATGATATTGAATAGAAAATAAAACCTAACGATGAAGAAAAGCATTAGTTATTTTTATTTAAGCCAGAACATATCCACTTTGTTACTTTTGGGAAACTTTGCAATGAAAACATTGTGTTTTAAGCATGATAAAGCAGTCTCAGGGACCGCATTTTTTTTCATCGAATAGCTCTTGTAATACTACAACAAAAATAAAAAAAAAATCAGCGAGTGCCCTTTAAAAAAATCGAGAAAAAAATTATTTTCCCAATTAAAAATATGAGACAGTTACAAAATGTAAAGGAGCAGTTACGTAATGGATGACGTAAGGCTGGTTTTACAATGTTCGAAATTTTTCTCCTGAAAATCTATTATTCTTGTAGTTTTACTTTTTTCGGTATTTATTATTCCTATCACATTAATCAGAGAAATGTTGTGTCGTGGTTTATTTGTCGTGGGTTCTTCATCTTTATCAAGTGCTTCATCACCACAAAATCGTAATTTAAACATCAATAAAACTTCTAGATTTAAATTTAAATTAATTTTTTTTAGCATATATACGATTTCATTTTTGAAACCAAGATTTAATAAAATAAATTAAATATCATATCTTTGCATTTAATACGCTAGAACTCTTTGATGCTTTGTCAACAATTACTTGCCTTTATATTTCCATTTCGTAACTTTATCATTCCACATATACGTAACCAAACAAAATGGAAGAAACGTTCCCACGTCACCCGATCTAAAATTGCGTCTATTTTTATTTTCAAACAGTTGAGACCTTTGGAGACTCAATAATTCATTTAATACATTATACAGTAATCATTACGTTAATTTTATTTTACATAAACTCAAGCCTTATCAGTCTAAATCGCTGTTACAAACTGGAAGAAAAAAACGCTACGGTAACGCTCTCCAAGTTCAGACACGAATAATGACAGAACGCTCTTTGACAACCAATTTTAAACTGGTGGTATCGATGAGTCATGTTACCAGGAATAATAAATTCTGTGATTACAGTAGTTTTTTCAAAATAATACGGAGATATTGCAGTTACAAAATAGAATTCCACTTATGTCCAAAATCATGGGACACAATTTAATTGATAAAAAGTTTTTATTTTTGTATGAAAAGTCCCGCATTTCACGTTTAAATATGATGGCCTTCATATATTTAAACATAAATAATCCAGTTTTAGCCTCCATCCAAACCGAGTTAATAAATAATCTATCATCAAAAGTCGGTCCACCGCTGTAGGACAACCATTTTTAAGGGGTCTCGGAAGCTATTTTACTCTTATTTTACATTTTTTTGTATTAAAAAAGTTCTAATTATATGTTTTTTTATCGCAAATAAAACTATAAAACATAAAATAAGTATTTTAATATCTAGCAATGAACTAGTTTTTATGAAAAGTGTTAATGAACTTGTAGGACACCTAAAAAAACGCAGGGACGTTTTTTAAAAAAAATGCCCCTATAAGTGAACTAGCGACCAGCCCCGCCTTCGCACGGTTTTATTATACGTATACTTAAGGGCTCAAACACAAAACTGCGAGCTCGCATCGCATCGCAAATATCTGCGAGCTCGCACGATAACGTCCGATCTCATTTGCATCGCGCATTCCTGTCATATTACGTCATACTTGGTGACCCCCCCTTTTAGTCCGCTCTGAGACAACTTTAGCGAAAGATGCGCGGCGCCTGAGCCGCCTTCTTTGTGTTGTAAAAAAAACTGCTTCAGTTCTCAACTCATAGTAATTTCGAGTAAAATAGTTCCCTTCAGAGTTCATAATCGTATTAAATGGATGAATCCAGAATCTTCTTTTTCTTTTATATCTATTTAACAATAACAGCAGTGCAATTGGACCGATTTATGCAAAAATGATCCAACCCACAACCGAGTCAATTTCGAGTTTTTTTAACCTATGTAATCAGTATAAGGTATATTTTAACATATCAAAGACTCACACCTCTATGTTCACAAATGTGGAAAATCCATATGATCCAACCCACAACTGTGTTTCATGCCACTTGAATCATTTTTGTGTTGCTTTGGTTACCCTAACATATAACTGTTCGATTTTGCTACAATGATTCAAACTATAATATTAAGCTGGTCCATCAGTTCAAAGAGCTCAGAAAGCTATAGAAAGAGCTATGCTCGGAGTTTCTCTGAAGGATAGGATTCGTAAAGAATACATCCGAAAGAGAACCAAAGTTATCGACATAGCTCAAATAATTAGCAAGCTGAAGTGGTGGCAGTGGGCCGGCTATATCTCGCGAAGAACCGACAACCGTTGGGGTAAACGTGTTCTTGAGTGGAGACCGAGACTTGGCAAACGTAGTATAGGACGCCCTCCGGCCAGGTGGGATGACGATCTGCGAAAGACTGGTGGCAGATGCTGGATGCGTCAAGCTGAAGACAGGGAGCTATGGCGCTCATTAAGGGAGGCCTATGTCCAGCAGTGGACTAATATAGGTTGATTATGATGATGATGATATAAAACAAGTTAAGCTTTGACAAGTTAATATTTGAAATTGCTATTCCATCTAAGTACGTAAACGAAATAAACCATAAAGTTCAAAACACACAGAAGCCGGAGGCGTGGCGGAGGCGAAGGCGTGCCGGTTTTTCCTATGGCACCGCGTTCGCCACGGCCTGCGGTGTATGTGTAGGCTTTCATAGGATTCTATAGAATACAACTCGCACGCCTTCGCTTCCGCCACGCCTCCGGCTTCTGTGTGTTTCGTACTTTAACGAAAATAAATAAATAAAATAAAATAAGTACAGGGCCAGCAGATCTAATATTAGATACCAGATGATTGCATTGATTAATTTAAGAAACCGAAGGGAAGCTGCAATAATAGACGATGTAGATGGTTTATGTGATGAACCTTATTCTGATTTGGACGAGGAGTAGGGCCAATTTTGTTTGTTTTGTCTTTTAAAACACAAAAATGATTACTAATTTTTATCACACTTTGAATCATTTTTGCATTTTAATTTTCGCACCCTACATAGCTCTTTCCATACAAAATTAATTTTGTAATAATGATTCAGGCGCAAGTTTTCCCAATTATCTACTAAACTATTACAATTTATTCTTTATATTATTTATAGCAAAAAGTTGAGTTTACATAGCATTAAATTAAATTAAAATAACAACATTTTGTATTACAAAGCTAGAGAAATACCGCCACAAACTTAAATATCGATTATCTCGAAATGAGGTTTGTGTGGGTTGGATCATTTTTGCTTAATTCGGTTCAATTATCTTTTTGGGATCCATCTTACGCTTCCTAAAAACACGTCCAATACGGCTGACTAAACTTGAAGGTATGGTTACCCTACAAAACTGTTCGCCGCACAAATTCGCATCGCAGAAATTCGCAAATCAAGTTCGTGTGACATCGCATCACATCGCATCGCATCGCACCAAATCGCAGTTTTGTGTGGGAGCCCTAAACCTTCCGCTTGATTCACTCTAGGTATCTATTAAAAAACCGCATCAAAATCCGTTGCATAGTTTTAAAGATTGAATTATACATAGGAACAGAGAAAGCAACATAGCCCCAACCTAAGCAGAGCTTGTGTTATGGGTAGTAGAAACTACTAAATTACTAAACATTATTATATTATACTAGCTGGTACCCGCGACTTCGTCTGCGCATGATTAGTATTTGGAGTACTCGCGATTTTACTTGCGTAATTCCCTTTCCCGTGGGATTTTCGAGATAAAATAAAGCCTATTTCTTATTCCAGCTTATAATCTATCTCTGTGCCATTTCATCCAGATCCGTTCAGCAGTTTTTGCGTGAAAGAGTAACAAACATCCATCCATCTATCCATTCATACTTACAAACTTTCGCGTTTATCAGTTCAATTCAGTTTGTTTCCCCTGGGCTATACGGGTTTTCAAAAATTTCTCACTGCATCTGAACGACGACGCGTACACACGCGTCGTTCAGATGTTGGGAGAAATTTTTGAAAACCCGTATAGCCCAGGGGAAACAAACTGAATTCCGGGATAAAATGTATCCCATGTCCAATCGTCCCAAGTTCCATTCGAATTCATTCAATTCCGTCGTGATGCGTGGTTAAAGAATTTTTGTTCCATCCTCTCTCCCAGGGGAACCTTCCTGAATTTCGGGATAAAAAGTATCCCATGTCCTTCCTTGTACTATGAACTCAAATCGTCCTGAGTGTCATTCCAATTCATTCAGCAGTTTCGGCGTGATGCGCGGTAAAGGAATTTTACTTTCATACCCTCTCCCATGAGAACCTTACTGAATTTCGGGATAAAAAGTATCCTATGTCCTTCCTCGTAGTATGACCTATAATCATGCCGAGTTTCATTTCAATCCATCAAGTAGTTTCGGCGTGATGCGCGTTTACGATACAGACAGACAGACAGACAGACAGACAGACAGACAGACAGACATGAATAAAAAAAATACAATTTTGGCTTGAGTATCGATAATAGAGTGCCTTCCAAAAAAAATTTTCAAAATATCTTCAATGTACAGAATTGGACCTGTTACAGTTTTATTATAAGTATAGATTGATTTACTAAATACATTATACTACATAGATCGTTTTTTTAATTATACCTACATAGAAAACACCCAGAACCCCAGATCAAATATTTGCAGATCGTACAAAATTTTGTCCCAAGGCGGGAATCGAACCTGCTACCTCCTGCGTCGCAGGTAGACCTTCACCCACCGTGCCTCATTTCAATAGAAAGATTTATAATTTTGAGCTGATTTACTAGTTTTATTTCGTCATGGACCAAACAATATGTGGAAACACCATAATACTTACTTACCATTCTGCCATAAAATTGTCAAACTAAACTTGTCCTGTTAGCTTTGAAAAATAGTTATAAATAGGTAAACTCAAAAATCCACATAATTAGGTAATTTAAACCCCAAGGTCCTATTGGGCAATACAACGTCATCAAAATTAGAACGTAGGTATTTAAATATTATAGTGGTTTGATTTGAATATTTCTTTGGTAATATTGAAGGTATACCTGGTTGTATTGTTGTACTTATTAGTATTGCAGGGCCATATTTAGTGGGTGGGACGTGGATGTAAACAGCATAATATGTTAGCGATAAACTAGAAAACACATAACGATTACAATAAGCGGAATAACAATTCGTAATAATATCGTCGCTGTAGTTGGAAACTGGGAAACGTTGGAAACCGCGAGAAAAAATCTTATTAAGTGCTGTTTTTTTGTGGGTAAAATGGCGATAATACTTACGTACTCTATGATAATACTTTTGTGGCTTAAATTTCACTGAGCGTGGATTTAAAATTGGGAGATTAAAGTGTGGGAATGAAAAGGGGTTAAATTGTGGGATTAAAAAGTGTAGTATTAAAATGTGGGATTAAAGTTTTAGATTAAAAAGCGTATAGGATTAAAGTGTGGGATTAAAAAGTATGGGATAAAAAAGCGTGGGATTAAAGTGTGGGTAGTTGAATTACATTACGAACGAAGAACTATGAACTACTACATTACATATTACCTAGTTATTCTGAAACTGAAAATAGCAGCATTTTTCCATAGAATATGAGTTTTCTTTTAGAACGAAACCTTCGAGTTTGATTCCGATCCGCATTTACGGTTTTATAATAAATTTATACTTGAATATTAATATTGAAAACAGGGTTATCAAGCCCCAGATTAAGCTGGGCAAAGGCTTGTCTGTTTTCTTTTGCATAAATACCTGCATTACTTTGCGTAGCGTCATAATCATTATCATCAATATTATAGATCAACCTTTAATAATCCACTGCTCGACTCTATACAGCGCCGGTCAGCGCCATAGCGACCTGTCTTCAGCTTGCCGCATCGAGTATCTGCCAGCAGTCTTTCGCAGATCGTCAATCCCATCTGGCCGGAGGGCGTCCTCGTTTGTTTTGCCGAGACGAGGTCTCCACTCAAGAACACGTTTAAGTAGCTTTTAAAATAATTGTATTCGCGAAGTGCAACTTCTGTATCTATTCTGTACAGGGTTCAAAGCGATAATTTAATTATCAAGATAAACCGCATCAGAATCCGTTGCGTAGTTTTAAAGATTTAAGCATACAAAGGGACACAAGGATTAAATCCATTCGGTTGTCTTCTTCTTGAGATATAGCCAGCTTAATGCTACATCAGCTTGTTAATTTTTTGAGCTATGTCGATAACTTTGCCCATAACACATAACTTTTCTCTGTCGGATGTATTCATTACGAATCCTTCGAAGAAACTCCGAGCATTCCATAGCTCCTTACGCCTGTTTGTCGCGTAGGCTGTTAAACCTAATAATATTTCCACCGAGCCTACAAGTTTGCTGTCTCAACTATAACAAAGTGCATAAAACCAGTCTGACCAGGGTTAAAACGGGTACCTTTACTCACGGTATAAAAGGAGTAAAACTACAGGAGACTGGGTGCCTACTCTGGTTCTTTTATCCGCAGTTGAGAAGTACCTACGGCTGCAAATTGTAACTCTTAGCTCCTCCCGTTTAGGTTCTTTCGCACGATTAATGATTGTATGTATGCATCACTGTCAAATACCTAACTGCATTTGCATTGCAATCAAAATGCATGCATTAAAAGTAAAAATACGAATTTCAAACAAACAACATACCTAACAAGAGGTACTAGCTCCGATATTTGTTTTATCATATTATTAGCAGCGCCTCGCGATTTCCCGTTCCCGTGAGAATTCCGGGATAAAATACAGCCTATGTGTTATTCCAGACTATAATTTATAATTATTTTTTTTGTGCTTCAAGACTGCAGGCAGATATTGGATGCGGCAAGCTGAAGCGCTATGGCGCTCATTAGGGGAACCCTATGTCCAGCAGTGGACTGATATAGGTTGACCATTTGATGATTTGTTCTGTGATGTATTCTGTTTTGTGTGCCAATAAACAAATAAACTAGACACACCTCAGAAGCTACCATGTAGTTATATTATGAATTTCGAGCCAAAATTACAGTGTTCGTACTTTGACTTAGTATCAAAATCTCAATTTAGACGAATGAATTAGTTAAAAAGAAATCTTGTCTGTGAGTAGGTATAACTTTTACCCTGAAGAAAAATTTAAATTGTTTTTTTTTTTATTTAAGTACCAACCAAACGTATGAAGAGAAACACGAAATTTGGGGGTACATTTTAAATTTTTCTTGTCTGTGAGTATAGCTTTTTACCCTGAAGAAAAATTCAAATAGTTTTTTTGATTTCAGTACCATCCAAACGTCTCAAGAGAAACATGAAAATTTAGGGTTTATTTTGTAATCATATTACTCAAACTCAAGGAAAATGTAAATTTAATTTATTTTAAGATTTTCCTTATTAGTTATCTGTTTTTAGTTTCTCAGTCGCTGTACTACAGTAGACCTCCAGGAAAAGGGAAGGCAAGGGAAGCGAAGGTCGTTGCATCCTTCTTGACCTTAAGTACTTGTAGGGCCTGGGGATTCCCGCAGGCTCTCTCTATTTACGACAGAAAACATAAAAATACTCAATCCAATGATTATTTATTTTGTATAATAAGTAATTGCACTACAACAACAAAACAACCCAAAAATTTAGCGACAGTGGGCGGTTTTATTCAGACATCCTTGAATGGATAGGATCTTTTTTGCATTGCATGCAGTGTTGCTCGTGAGCAACATATTATGATGTCTCAAAATCTATAGGCTTTCGTTTCGTTTTTATTTTAACGATAATAGGCATCCTAAAATACATTACTTAGATACATATAATTTTTTTTAAAAGTAGGTTTAGTTTAGTTTATTTATTTGTACCATAGGAACATTATAGAACACTTGGTATAGTGTAGTTTACAGTAAATTATTATAAAAATACACACTACTTAAATCAAATTGAAAAAAATATGTTAAATAATCAAAAAGGTACATGGGTATAACAAAATTCGGCTGTATAGAGGCCTTGTCAAAAAAATAAAAATAAAGAATAACAGAGTTCGTAGTCACGGAAACGGTACTTACAAATCAGATACAGATCAGGTACTGACAAATTAAAATAAATAAGACCTTTATTAACAACGAAAGTTACAATCAAGGAATAGAAAAATAAAACTAGTATTAACAATTGAAACAATTGAGCTAACTGCAGACGGTTGCAAGCAGTCTAAAGGTAGCTCAATTGATCCATGTCAATACCAGTCGAAAGCGTCCCCAAGACACTGGCTGCATTATAAAGTCAATAAAATTATTGTTCTAAGGTTCGATTAGCGTGATAAGATAACCAATCGGTAGGTAGGTACCCACCTAAAGACAATACGTAGGTCACCAAGTATGTAGGTACCTACCTACCTACGTTGTAGCTTGGATCTGGTCACGATACCGGAAAGGCACCTTGTTAATACCATCTAGACTATGTTATTGTGGATATTTAATTTACGATCGGTGTAGGTTATCAGTTTAATTGATGTACATACTTGTAATATATTGGTAAATGAACCATTTTATGTTGCATTTTATGTAGCTCAAAGAATTAGCAAGCTGAAGTGGCAATGGGCCGGACATATCTCGCGAAGAACCGACAACCGTTGGGGTAAACGTGTTCTTGAGTGGAGACCGCGACTCGGTAAACGTAGCGTAGGACGCCCTCCGGCCAGGAGGCCAGGATCTGCGAAAGACTGCTGGCAGATGCTGGATGCGTCAAGCTGAAGACAGGGCGCTATGGCGCTCATTGGGGGAGGCCTATGTCCAGCAGTGGACTTATATAGTTTGATGATGATGTTGCTATTGCCTATCTATACAAACAAACAGGTATTATAAAGAGGAAAGATTTGGATTTTTGTATGTATGTAACGAATAAACTCAAAAACTACTGGACAGATTTCAAAAATTCTTTCACCATTAGAATGCTACATTATCCCTGAGTAACAAAGGCTATATTTATAAGTATCAAAAAAGAGGGATTCCTACTAAAACCTTAGTAATGCAAACCAAGGTGCAAAAAATATGCTACAAAATGGGGGCGGCGGCCATTGACTCTCCTGTACTATTATTTATTGTGTGACTCTACGTTTTGCCCAAAATTGAGGCAAAATGTAAAAAATATTTAAAGAACAATAAATTTAATCGTGGTACGTCGGATGACGGAGACGAGTCGCCACGAGGTGCCAAGAGTCCTGCAAGGTCTAAAGAAAACAAAGCACTTTGACTTTTGACTTATAGTGTGACTTATAGTCACCATCTCACTAGCAACCACTATCGCAAAGGTGCTTGACAGTTTGCTTAATAACATTCTCTTGCAACATGTCAACCTGCACGATGCTCAGTTTGGTTTTAGGGCAGGGCTATCTACAGAGAGTGCGATTTTGGCACTTAAGCAAGCTGTCAGGTACTATACTGACAGAAAGACCCCGGTTTACGCTTGTTTCCTGGATTTATCCAGGGCCTTTGATACTGTTCTGTATCACAGGCTTTGGGAAAAGCTAGGAGACGAGGGCATACCGGGTGAAGTTGTTTCCAACATGAGATATTGGTACAAGAGTCAAAAAAACCAGGTGAGATGGGCTGGCGCTCTATCTGAGGAATATGGCCTAGAGTGCGGAGTGCGGCAGGGCGGAATTACTTCGGGGCTGTTATTTAATTTGTACATGAATAAACTCATCGTTGAGCCATACAGGCTGTATTATTGATAATGTTTGTTTAAACAACATAAGTTACGCTGACGATATGGTGCTGCTGGGCCCATCGGTGGGTTCTATTCAAAAACTCTTACATATTTGTGAGAGCTATGCGGCTGAACATGGACTCACATACAACTCAAAAAAGAGTGAAGTCCTTGTATTCAAGAGTGGAAATAAAAGGCCAGCCTATGTTCCGCCCGTATTGCTTGGTGGTGCGGCTCTGAAGGTGGTTAGTGCGTTTAAGTACTTAGGACATATTGTTAACTAGCTGGTGCCCGCGACTTCGTCTGCGCATGATTAGTATTTCGAGTACTCGCTATTTTACTTGCGTAATTCCCTTTCTCGTGGAATTTTCGGTTATTCCAGCTTATAATCTATCTCTGTGCCAAATTTCATCCTGATCCGTTCAGCAGTTTTTGCGTGAAAGAGTAACAAACATCCATCCATCTATCAATCTATCCATCCATCTATCTATTCATACTTACAAACTTACGCGTTTATCAGTTCAATTCAGTTTGGTTCCCCTGGGCTATACGGGTTTTCAAAAATTTCTCAAAGCATCTGAACGACGCGTATGTACGCGTCGTCGTTCAGATGCTGCTGAACCAAACTGAATTCCGGGATAAAATGTATCCCATGTCCAATCGTCCCGAGTTCCATTCGAATTCATTCACTTCCGTCGTGATGCGTGGTTAAAGATTTTTTCTTTCACCCTCTCTCCCAGGGGAACCTTACCGAATTCCGGGATAAAAAGTATCCCATGTCCTTCCTTGTAGTATGAACTCAAATCGTCCCGAGTTTCATTCCAACTCATTCAGCAGTTTCGGCGTGATGCACGGTAATGGATTTTTACTTTCATACCCTCTCCCATGAGAACCTTACCGAATTCCGGGATAAAAAGTATCCTATGTCCTTCCTCGTAGTATGACCTATAATCATGCCGAGTTTCATTTCAATCCATCAAGTAGTTTCGGCGTGATGCGCGTTTACGATACAGACAGACAGACAGACAGACAGACAGACAGACATGAAAGAAAAAAATTACAGTTTTGGCTTGAGTATCGATAATAGAGTGCCCTCCAAAAAAAATTTTCAAAATATCTTCAATGTACAGAATTGGACCTGTTACAGTTTTATTATAAGTATAGATGACTCCCTAACTGATGATGCAGATGTTGAGAGGGAGCGTAGAGCTCTGGCTGTGCGGGGGAACATGATCGCGCGTAGAATCGCACGCTGCTCGAGAGAAGTGAAAGTGAGGCTATTTAAGGCATACTGCCAGTCGTTCTACTCGAGCAGCCTCTGGCTGAAAACTGTACCCGCCGCGCAGTCAGCGCTCTACGTGTCCAGTATAATAACATTTTCAGGATGCTGATGCGGCTGCCTCGCTTTTGCAGCGCATCTGCTATGTTCGCGGAGGCGCGCACGGACGACTTTTACGCGATTATTCGCAAAAAAGTCGCATCCCTTTCTCAGCGCGCGCGAGGCAGTAGCAACAGCATCCTGCAGCAGATGTTTGTATCCCGTTTGGACTGTCCCATCCAAAACAAATGGATGAGGATAGTAATGGGAAGCAACTCAATTTAAGTTAGGTTAGTAATTAATTATTTTAAGTTATTTTATGTGTTCTAGTTATTTAAGTTTAGGTACCTATGTAATTGAATTGTATATGATTTAATTTTTGACTTTGTTTTAGTTAAGATTACATTATAATTAGATTTTAATTGTGTTATGGATTATCAATTTATCTGAAATAAATGAGTTAATAATAATAGTACCCTTTATGCAGGAACAAGCGCGAAGGAGAAGAAGAAGAAGTTGAAAAGTAAGTACCTACTTTAGACCTGAAATAGCATCAAACACTGCTTAATCAGCATTATCTTTTCTATTGGACTTGTAATTGATAATGTACCAATTTCATAAAAAGGCTTCGGCGCTGTAGGTTTGCTTCCCGCTTGGGACAAATTTTTTGTGCGATCAGATATTTTTCCGAGTGTTCTGGGATTTATCTATGTATACTAAATATATATTTCCCTCTAACTCCGACATATTTATATAATGTACTAGCGACCCGCCCCAACTTCACACGGTTTTATTAAAAAAAACTGCATCAAAATCCGTTGCGTAGTTTTAAAGATTTAAGCATTCAGAGGGATATAGGGACATAGGGACAGAAAAAGCGACTTTGTTTTATATTATGTAGTGATGAAGTACCTATTGATATACTTCATCACTACATAGTCTAGTAACCATAATAAAACTTCAAGGTGCTTGTCTGAGGGTAAATAATGCTGTGTGAATAATCCAGATTTTTTTTATGAATTTACGATTACGCAATTTAATTCAAGGATCGTCTATTTACATAGAACAATCTAACCAAACCATTGACTCGTAAATAATTACTAATACCTACCTTGAAGGTCATGCATTCCTGCCATACTTTCACTGACTTTATTTCCTAGTTTTTTTATCATCATCATAGTAGTACCCGTACTAGTTAGTCCACTGCTGGACATAGGCCCAATGAGTGCTAAAGTTTTAGTATAATGTACCTACATAGGTATATATATGAACTAGTGCCTATAACACAAGCTCTGCTTAGCTTAGGGCTAGATGATGTTGTGTGGATTGTCCAGCATTTATTATAGCTACATGATTGGAATACAAAAATCAACGTCATCTCTGTTATTTCGATAGATTGCACAACATTAAGAAGTCTAACTAAATCCAAATGACTCCATAAATAACGGCGAGGTCGCATTCTTAGGTTCTCATCAATTGTTGTACCGGGTAAGTAATTAGACTAGTAGCAAAGTGGGTGTGCCACGCGACAGAACTTAGAAACAAGTTGAGGATACTTGACGAGCTCTTGCGAAGGAGGCTGTGAGATGGCTGTGAGTTTGATTCCCGCCTCGGGACAAATGTTTTACGATCTGCAGAGTTCTTGGTGTTTTCTTTAGTAAAAACAAGTACTTAGATTCGAAACGACACAGAAGGGAAATGTATAGCCAGCGTCTTGAGGACTTAAGTTTTTATTTCTCATTATTATGTTCAGTAAAAATAAGGTACCTAAATGCTCTTTATTAACAACGAAAATTACAATCAAGGAATAGAAACAAATTAAAACCAGTAAAACAATTAGGATAACTGCAGACGGTTGCAAACACTCTAAAGGTAGGTCAACTGATCCATGTCAATCGGAAGCCACCAGTCACCAGAACCAGTCGGAAGCGTCCCCAAGACACTGGCTGCATTACCAAGCTGTATGGCAATGCTATGCGCTGAGCCAGATACTCACCAGCTCTTGGGTGACGCGATGTTAGTCTATAATTAGGTATTTGCTTGCATAGTTACTGTTATTTAATCATGTTGTGTATACATATTTAGGGATACAATCTAGACTATTAAATTATTTTATATAAGTATTATTATTGATTGTATTCTGTTTTGTGTGCCAAATAAATAAATAAATAAAATATATATTGTTTTGACATAATTTAAAGCGGTATTACACTACACGTTATTCAGGGCCCTAACTACCGGGCCGTGAATATTGACTGGGTCCGGGTCCGTCCCTTAGGGACCCTAAATGTTATTACAGCACTCTTAGTTAGGGTTAGGGTCCCTGAATACCGTGTAGTGTAATACCCCTTTTAGCTGGAGAAGTCCCCGGCTCCTGAAACACGTTTAGGATCTTATGGACTTATGATATCGCTAATTCTTTTTTGTTGTGTTTGTTATTGTCAGGCTGTTGTCAGGAGAAGGTTCTTTTGAAATAAAATTTGAAATAAATAAGAGAATTGAGCGGAAAATCGAATTTAATTTTTATAATTAAGATAGGACAAAATCTGTCGGGTCAGCTTCAGCTAGTCACTACATAGTATATAACAAAGTCGCTTTTTCTGTCCCTATTTCCATATGTCCCTTTGACTGCTTAAATCTTTACGCAACGGATTTTGATGCAGTTTTTTTTTAATAGATAGAGTGATTCAAGAAGGTTTATACGTATAATAAAACCGTGCGAAGCCGGGGGGCGGGTCGCTAGTATATAATAAAAATCTCACTGTACACTCCAGCATTATTAAGTAATTATTTTTAAAACTGCCTCTATTTTACAATTCGGTTGGAAGTTGCGTAGTCGATACTCGAATCGGGACAACACGAAGGCTCTGCGAATCGTGACAGGTTTCACACAAGGTAACAAGGCTTCGATCTAGCATTGAACACTTCTTGAGGTGACAGTTCTGATCTGACCACCTTGAGAGAGAAATATGGAGATTGTATTAGCGCTTGAAAATGTTAAGTCCTGTACTTACTCGGTTTAAGAATCCAAGGTATATTTTGTAAACAAAGGTCCTTTGTAGATTCCTAGATATTTTTCGTAAACAAAGGTAAGCTCCTTTTTCAAAATATCTAGATTTCTAAAATTTCAAAGAAATTTTCTATATAGCATATTTATGTCCCTATTTTTTATTAAAAATAATAATAAAATAATATTATAATAAAATGTAACGACCTCTAGCGTGACGTGAGCTGAACTACAAGACTTACGCGTCAGTAGAAGGCGCTCAATAAATGAAATCGGAAGCTGAAGCCAGCCCACCAAGTGCTTCAGAAGTCCTCTACTAGATGGCGTATGGCGCTAAAACAAATTCTTAAAAACTAACTATAAATTTAAAAATTAATAGAAATAATATTTACAAATAATATAAAAAGAAGAGATCCAGGAAAAGAGCCCTGTAGGACTCCTGATGGAATCCGTAAAGGTGTGAAGGTGTAGGTACCCATTTAAAATCACAGTCGTTGATTTTGAAAGTAAGACAAAAACCATCGAAACAAGTCTCCTCTTATTCCAACAGAATGTAATTTATTTAGGAGTATAATGTGGTCTATCCTGTCGAATGCCTTGCTTTAATCGGTGTAGACAACATCTACTTGAGCTCTGACGTATTGTGTGATAGATACTAATCACACAGAAGCAAATTAGATGTAGTTGATCTACCTTTCAGAAAACCATATTTGTTCTCAGAAAAGGTGCGCCTAAAAGCGGAATCGAAATGGTTGTCACTCATAATGCTCCACAGCAAATATACACAGCTTAAAAATTGGACGATAGTTTTTGACGTTACATTTAGGGCTCTTTTTGTACCTTATACACACAGATTTCCAGATATCTGGTACAGTAACCTCCTTCATAGATCTTCTTCTGTATAAAATAGTAAGTGGAGATGCTAGGATGCGTGACGTGCACGCACACCTACACTGAGAAAAATAACTTTCGTGATTACGAATAATTTTAAAGGAATTCCAGCAATTTTATCCGTATTCCCAACAAAAACGGACCAAGAGCATAAGAATAAGAACAGACTAGAAGGGAAACTTCGCTCCGAACGCGCTCAAGGTCACGATATTAGCCTACGCGATTCTGCACGTTAAACGTGCAGTAGGGCTAGTGTCACAGCCGGCGACGCCGCACGCGGATTTTAATATTTGTGTATGTTAGGTACCTACCTCTATAATATGACGTCATGGTCAAGTTATTGTGGTGTGATCGGTTGTAACAATAAAAGATAATGCATATTATATGATAATACATACCCTATGTAAGCAATATTTTTTAAATATTATTGTGTTTTAGTAGGTTCCTATCTAACTAATTAGGTAGGTACCTAATCAAAGGAACGTGAACATAGTTCTTTGACCTTTTCTCACTCGCCTCGCCTCGCGACGACAGCGCGGCGGCGGCGGGGCGCGGCGGTACAATGCAGTAGCAACCCTGGCAAAACGCCTGGACGACAGAGGGGCGTAACGAGGTGAAGGGGGAAGTAGGTATATAAATGGCGGCGTTTGGGACTAGATCAGAAAAGAGTCCTTTCTACGTAGTTATTATTTATTCTTATGCCAAGAGTTCTTACTAAAAAGTTGTGCGTAAATCCTAACAATTTATCAATAAACTGGTCACCAAGGAACATCATTACAATAGCACGACAATACAAAGTGCTGTAAACTCTTGTCTTATCGTTACACGTCATAACAAAACGTCGTGACTAACTCTCTGCTCGTGCCTAATAATCATTACTAGAAATGAGTTTCCATCATGATGGGAATGACACAGAGTGCTGCATACTCTTGTGTTGTCATTACGCGTTATAACATTTTGTCATGAAGAACTCTGAATATTCCTAACAGTAATGATGAGAAATCATGAGGGGAATGATAGAAATTGTTGAAGTCATATTAATATATCATTATTTGAATGTCATGTTGTTGTGGACATCATGTTAATTAGTAGAAATTTCCTAATAATATTTGTGAAACTGACCTACCCTAATTGTTGTTAGTATTGTAAGGATAAGGTGCGACCTCTTTTATCTTGAAACTTTTCGATCCGTCATGTCAAATCTGTATGCTTTACTATATTATTAGTATACGTAGGACCAAAATATTGGAATCCAAATAAAACGGCGCTTTGAACTTGGCAAAGGTACTTCATCAATAAAGTACGAAGTTCGAAGCGCGGTAGAACTGTTGATTGATTTCGACTTGCAATAAACTCTATTGCAAGTCGAAGACAACCAACCAACCGAGCTCAGCAAGGAACATAATACTCTCTACCGAGAGGAGCTCAGTGTAACAAAAATCACTGCCACCTTATAGCCGACACCCGTGCGTTCTCGTCAGCGCGATCTAGCCTTCGTCCACTTTTACTAGCGATATCTAGTTAATTTTTATAGGAACTAACCAGATCCCGATCGATACCTAACAAATACAATAAGTACCTAGTTATTCTTGATTTTCCATTTCCAACATGTAAGTTTGGTATGACAGCACGAATGTTTGTCATGACAGCACGAAAGTTTGTCATGACAGCACGAAAGTTTGACATGACAGCACGATAGTTTGTCATGACAGCACGAAAGTTTGTCATGACAGCACGAAAGTTTGTCGTGACAGCACGAAAGTTTGTCGTGACAGCACGAAAGTTTATCATGACAGCATAATATACTATTAAGCTTTCCTAACTGTTTATAGTGATTCTCCTGTTAACCCTACACCTAAAGTTAGAAGGAATTCTTGATTTTGTAACGTGATGAATTTCGATTCTTAGTCTTTAGTCAATACAGTCTTGACAATTAATCATGCGCAGCCTTGGTAATTTAATGATCATCACTACTCATGCAAGTTATAAACTTAAGAAATGTAGTGCTAGTCACTTAATCAGGAAAACAACAGAATAATATGACTTTCACGATGAAACGTCATGCTAGTTCTGATACCTCATTAGTATGTAACTTCACGTTCTAATGATGAGCAATCATGATAGCCAACCAAGTTTTTCATCATACATAAATCTGATGTCACGTAAATCGAACCAGGCTGAACAACATTTTAAAATGCACATGATACTAATTCAGTTGTCTTGATTAGTTATAATTCTTCGTGTTTAAATATAATGAAGGACGAGAGTCATTTTTCTCAGTGTATCTACTGATGAGTGTAGAGGGAACATTATCTGGACCGGCTGATTTCTTTTTGATCTAGAGTCAAGAAAACCATAGGACATCAGCCTCAGCAATATTAACTGATGTGTTGTCAGATGAAGATGAGGACGGGAAAGAGTCATAAACAAACAAAAATTTTCACGAAAGTTACATATATTTCGTCACCTTTGAGGTCTTCGCACATTAAAACAACTCAACGGCGACTCGACTCTATGCCAAATATTGAAATTTGTGTGTGTCATACAAATACAAATTCTAAGTTTAATTTCAAAAAATGGTATTAAAGTAGTGTACGACGACGAGTGGCCTACGCATAGTACGCATCGTACACTAAAGGTCAACCCCGACACGTTTGTCACGCAATGACCACACGTTGTCCACGCAACGACCACACGTTGTCCACACAACGACCACACGTTGTCCACGCAACGACTATGCGTTTGCGACTGACTCGTGACGGACAAAATTCAACCGAAAACTGAGGTTAGACGAGTTGTCTGTTGAATACGCATTACCCACTCGTTGACAACGCATTGCCCACTAGTGACCATGGGGTGGATCAACTAGTTGACTACTCATCGAGAGTGTGAGTAGAGTTGCTGCCACGTTGGCGTGGAGTTGTTATAATGTGCGAAGACCCTTATCTGACGTGCGCTGACCAAAATATAAACCCCTCTGTTTTATGCGTTAGACTGACTTTACTTTTATTACATGATTTAGGATTTCCTTAAATTTCAGTTTCAATGTAAGCAATATAATTATTATATTAAAGGTAAATAAAATTATTGCGTTCTTAATAAATAATATTGGAGGCAAATATTTTACGACATTGCTACCGCAGTACAAATAGACATAAATTCTATGTCTGTTTTGTTCTGTGTGAGCGAGCAGCTCAATGTGTGTATTGTATTATGTCTAAAAGTCTTTGTTTACCGAAAACATCTTGGATTGTAGAATAGACTTTAGGTCCTAATACCACACGTGCGTGACTGGTTTGGAGTAGGACACCGGTTGGTCACTATGATAATGGAATGGTTGGCCTAGGGCAGTTTTTGATTTCAGATCATTTATTCAGAATTCGGTCTCTTACTATCCTTTTCTTACTAATATTATAAACGCCAAAGTTTGTATGGATGTTTGTCAAGCAAAGACTACTGAACGGATGGGGCTGAAATTTTAAAGAGGTGTTGTTCTGTCCCTGGAATACAGAGACTTCTTTTAGGCCATAAATACTGATTTATAGGAACTGATCCACGGGATAAAAATAGCCGTGGAATGTTCTATTTCTTCCAGACAATTTAAAGCAAGGGTTACTAGTATATCGATGCTCAAATATTGACACCGTAACTGACCTTTTTTGCGTACTTACAAATTTGATTAAAATAGTTGCAAGGTAGGACATACGACCATCGATCTAGCTTATTAAATTAATTCATCAATACAATCTCGCCTGTCTGTGAGCACGAGCAATCAGCCGCGAGAATTGCTCACTGGCCGCCGTCAGGCACCGACACCGGCTCGGCTCACTGACTTCACACCCATTACTCTGCCTGTAATAACAATATCATCACTACCAGGGGCCCTATAGTCATATTATATGCTACTAGTACTACTCGTGATGAAAGTCACTCAGTTAGTTTCAGTTAAAATGCCTGACCAGGCACACAGTCGCCGCGCCGTAGCCGAAATCGGCTTGGATGGATGCCATACTAGTACTACTCGTAATGACCTACGGAGCTGAGATGTGGACACTCACGGTAGGGCTGGTCCATCAGTTCAAAGTCGCTCAGCGAACTATGGCAAGAGCTATGCCCGGAGTTTCTCGGAAGGATAGGATTCGTAATTAATAAATCCGACAAGAGAACCAAAGTTAGAAAAAAAAAATAAAAAAAAATAAAAAAATAAATAAAAAAAAATAAAAAAAGTCTGTACAAAAAGAGAACCGTCGTGGCGTTACGGTGAACTAACATTAAGATTTTTATATGGCAACCCAATCGATGTGGCATCTGTCTCATCATTCAACTGTCATAAGATATTTTCAACTCGGTAAATTATTGTTGATCTTGTTTTTGTGGAAATTATTGCTTTAATTATGTCGAAAAGAGGAAAAACGTTACGCAGCACTGTGAGGCAAATAGTATATAATGTTATACAGTTTTGTCAACGCGAAAAAGCGTCAAAAAGCCCAATCATCGACCTGAACAAAGCTACGGAACGAGTAGCCGCAATGACTGGTATGTAAGTCTTGTTGTGATGTATTTTGGACAGTACATTGATTTCTTATACGAAATAAACAGTGTCTTTAGTGTTGTATGTGCGATTAGCGTAAACGGAAATACTATATTAGGTAAAACTCATTCAAGCCTCAGCTGACCTATTTTTGTAGTGTATGACTAACACATATTGATACTTTGCGTTTTTAGATATTAAACTATGTACATTTTATGTTGCAGGTCTTAGTAGAGACACTGTGTCTAAAATTAAAAAATAAGGTGCTGTAAATAGAGGTGTGTGGTGCACTCCAGGGAAAAAACGCAAAGGCCGGCCCAAGACAATAATTCTGGACGATTTTGACAAATGTGCCATACGGAGCAAAATTCAACAGTTTTATACTGTTCGAAAAGCGGTCCCGACTCTGAGGAAGCTACATAGAGTACTAAAAGAAGACATAAATTTTGGTGGTGGAATTTCTAGTCTGCACAGTGTTTTGAAAGAAATGGGATATCAATATAAAAAATGTCAGTCAAAACGAAAAATACTTATAGAGCGGCATGATATTGTGGTTTGGCGTGCCAAATATTTGCGAACCATGAAGCGATTGAGAGAAACAGAAAAACCAATTGTTTATTTAGATGAGACATACATCCATACTGCGCATGAAGTCAACAAGTGCTGGCAAGGCCCAAATGAACCTGGGGTATCTAAAGCCATTTCCCTGGGTGAAAGATATATTATCGTACATGCTGGTACCCGGAATGGATTTGTAGATAACTGTTTACTTGCATACAAGGGTAAAAATACTTCAGCAGATTATCATCACGACATGAATGATGAGAACTTTACAAAATGGGTAACAGAAAAACTTATACCCAATCTTACCGAAACATCGGTGATTGTGATGGATAATGCATCTTATCACAGTGTACGTTTAGATAAACCTCCAAATGTAAGGGTATGGATTGGTGAGGAGGTACAGTTTAGATTTTACTGGATTAATAAATAAAAAGATAGGTGTAATTCCAAACTGTTGTATTGTCCGACTCTTGGATTACAAGGAAGTATGATTTCGACAGTGTTTACAACGCATGAATCTAAAAGTTGCTGGTAACAAAGTGTTACCAGCTTTTAATTTATTTATGTCATAGACACCAAATTACAGTGACAAGAAAGACAAAATGAAAGAATGGTTAAACGATAAAGGAATATCATTCCCAGAAAATGCACTTAAAGCTGAATTATTCGATTTAATAAAAAGTAACAAAGGTGATCCTGTGTACAAAATTAATAAATTACTTGAAGCACATGGTCACACAGTTGTCAAGTTACCGCCGAATCATTGCGATTTGAATGCAATAGAATTAATATGGAGTTTAGTTAAACGAGATGTTGCAGCAAAGAATGTTAATGTATCAGCCAAGGAATTGCTGCCCATAATAAACGAATGCTTCAATAATATAACTACTGCTCAGTGGCAAAAAGAATGTGAACATGTGAAGAAGAAAAATATTGGGAACAGGACCATTTGATGGACAATTTACAAGAATTTATCATAAATGTAACAGAATCAGAATCCGAAGATGAAACAGTCTGATAGTGAATGCTCCAAAGCTAGCTCAGACATAAGCGGCATTGAATACTTAGATTCAGATTTTGATTATGGTACTGATTAAATTATTATCTATAATTGTAAATTTTTACTGTATATTAAGAAAATGTAAATAAAATCATAAAATGTCTCTATGTTTAATTTTTTAAGTCCGTTATTAATAATTTTGATTAAAGCTATCACTTAAACCAAAGTAGAATCATGCATTTATTTTTGGCTCATCACATTCATCACATAACACCTGTGCAGTGCTATGGTAGCCAATTTCAATCACCATTATGCGAAGAAACATATTAGCAAGAAGTACCTATTCATGACAAAAATTGGTGTCTGTGCATGATTTCTTTCTACCAAGTATCAAAAACTCTTAGTCGCACTAGCAATGACAGAGCAGTGTTGTCAACGCAACAAAATTAGTAAATTGGCACACACGCGACCTCAATTCCTACGACGGTTCTCTTTTTGAACAGACTCTATCGACATTGCTCAAAGAATTAGCATTGAAGTGGCAGTGGGCCGGCCATATCTCGCGAAGAACCGACTACCATTGGGGTAAACGTGTTCTTGAGTGGAGACCGCGACTTGGTAAACAAACGTAGTGTAGGACGCCCTCCGGCCAGGTGGGATGACGATCTGCGAAAGACTGCTGGCAGATGCTGGATGCGTCAAGCTGGAGACAGTGCGCTATGGAGCTCATTAGGGGAGGCCTATGTCCAGCTGTGGACTAATATAGGCTGATGATGATGATGCTACTAGTAAACACAATAACATGATGTTAATGCTAACAAATCGCTTTACAATAACAATAATATACGTCAATTTAACTATATTTAGCTGTAAGTACACACATACTCTTATGTTACAATATAGATTAAGACAGTTTTTTTGTATAATTTAGCTTGCATTGTAATGTGTCTTGTGTGAAACAAAATAAATACAAAATAAAAAAAATGTAAAATTTTATTATCTTTAAGCTGGAACACAAGATATATTACACAAAGACATAGTTTTTATATATATTGTAGGTACAATATTTCGTTAGTAAAAGCTTACTAATGTAGGTTAACATGTAGGTTAATGTTACGATAACAATATTATTAATTGTATATTAATATACAATAGCATATGGTAATTTATGATATTGTTATTGTACTTACATAAACCTAAGATAACCTCTTCGCTCTTCACAACAGATTACAAGGAAAACAGGCAACAAACACAACAAGAACAAACCAAAGTACCATAAAAAAACAAGGAAATTTAATTCAGGCTTGGTCTTAGGAAGGACTAAGTGTCTTTTGCAAATTTGATGCCCTAATAAGATTTTCTTACAAAAACTAAAAACCTAAAATTTAAGAGAAAGACATTATAGAATTTATCCCTTTTTTTAAGTTTTACGTTACAAATACTTAGGTATAATTTTTTGGTTATTATGCACCTCAAGAAATTTTTGAAAAAAAATAAACAAAAAAAATGGCGAACAACAATAGATAAATTAGCGAAGATATTGAGATACAAAACATCGAAGCGCATCAGCATTGCAATACATAGCCTACGCATTGGGGACACGACTGGTTTTAGATGGAGAACTGATCCATCTAAAACCAGTCGTGTCCCCAATACAAGCTACCTCTAAGTATAGACTATTTGAAACCGTGTGCAAATAAGTCAATTGCATATAATTAGTTTTAATTTGTTTCTATTCCTATCAATAAATAAAATTTAGTCAATTATCAATACCTATCGTTCCAAAAACGAAAGAGTAATTGATGAATTAATATTACTTAAATTAAAAGAAAACACACGCATCCAAACATAGATCTTCTTTTTATAAAGTTGGGTAAGAAATAGACCGTAAATACAGTTTTTTGTGTTTATTGACTTTTATTATACACCCTTTCCTCCCATCCCTCCCTAACTGCCGCCTTCAGGTGAATGCCTCCAATCGGCTGCGTGACGATGGTCCTGGAGTCCAGCTCCAGCTCCGGAGACATTCCTGGGGCGAGCTGCAGGCGGTACTTTTTCAGGAGCGTTATTAGACCGGGCACCATCTTCATCTTCGCGAATCTCATGCCTGGGAAAGGAGGTTAGTTTTGAATAAATCAATGATGAGCTGGAAGGCTGAAGATAGGGCGCTATGGCGCTCATTGGGGAGGTGAGGGGGAGGGGTATGTCCAGTAGTGGTCTAATACAGGCTGATGATGACGATAACGAGCTGGTAAGTATCTGGCAGTATATCGACATTGCCATGTAGACGGGGCAATGCAACGAGCATCTTGGGGACGCAACGACTGGTATTGATATGGCTTAGTTGAGCTATATCGAGATTATGCGCAACAGTCTGCTTCCATATTTTTCCCAAACTCCGATCACTATTCAGTTTTTTATTTCATTTTTACTTTAATGTAAGTCAGCTTTAAATGAAACAGGAATATAATAATAGCAATACGTAATATCAAAAAAAAAAAATTAAATAGGATTAAGTCTTTGCTACGCTAGCGTAGCAAACCGTAGCTGACCGTAGCATAATGCTACGACCGAAGCATAATGCTACGCGTGTAGCTTTTCGTAGAAGAATGATGTCTACATGTCCATTCGAAACGATTCACATCGCAATCTAGGCGTACTGGCTACCTAGATAATAATGCATGATGCCAACCCATGATATGAGTAGCGTGTTTGAGTATCAAAACAAATAAATTATGCCTGTTGTTATTACGCAGTACCTTATTGTTATGTAAAAACTTAACAATCACTGCAAAAACCGCCTAAGAAACATTTTGACACAATAATTAATCAATATTATTAGCATGGTATCCTGGACTTTTTCTTTTTAATAAAAGATATAAAAGTCAGAGAAAAAGAAAAGTAAAAAAAATCATTTTATCTCTGGAAATACAAGATCTACGAGGCTGAAATTTTGCATACCGGTTGTTTTAGGACGTAAGCTCCCTGTAAAAACTGATTTTTAAAAATACATTTTATGCCAAAGTTTTATTATCATTACGAGTCATGGTACTACATGAGCTACGCAGCTGAAGATTTTCATAAACATAATCTCTAATCTTTGTGTACCGTGATAAGTTTCGTGCGATTCAACGAGAGTTAGAGTTTTACAGTATGCCACTACCTAAACTTTGACTATGGAAACAAAATATAAAGGTATTGATGAAAGTCCATATCTTTATATATAATTATTACTTCATTTTAACTGAAAAAACGTTTAATAAACCAGTTAATTTGAACCTTTTCTCCATATTTGTAAAGACTCCTATCAAATATAATAATATAAACTATGTGTTTGTGTACATACCTATACAAATCCTTGGTCCTTCTCCAAACGGCAAATAACTATACGGTACGATGTTGTGTCTGTTTTCCGGCAAAAAGCGTTCTGGCTTGTAAATCTCCGGTTCAGGGAAATATTTAGGGTCATGATGAAGGGCATATATAGGAAGATGTACTCTCATTTCGTTCTCCACCTTAAGACCTGAAGGAAACGTGTAGTCGTCTATCACTTCTCTTGTCAAAACTCCAGCCACTGGATACAATCGCATAGCCTCATGGAAACACGCGTCAATGTAAGTCAGCTCTTTAAGACTGTCGTACGATATCTGGTTATTATGTCTCTTCAAGAATCCATCTATCTCTTCATGAACCTTCCTTTGTACTTCTTGGTTCTTTGCTATTTCGTACAGCGTGAAGCTTAGTGTTGATGCCGTAGTTTCAAAGCCAGCCGCGAAGAAAGTCAAGCATTGAGCTATCAGTAACGGATCGTCAACAACTAGGTTTACTTTCTTGTTGTCGCCAGTCTTCATATTTGATAAGCTATCTCCAGTAATGTACTTCTTCTCACTAAAACCAAGAATGAGATCAACGAAGTCGTTTCTAGCTGATGGCTTATACCCTCGTCCTTCGAAGATGCCGATTAGTAGCTCTGAGAAAAACTTGTCTATTTTTACTGGGAAGGATTTGAAGCCTGCTCCGTAGAATAAGGTAGGCCAAACCGCTCGGGCAACGTTTTTGAATCCCCGATACGTCGTGCTCTCGAAGATGGTGTTAGCAATGTTTGCAAATACATTGTTTTCTGGTTTTTCCATTGTTTGTGTGTCGATTCCAAAAGCGCAGGAGCATACTCCGCTGATTGTATATCTGGCCATCATACCTCTGCCTTCAAATTCGTTGGATTCTTCCATGTATTTGTCCAGCATCGTTTCGAAGATGTGAGCACAGTTCTCTATCAAGTAGAACATATTCTTCATTTTCGATGATGAGAAAAGCGGAGTGAGATTCTGCCGGGTGACTTTCCAACGATCGCCGCCGGAGAAGAAAATGTTTCGTGTAAATACCTCTTTATGCGTATGCTTGGAAACTTCTCGGCTGCTGAAGTAGTAGTAATCTTTTGTCATCACAAGTTTAATTATTTCCGGGTCTCTTAAGATCAAAACTGGTTCTGTACCAAAAAACGCGCCAAAGTACGGCTCTTTAGGGAATTTGTTGTATAGATCTTGGATAGTTTTACCCATATACTGCCTGAGTAGTATGTAACCTCCGTAATTCCCTAATATTGGCACTGGATTTAGGAAGGGAACTTTTTTATTTTTCCAATGGTTGAATTTTAGAACACTAATGTAGTAAATACTGAGTAATATTAAAGCTAGTGTTGCAAGAACAAACAAAATCATGTTTGATGTGGACGATTAACTAAAACGTAGTAAGCGAAAATTTACTGAGCGATGCGTATTTATATCAAACATATCATTTACTTAAACTAATGGACCCGACCAAGTACCAGTGCACTATTAGATATGTTGACCATCATTCAGTATTACTTGCACACAATTGGGGCCGTTTTCACGAACACAATATAAATCGTAGATCGTATGAATCGCCAGATTAAGACGTGTTTTGAATTGATCTCAGTTTAATATCGATATTAATATCACTATTAAATAATTTGAATTTGCCTTATCCATCAAACTTATTATTTACTTATTTCTCAAAGTCTCTTATTAAATACTTACTTATGTAGTAAGAGACACATAAATTGATTTGTAGCAAATGCTACAATGTAGGTCCGTAAAGGACAAAATTTATGAAAAATTTTATTTGATGTAAGACAATCAGTAACTAACTATGATTTACACAATTATACTAATACTATAAATGCGTAACTTTGAATGGATGAATGAATGTTTGTTACTCCTTCAAGCCCAAACTATTGAATTTATCTGGCTGAAATTCGAATTGACGTAATTTTAGGGCTTAAAGTCTGACTTTTATTCAATTTTCGCCATTAGTTACTCAATAGAATTATTCTCTTAAATCTCTTTTTCAATACCCATTGATAAGGTTTCTATGCCATTATACTGGTTCCTCAAAAAATTCACAGAAACTTGGCTGATTCTAAATATTACTTGGAAAGTTGATCTACTTTTACACTTTCCATTCTCAAGTTTACCTATAAGCGTCGCTCGACCCGCCATACATCGTAAAGGCAGAGTCCGACAAATATATTATGAAACTAGAATCTGCTCGTGGCTTCGTACGAATTTATCCGGAATAAAAAGTAGCGTGTTCATGTGATTTAGAATTACATATATGCAGAATTTCAGCCTAATCAGTGTGGTAGTTTTGGCTTAAAGAACATAATGCAGGCAATTTTCTTTTCGAACTTGACATCAAAAGTAATTTTGGGTTCTTGTTGTTGTGAGTGTTTTACAAACTATGTATCTTGAATTTTAAATATAGGTTACAAATGCTGGCAGGATGTAATGACGGAAGATTATTGGAACAAAGACTTCTCGGTTGTCACAGAAACATTTGGTTGTATAACATAATTAAATTCAACAAAACGTTAATTTTAAAATCACTGTGTTGAGTCATAAGTCATGAGTGCTTTATATTCCTTAAATTACATAAGTATTTTAAAAAAATTAAGAAGAAAATAGAATAGAATCAAAATAAAACTAGAGTTTACAGGTGAAACAATTGAGCTAAATGCAGACTGTTGCAAACAATTTAGAGGTAGCTCAACAGACTTGTTAGATATTTATGTTTTAAACTGTCCTTTAAAGTTCTAAATCATGGTTACCAAACAACTGATAATAGTAATGTCTACAAATGATTAGATCTATGTAAAGACTATTTAAACATAATATTAAAATATACATACTTAGATGTAAATTACATACAAAGCGATTACTGAACTTCAACATTATTATAAGTAATTCATAATGATTTGAGATAGGTATGATAAGTTTTCAAAGCATTTTATGATTTAACTAGATGCGCTTCGCGCCTTGCCCGCGAACCAGAGTTTTTTTATCATACAAGTTTCAGAAATGTATTACACCGCCACCTATAGCTTTGTATGTAATTTACATCTAAGTATCTATATCTTAATTTTATTATTTATTCAATTATTATATTTAATATATATTTAATAATTTTACTTATATTATTTATTTAAAAATGTAAGTATTGTATACTCGAACCAAAGAAAAAAAAATCATACAAACATTACCACCCTATTTAACCCCCTCAGAGGTTAATTTTTGAAAATTTTATGAGCCCTTTTCTACCTCTAGGTCCTAAACTATCTATGTACCAAATTTCATCTAAATAACTTAAGTAATTACGGAGATTACTTGCTGTGTGGACTGTCCGGAATTATTTATTTATTTATAACAAACATTCACACAGACTTTCCAATTTATTATAATAGTAATTTTATTTTTTCTAGCTTAGGAAGAGAAACGAAGTTGATATCCATGGCTTCCAAACTCTGCTTTCGTATCTCTTCCTAAAATAGACAAAATGAAATTACTACAGATGCATTAAAAAAAGCTTATGATAGCTATAACAAACTGAACGTGTGAATTTTGGAATACCTTTATTTAACGTAATTACTTATATAAAGTTACTTATATAACTAGTGAAATAAAAAAAAATACATTTTTTTTATTTTATATAACTAGTGGCGCTAGTTTAGCTCCTGTTTGCGACTTAACATCTTACTGCGCCTCGCGTATTCGCCCGCGTGTAAAATTTGTCAAATTGGTGTCAATGACTGAGAATAAGACTATTGATTCTGTGATGGGAAAAGCAAACTTTTACTATCATAAGTTATTCTAGGTCCTTATTTATTTATTTTGGAAACCCAATAAGAGAATCACCAAACATAGAAGTTCCTTCTTATAAAGTTGGGTAAGAAATAGACCGTAAGTACAGTTTTTTGTGTTTATTGACTTTTGTTATACACCCTTTCCTCCCATCCCTCCCTAATTTCCGCCTTCAGATGAATGCCTCCAATCGGCTGCGTGACGATGGTCCTGGAGTCCAGCTCCAGCTTCGGAGACATTCCTGGGGCGAGCTGCAGGCGGTACTTCTTCAGGAGCGTTATTAGACCGGGGACCATCTTCATCTTCGCGAACCTCATGCCTGGGAAAGGAGGTTAGTTTTTAATTAATCAATGAGCTGTTAAAAGAGAAAAAAGGGCGGTATGGCGCTTATTAGGGGAGGTCTGTGTCCAGCAGTGGACTAATACAGGCTGATAATGATGATGATGAGCTGGTAAGTATCTGGCAGTGTATCGACATTGCCATATAGGCAGGGCAATGCAACGAGCATCGTGGGGACGCAACGACTGGTATTGATATGGATTAGTTGAGCTATATCGAGATTATGTGCAACAGTCTGCAGTTAGCTCATAGTAAATACTACAAACTTGTTTTCATTATTTGATTGTAATTTTATTTTGGGCTGGTGAGGCGGAAGATTTGGCTGAGGATCTCATGAAGCGTAAATTCAGGTATCAACAGAGCCTACGGATTTACTCTCCTTGGAGTCGAGAAGGTCCGTATTTTTAAAATATAAACTGAGCGTCTGAGCATAGTGACCCGAGAGCTGGTGATGCCCGGCGCAGCGCATCAGCATTGCCATACAGCAGGGCAATGCAGTCAGACTCTTAGGGATGGGGGGGGACTTAGGGATAGGGACGCTTACATATATTTCCCAAACTCCGATTGCTATTCAGTTTTTTTATTTAATTTTTACTTTAATGATAATCAGCTTAGTTTAAATTTAACAGGAATATAATAATAACAATAGGGAGTATCAAAAAAACGTAGTTGAAGGAGGATTAAGTATTTGCTACGCTAGCGTAGCAAACCGTAGCTGACCGTTGAGTATCAAAACAAATTAATTATGCCTGTTGTTATTACGCAGTACTTTATTTATTAGTATGTAAAAACTAACAAACACTGCAAAAAACGCTTGAAACATGACATTTTGACATGAACATAATCAAAATTAGCATGGCATCCTGGACTTTTTCTTTATTTATAAAGTCAGAGAAAAAGAAAAGTAAAAAAAGACAAATACACCTCTGGAAATACAAGATCTACGAGGCTGAAATTTCGCACACCGGTTGTTTTTAGGACGTAAGATCCCTGTAAAAACGGATTTTTGTAAATTCGTTTTAAGCTAAAGTTTTATTGATTTGTTCCATTAAAAATTTATAGATTTCACATATTACATACTAGCGACCCGCCCCGGCTTCGCACGGTTTTATTATATGTATAAACCTTCCTCTGGAATCACTCTAATTATCTATTTAAAAAAAACTACATCAAAATCCGTTGCGTAGTTTTAAAGATTTAAGCATACATAGGTAGGTACAGAGAAAGCGACTTTGTTTTATACTATGTAGTGATAGTGATTTGTAAAGATTTCCTTATAACTAAGTATGTGTTTGTGTACATACCTATACAAATCCTTGGTCCTTCTCCAAACGGCAAATAACTATACGGTACGATGTTGTGTCTGTTTTCCGGCAAAAAGCGTTCTGGCTTGTAAATCTCCGGTTCAGGGAAATATTTAGGGTCATGATGAAGGGCATACACAGGTAGATGTACCCTCATCTCGTTCTCCACCTTAAGACCTGAAGGAAACGTGTAGTCGTCTATCACTTCTCTTGTCAAAACTCCAACCACTGGATATAATCGCATAGCTTCATGGATGCACGCGTCTATGTAAGTCAGCTCTTTAAGACTGTCGTAAGATATCTGGTTATTGTGTCTCTTCAAGAATCCATCTATCTCTTCGTGAACCTTCCTTTGAACTTCTTGGTTCTTTGCTATTTCGTACAGCGTGAAGCTTAGTGTTGATGCCGTAGTTTCAAAGCCAGCCGCGAAGAAAGTCAAGCATTGAGCTATCAGAAGCGGATCGTCAACAACTAGGTTTACTTTCTTGTTGTCGCCAGTCTTCATATTTGATAAGCTATCTCCAGTAATGTACTTCTTCTCACTAAAACCAAGAATGAGATCGACGAAGTCGTTTCTAGCTGATGGCTTATACCCTCGCCCTTCGAAGATGCCGATTAGTAGCTCTGAGAAAAACTTGTCTATTTTAACTGGGAAGGATTTGAAGCCAGCTCCGTAGAATAAGGCAGGCCAAACCGCTCGGGCAACGTTTTTGAATCCCCGATACGTCGTGTTCTCGAAGATGGTGTTAGCAATGTTTGCAAATACATTGTTTTCTGGTTTTTCCATTGTTTGTGTGTCAATTCCAAAAGCGCAGGAGCATACTCCGCTGATTGTATATCTGGCCATCATGCCTCTGCCTTCAAACTCGTTGGATTCTTCCATGTATTTGTCCAGCATCGTTTCGAAGACTTGAGCACAGTTCTCTATCAAGTAGAACATATTCTTCATTTTCGATGATGAGAAAAGCGGAGTGAGATTCTGCCGGGTGACTTTCCAGCGATCACCGCCGGAGAAGAAAATGTTTCGAGTAAATACCTCTTTATCCGTGTGCTTGGAAACTTCTCGGCTGCTGAAGTAGTAGTAATCTTTTGTCATCACTAGTTTAATTATTTCCGGATCTCTTAAGACCAAAACTGGTTCTGTACCGAAAAACGCACCAAAGTACGGCTCTTTAGGGAATTTGTTGTACAGATCTTGGACAGTTTTGCCCATGTACTGCCTGAGTAGTATGTAGCCTCCATAATTCCCTAATATTGGCACTGGATTTAGGAAGGGAACTTTTTTATTTTTCCAATGGTTGAATTTTAGAACACTTATGTAGTAAATACCGAGTAATATTAAAGCTAGTGTAGCAAGAAAAAACAAAATCATGTTTGATGTGGACGATTAACAAAAACGTAGTAAGCGAAAATTGCCTGAGCGATACGTATTTATATCAAACATATCATTTACTTATACTAATGGACCCAACAAAGTAGCAGTGCACTATTGGATAATAATATGTTGACCATCATTAAGTATTACTGGCACAAAGTTGGGGCCGCATTCACGAACACAATTTAAATAGTCGTATGCATCGACAGATCAAGACGTCTGCTAAATTGATCTCAGTTTAATGTAAAATCTGTTATTGTATATAGTTAAACTATGAATTAATTTGAATCTTTGAATAAGGAGATACATAATTTGATTGGTAACAGCAAATGCTACAATGT
Organism: Eupithecia centaureata; assembly: GCA_944547425.1. Taxonomy (NCBI): domain Eukaryota; kingdom Metazoa; phylum Arthropoda; class Insecta; order Lepidoptera; family Geometridae; genus Eupithecia; species Eupithecia centaureata. The sequence goes on along the minus strand of OX155695.1, from coordinate 10,249,581 downwards.
GATTTCTTAATATACGTTCGAAAAGGACACAATTAATAAAACATTTTATTTGATGTAGTACAATCAGTATCTAACTATGATTTACACATACACACTAATATTATAAATATATAACTTTAAATGGATGGATGGATGTTTGTTACTTCTTCACGCTCAGACTATTAAATTGAATTGGCTGAAATTTTGAATTGAATAAGTTTTAGGGCTGGAATAAAATAAAAGGTCTGACTTTTGTACAAATTTTTCACGGGGCGCAGTTAGTTACCCAATAAAATTTTCTATACCCATAGACAAGTTTTCTATGCCATTTTACTGGTTTCTCAAAAGATTCACAGAAACTTGGCTGATTCTAAATATTACTTGGAAGTTGACCTAGTTTTACGCTTTCCTTTCTCAAGTTGACCTATAAGCCTCGACCCGCTATACATCGTAAAGGTAGAGTCCGACAAAGATAGTATGAAACTAAAATCTGCTCGTGGCTTCGTACGATTTTTACCGGAATAAAAAGTAGCGTGTTCATGTGGCATTAGCACTAGGCATAACGATTTAGATTCATCTGTTATGTTCTTGTGTAAATAAATAAATTTTATTTAGAAATGTAGTTCTAAATCATGCAGAATATGCAGAATTTCAGTCTAATCCGTTTGGTAGTTTTGGCTTGAAGAACATAATTATTTTCGAACTTGAAGTCAAAGTAATTTTGGGGTTGTTTTGTTGTGAGTTTTTTTACAAACTATGTCTTTATCATATCTTGAGTTTAAAAGAATGACGTAACAAATGCTGGCAGGATATAATGACGGAAGATTATTCGGACAAAGACTTCTCGGTTGTCACAGAAACATAATTTGGTGTTTATCATAATTAGATTCAACTAATCGTTAATTATATAATTATTGTTTTGAGTCATAAGTGCTTTATATTCCTTAAATTAGATAAGTAGGTATTTAAAAAAATATAAAGGAAATAGAATATAAACAAAATTAAAACTAGAGTTTACAGGTGAAATAATTGAGCTAATTACAGACTGTTGCAAATAACTTAAAGGTAGCTGATCAGACAGAGCTCAACAAACTGATTAAAAATTTATTTATTATACTGTCTTTTAGAGTTCTAAATCCTGGTTACCAAACGGCTGATAACAGTAATATCTATAAGCGATTAGAGCTATTAAAATACAATTTGAACCTCAAAAGTAAAGATAGATATAAATTGCATACAAAGAGATTAGTGAACTTCAACATTAGGTATCTATATGTAATTCATTTCGTATAATCAAATAATCAATATCTTTATTTCTTAAGGCTTACAAAATAAGCACTTAGACAAGTCAAATTTAATACTATATGTAAGTACATAATTATCAAAATAATATAAGAAATAAAGTGATAATTGATTTTCAGTTCGCCTCAGTTTTTTGTCCACTAGTGGAAGAGGCGAAATAGAACCCACTAGCATGTGTAAAACTTATGTGTCTAATACATGTTTGCCCTATAAATAATTACATACTATTGTCGAAGTGGAATTAAACGACATCTGGCCAAGCACTAACGTCATTGATGTAATCATTTATGGAGTAATATGCCTTCTTGATAAGATTTAGTTTTATGTACTGTTTAAATCTACGAATAGAAAGTTCAGTTGCTTCAGATGGAAGCTTATATTATATACCTATAAGTAGGTACGTATGATAATCGATTTGTGATACATAATGATAAGAGTTATCAAATCACAATTTTCAATCCTCAAAATAAAATATAAAGTGGCTGTATAAGAAACAGATTAGTGTAGGTACAAAAAAAATTTGTTACGTAGTTAATAATTCTCAATTTGTACCTACAATGTTACAATTTAATTTTAATCCTCGTAATGAAAGATAAATAAGTATGTGAGTTACAAACTGATTTGTGACTACCTATCTAATTTATAACAAACATTCACACATACTTTCACATTTATTTTAATAGTAAAATGGAAGACTAAAGTTTTCCATCCACGATCTATCCACAAAGATATTACCTACAACATCCAAAAGTAGGCCGCCATTTTGTAAAATAGGTAAAGTGAACATGTGATTCCCGCCCTACATAGGTATTGAGACATGAAACGGAAATTCCGACCATGCGTCCGTTTACCATTGTGTGAGATGTAAAGGCGATTCTCTTTGACTAGGAAAATAACAGTGAGTGAAATATGATTTGTTTTTACATTAGCAACTTGTGTTGGGGATGATAAACTTTATTTGTCAGGCGCTTTCTTTCTGGTTGCGTTTATGGTAGGTAGACCATTTTATCCTACTAATATTACAAAAGCGAAAGTTTCTAAGTATGGATTCTAAGTATATAATGTATTAAATATATCAGTTATCTAGTACCCATAACATAAGCTTTGAGTAGCTTACTTTGGGGCTAGATGGTGTTGTGTAGATTGTCCAACATATTTAAAAATTAAATAAAAAAAGCACTGTTAGCCTTCTAGCTTTCTTTAAAGGACCATAAAACCAACTGTAGGAGTCACTAAGTGTATCTTATGTGTATCTGTACTTTATTAACAACGAAAATTACAATCAAGGAATATAAAAAATTACAACTAGTATAAACAATCGTATCATAAATTCATCGTATTTATAAATTGAAACCATTGAGCTAACTGCAGACCAACCGTCTGCCGACTGCAGATCAAACAGTCTAAAGGTAAGGTAGCTCAATTGAGCCATGTCAATAATCAAATCAGTCGTCGTCGCGTCCCCAAGACACTAGCTGCATTACCACACTGTATGGCAATGCTGATGTGCTGACTGATCTTGAATCAAGTTCAGTTCACGGACAAGCATACATGACCTTGCGTGCGTGACTTGATGCTTTGTTGGCTTGATTGATGGTTGTTATGTCTATCACGCGGGCTATTTGCAGAGTAAAGAAGAGTTATCATCATTGGTTCACGTTGCAAGCCATGTGATACATCTGTGTTTTATTAGACACGTGATTTTAACTGCCATGTGTTACAAACATATGGGTCAACGAACAAGGAAAGATTATCTTTATAATGTATACTAGCGGCGCCTTGCGGTTTCACCCGAGTAATTCCCGTTCCCGTGGGAATTCCGGGATAAAATATGTGTTATTCCAGACTATAATCTATGCTAAATTTAATCCAGATCCGTTCAGTAGTTTTTGCGTGAAAGAGTAACAGACATCCATACTTATAAACTTTCGCGTTTATAATATTAATAGGATAACCCTGGCTGATCCGATAAGAAATATCTAGATTATTTATTACATATATTCCTACATCTATCTATACTTATAATAAAACTGTAACAGGTCCAATTCTGTACATTAAAGATATTTTGAAAATTTTTTTTGGAGGGCACTCTGTTATCGATACTCAAGCCAAAACTGTAATTTTTTTCATTCATGTCTGTCTGTCTGTCTGTCTGTCTGTCTGTCTGTCTGTATCGTAAACGCGCTTCACGCCGAAACTACTTGATGGATTGAAATGAAACTCGGCATGATTATAGGTCATACTACGAGGAAGGACATAGAATACTTTTTATCCCGGAATTCAGTAAGGTTCCCATGGGAGAGGGTATGAAAATAAAATTCCTTTACCGCGCATCACGCCGAAACTGCTGAATGAGTTGGAATGAAACTCGGGACGATTTGAGTTCATAGTACAAGGAAGGACATGGGATACTTTTTATCCCGGAATTCGGTAAGGTTCCCCTGGGAGAGAGGGTGAAAGAAAAATTCTTTAACCATGCATCACGACGGAATTGAATGAATTCGAATGGAACTCGGGACGATTGGACATGGATACATTTTATCCCGGAATTCAGTTTGGTTCTCCTGGGCTATACGGGTTTTCAAAAATTTCTCACAGCATCTGAACGACGCGTGTGTACGCGTCGTTCAGATGCTGAGAGAAATTTTTGAAAACCCGTATAGACCAGGGGAACCAAACTGAATTGAACTGATAAACGTGAAAGTTTGTAAGTATGAATGGATAGATGGATGGATAGATTGATACGCAAAAACTGCTGAACGGATCTGGATGAAATTTGGCACAGATATAGATTATTATAAGCTGGAATAAGAAATAGGCTTTATTTTATCCCGAAAATCCCACGGGAAAGGGAATTACGCAAGTAAAATCGCGAGTACTCCAAATACTAATCATGCGCAGACGAAGTCGCGGGCACCAGCTAGTCTTTAATATCTACCAAAAAATTACAATCAATGAATAGAATTAAAACTAGTAGGTATAGTACAATTGAAACTGCTGGCGGTTGCAAACAGTCCATTAAATGATTTTTCAAGAATTTAGAATTTTGTCGTTAATTAGCCAGGGCAAGATTAAGGGCGATTGTGCACTACAAGGAATTTTACTGTCTGGCAGTCCGATTTTTTACGGTCCGATATGGCACGCCATATAATGTATATGTCGCAGACGTATTGTATAATCCGCCCTATTACATTACGGCTAGCTGTTTTGAAAAACAGTGCCGTTTTGTAATGCGGCGATTCAACGAGTAGCTGGATTGTCATTGCGATACGTTCTTCAATATGTCGGCCCACGTTTAGCCGCATTGATAAACTACTTAATTGTATAGGGTGACCATACTAACAAAAAAAAACAAAGTTAAAAATGATAATCAATTTTATTAATCGGAAAAAGCTAACAGATTTCTTCGTTATTCCTTCATAATCAAGAATTATTATCATAGGTACTTAATATTAATTATGTAACTATGATAATATTATATAAATAAGAAAAACATCATTTTAGATATTCCTGAAATAGGTGTTTTTTACAGCTCCTTGTTTTATTTTCACTCCAACTTTAGGTAAAAAAGTGTGCGAATATCCGATCACTAGTTATCAGTACAAAATACATATAAGTATGGTTAAAAATATTATTTCAACCAAAAAGGCAAGTCGTGATTGTCGAGATTTTTTTTTTTTCTAATTCTAATTTTTTCTAATTTTTAAGCATTCCTTCCGAATTTCCGAATGCTTTTATTTTGTGTATGTGTAAGTACATGATATTATAAATTTTAATATCTGTAAATAAAAAGAGCTAATTCTTATATAAAGTAAGTAAGTATAGATAAATAAAATTTCCGTTGTCCATGGTTTGTTTACAGTTCCACATTGAGAAGAATAGAAATTATTTAATTGCACCTCAAAATTGTTCTTAAAGTCATTTTTTACCGACATATTTAACACATTTTCTGTAACTTTGCAATTAAGCAACATACTTTCTTTACCCAACGCCATTGTTGTTGTTATGTCAGGCAGCGCCACGACTGTTAAGAATCGGAACTAACACAGTCAAAGAGGCGGCTAATCTCTCGCTTTATTACATTATGTCTAGCCGTTTTGAATAACGTTTAGCGCCGAATACAATACGGCGTTTTTCTATTCAGCCTTATTCAATCCAGCTTATCGTTGAACCACCGCATTACAAAACGGCGCTGTTTTTCAAAACAGCTAGCCGTAATGTAATACGGCGGATTATACAATACGTCTGCGACATATATACTAGTTTGTGCACTATACGTAATTTTACCGTCCGATATTTTACTTTTCCACATTCCGGAACGGGTTTTTTTCGCGTGCGTGGCGTGTAGTTTAACTGACGGAGAACTGAAAAGAGACTGAAAAGACGGAGCTAAACTGAGGCGTATCATCCGAGTAAAGACGGACAAGTGCACAAGCCAATCATCCGTTTTTTTCATGCCTCTTCGGACCGTAAAAAATCGGATGTTCGGACAGTAAAATTCCTTGTAGTGCACAATCGCCCTAAGGCTGACAAGTGGTCGATTATATTTATGTAACAGTATATCGCACATACTACTTTCGCTCTACATAGGTTGAAATTTTTATATTTTAACTAGCGACCTGCCCCGGCTTCGCACGGTTTTGTTATACGTATAAACCTTCCTCTTGAATCACTCTATCTATTAGCATCAAAATCCGTTGCATAGTTTTAAAGATTTAAGCATACATCATAGGGACATAGGGACAGAGAAAGACTTTTTTATACTATGTATGTACTGATAGTGAAATGAGTTCAGAAAAAATAGATGGTTCTCAATTTGACTGCATTTTTGCATGTTACCTCAGAACTTTTTGATTGACTGAAAACATTTTAATGATGCTTTTTTATTTGAAATCTGGAATAAGTCGTATAATATTCCATGAAAATAGCCTAACTGAAATCTCCTAATTTTTAAATCTTTAATGCACAAATAAAAAATACATAAAAGGAAATCTTAAACTGGATAAATTATGGCACAGGCGAGCTTAACCCTAAAAAGAGTGCTCTTCCAGCAAACCTTATTGGGACAGAGTCAAGTCGTCACTTACCATCAGGTGAGATTGTGGTCAAACGAAGGTCTATTGTTGATAAAAAAAAGTTAGAGTAGTGGGTACGTATGCATATTTTTGCAGATATTTTCGATTAATTTTATCCTTATAATATAATACCTTCAAAATTATATACTTAGATCTCTCAAAACCAATCGAGAACTAAAATCCGTATGTAAAATCCGAAAATATTCATCAGCTAAATCCATCAAATACGAAAAATACCTAATTCCTATCCGGTAGAAAAAAGTTACAGTCCAGTATAGATGCACTAGACGATAACTTTTTTCGTCATCATAAACGAATGCACATCCGGTACTAAGGGCTCAAGGTGATCGTGATTAGAGTCATAATTAATATATTAGCACACTCCGGTAGGTAGCTTTATTGCCAGGGTCGATGCAATGATTCAGTCGTCTCTACAATAGCGCCACAATGGCAGCCTTGCTCGTGATAACTCTCATCGTAATAATAACATATCTTTTATACCATCTTGCTACTAGAAACTACGATTATTGGGCAAAAAAGAATGTTCCTTACGTGAAACCACTGCCTTTTTTCGGAAACTACGCCGGTTACATAACTCTTACCCAATATTATCCAGAAATTTGCCAAAAAATGTGTCAAAAGTTTCCCGATGCCCCGTATTTTGGAACGTATTACGGTACTCAACCTGCTCTAGTTATTAAAGACCCGGAGATAATCAAACTAGTGTTTACGAAAGACTTCTACTATTTCAATAGCCGAGAACTGATGGACTTCACGGACAGGGAAGTGATAACACAGAACATGTTTTTCTCATACGGCGATAGATGGAAGATTGTGCGACAGAATCTGACCCCGTTATTCTCCGCTGCGAGGATGAAAAGCATGTTCTATTTGATAGAGAAGTGTGCGTTTATGCTTGAAGATATGTTGACTTACGAGGAGAGCATGTCTGATGTGCTTGATGCCAGAGTTCTCATGATCAGGTACACGATGGATTGCATCTGTTCCTGCGCTTTTGGAGTCGAAGCCAACACCCAAGCGAAAGACTCCACTGACAACCAATTCACGAAAATGGGAAAGGCGATATTCGGTACTTCGTATCCTCGAGGATTACTTGTCGTAGCGAGAATGATGTGGCCACATACCTTCTACGGTTTAGGGTTAAAGATATTCCCTGCATTTATTAGCAAATTCTTTGACAAACTTGTCACAGATGTCTTCGTGAGCCGACAATACAAGCCATCTCCGCGGAATGATTTCGTGGATCTGATTCTAGGATTCAAGAATAATAACTGCTTGGTTGGAGACAGCATGAGTAATTTAAAAACTGGTGAAAGCAAGAAGACCACGTTGAAGGTAGACGACGAGTTATTGATAGCACAATGCGCTCTGTTTTTCGCTGTTGGGTTTGAAACGTCTGCAAGTTTTTTGAGTTTGACGCTGTATGAACTTGCCAAAGACCAGGAAGCGCAGTCTCGGGCACATAAGGAAGTGGATGAATACCTTGCACGGCACCACAATAAGTTGAGCTACGAATGTGTGAATGAGCTACCATTCCTTGACGCTTGTATATCTGAATCCATCCGCTTGTACGCAATCCTTGGAATCTTAACCCGAGAAGTTGTAGAAGACTATACGTTCCCATCAGGCCTTAAAGTAGAGAAGGGCATGCGGATCCATCTGCCAGTCCACCACATCCACCACGACCCTAAGAACTTTCCAGAACCTGAGAAGTTCAAGCCTGAAAGGTTTCTACCAGAAGCTAGGCATAAGATTAAGCCTTATACATATTTTCCGTTTGGAGAAGGACCCAGGACTTGTATAGGTAACTTTTAAAATGTACACACCCACACACTAGAAAGTTAGGTACAGACTAGTTAGGTAGAAACTGAGTTCTGTCTAGAAATACTATCTGAAAATAAAACGCATAACCTTGACATAAAACCATTATAAATCAGATGTATGAAAAACATTCAATTAAACTCGTAAATTATCTTTAGATGTAAATATTATAGGCAGAAAATAATTTATTGCAAACTTAATACGAGTACTTATGCTACAATTGGTCTTATCGCTCAAGAGTGATCTCTGCTAATGATAGTCAGTATTACATATTTAAATGTTATAAATACAGGCAGTACAGCCAAGAAAAATATGTTACGATTACAAGTACACACATATTTTAATATAATGGCTGCAAAATCAGCCAGTATTTGCATCAGTAGGTATGTTGATTTTCTCACTTTTCGTAAACCATTTTATGAATAATTATCGAATTATTTTAATTTAATTTTTAAGAGTTTCTTATAATTGTATATACTAGTGAGCTATAGAATAAATTAAATAAAACACATCTTAAACTCGAATTAAAGAAATTAGTTCCATCAAATTAGATCGAAGACTATACGAACCTATTGAAGAATGTATAATATGAATATAGGGAGAATGAACTATTTCTTAGGCAGTCGCACCGTTTGGCATCATGCCAATTCAATAAATACGAACGCATTACGAATACTTGCTGCATTCAATTGTAAAATAGATTTAGAACCCATTGCTAAACCGTAAGGCGTACGAAAAGCAATCTGCGAATGTAATAATATATTGTGTATCCGAGCATAACATCTGATGACGTGTAGCCCTGGCACATTATTTACTAGTTTTAGCCCGCGGATTCCCATACGTTATTTTTGTGGATTAGAACGTCTTTTCAAAATTTCAGCCCGATCTGCTGTGCGATTAGGCAAAAACCACCCATCCAAATTGACATTCCTAAGCCATTTCAATGGCCATCGCGCGCGTCCTTTCCATACAATTTCAAATTACGAAGGCCATTAAAAGGGCTTTCATATGTAAATTTTGGATGGGTGGTTTTAGCGTATTCGCACAGCTGTTCCATTGTTTTGGCGTGAAGAGGTGCCTGTTCACATCCATCCATCCAGCGATCAATCCAAACATCCATCTATCCTTCCATCCATCGATATCTATCCATCCATCCATCTATCCATCCTTATTTTCGTATTTATAATATTATTGTGCCGAAAGCCGTTTGAAAGGCCTACGTAATTTGCAATTGCATTGCAACAGGATAGGACCCGCGTGTTGGCCATTGAAATGGCTTTCATGTATCTATGTTGGATGGGTAGTTTTAGCATAATCTGGGCATCTATGCTGTTGACTTCGACCCTGCGCAAGCGCATACGTCCTAAAGACCCAGGCCAACGAGGGCCAAGGTTTTTGAAATAATAACACAGTCACATATTGGTCTCCTTTTTCAGGTATGCGTTTCTCCAAAATGCAAGTACTGCCTGGCCTCATCACATTCCTGAAGAAATACCGCATGGAATTGGCTCCAGGAACTCCAAGGAAGCTGAGGTTCCAGACCACGTCCCTCGTGATGCAGCCGAATTGCCCTCTCGGGGTGAAGATTTCTCCAAGAGAGGGTTGGGAGGACAGGGTTTATGGACGGTAGACTCGGGGGAAATTTTAGATACATTTTATATAGATTTTTGCTACGATATGTAAAGTGAATGGAAACATTGTCGTGGTAGTCGAATTTCTAGCCCCTAGTGTTATTAAATGGGTAGATATTTTATCTTTAATGAAAATTGTAAATAATATTAGGATTAGCCGGTATTTTTCTTAAATTTTTTAATTGTTTTAAGGAATCTTTTTATTTATAGTTTTTTTTTTATTTACTCATGTTTAAGTACCTATTTGTATTTTTTTTCAAGTAATATATCAAGTATTATTGCAAGTAGTACATTTATAGCATTTCTGCCAAACTGTGTTACAGTTTGTCGGCAGTAGCTCACGTGGACATTTGGCACTTTATTAATGTACGTAGGTAGTACTTAACTAATGTTCATATATATATATGTTCATATCAGTGTAGCCAGATGGAATCTGAAAAAATAATTAGAAAGTTCAGTAAAAAATCAGTAGATTGGAATAAAAATCAGTAGGTAGATATTAATGTCTTAAAATTTTAGTAGGTACCTTATGTATTGTATTTCGCGAGTATTTTGAAAACTACCAACCCGTTTGCTGAAGCTTAGGAAGCGTTTTCACATTCATTCATTTCAATATGCAGATATGAAAAAAAAAATTTAAGCTTGGTCTAATATCGTACTAAGTTGGCGCCTCCTAAACAAAAACAAGCCAATCATCATCATCATCATCATCAACCTATATTAGTCCACTGCTGGACATAGGCCTCCCCCAATGAGCGCCAAACAAGCCAATGCGAGTGGTGAATTGAGATGGGGCTTCAGGTCAGCCAATCCTAAAAATTACTATTTAGTCACGGATATACATATAGGCGCTCGGGAAAATCAGGAAGATTTCACGAAACTTTAGAAATAAATCAGTAGACGGTTGAAAAAGCAGGTATCTACTGCTAAATCAGTAGACCTGGCATCGCCGGAAGCATTCACATTTACCTATGAACTAAATAAACATTACTAACAGATGTAAACTTACTTATAAATTATAGTACCTACGTTACATTTTCACGCATTTTCAGTGCCGGATTTATATTTTTTATGAGTGTAGGCCACTTTGTTCATAAAGTCTTTTTATCAGAACAGATCAGTAATTAAGTACTTCTTCCGTGTTAAAACTAAGCTAAGTCAAACATAGTTAAGGTTCTTATACCGTTATTTTACGAAAAAACATATCTATGTTTTGTCCAAATATTTTTTTAATTTTTGATTCAAACAACGGCTTCCAATTTTATTCAAATCAAATACAATCAAGTAACATAGTGAAACAAAACAGGTATTGAATATACCTATAACCTACTTAATAAACCTATTTACCTTTTAATACCAAGTTTCTTTTATCGCAAATATAAGGACTTATTTTATATTTATTACTTAGAAGGCGGCGACTGTGTTTATTATTATTATTTCAATTTATTTATTTTAATACTCTTTAAAAAAATATATTTTTTACTATAGAAAATACAAAAATGCACTAATCTACAGTAAAAAATATATCAAAACGGTGGATCACCGCGAAGCTAGGCTCAAGCAGCCGGTGACTAGGGTTGCAGACAGAGGAACTTCCTGACGATACGCGCCGAATCCAGGAGAACCGCTTTTTGGATCTGACCCTTGATCCAACTTCCTTATTATTATTATTTTTAAATTAGACACCTTATAGTAATCATCCATTTTGTCGAAATCGATATCCATCCATGAGCGAAAAAGCCATAAAAATAATATCAGCTATTTTGAAACTAAATATTATTCGTGATCTTCAAACTTTAGGGAAAGTATAAAAAATCAAAGGATCCTTGGTCGAAAACGATAGACGATTCATTACTTATAAAGTGGGTGGGCTATTTTCAGACTGCGTGACTCGCGATTCGTAGGTAACCTCCAAGCATCAAAATGGCCTAGGAGGTTAAATTGGTGAATGAGGTACCAAAATCTGGGAGTGTTCATAGCCACACCTAAAAGAATTTCCCTCCTCCTTAGTGAAAAAAAGCTAGGATAGAGTCAGGTCAGCTGACTTAAAAAAAGGAGGAGTTTCTTAATTCGACTGTATTTTTTTGTTTTACCTTACAATTTTTTTCTAGGTGTTACAAAGGGTTCCATACTATTATCTAGTAGGTCTGAAGTTGCCTGAAGAGCGGGTTGAAAGTGTTACTTTTCAGCCCTAGGGAGAATCGTTTTCAACTGACAGCTATCACGTTTCTATTGAACCATGATAATGTGGAAAATAATGGCTGAAGCTAACAAAAAAAAATGTCAAACCGGCAATTCGATCTTCATTTGTTTTCTCGTGTTTTTGAGTTTTGCTTGTATTACAATGAGAATGATTACATCTGATTTAGTTATAGATTTAGTGCCTGATTTCATAAGAGAAGAGGCTAAAGCAGTAGAGGAAACCATTTCACTAACTTTAAAAAATTGCCCTAATTTTACCATAAACTTTAAATAAATACATATCTCACCTAAGTTGTGAGTTGTATTTACAAAATTCACAATTTTTTTCTTTAGCTAAATTGCGTTTTTTTTATAATTCTGTAATGAAAAGTAGTGTTTACCTCGGGTGTAAGTAATTTATTTACTAATAAGCCCCGTCTCGGGACTAAATAAGTTACTTTCAACCTTAGGGTAGCAATGTAGTATCTACTATTGCATAAATTACTTATTTGAAATATTTTTTTGCTGAAACTGATATTTTAAAATGCGCCAAATAATGTGTAGGTAGGTATTGAGTGTTCTTCAGCTTCAGCGATTGTAATTTCAGCTCATAGAACATGAAGCACATAATCACGTGTCGTCTTTTGTTTTATGCGGCAAATTTATTATCAGCTCACTGGTGAACAAAAGTGCCTATTCCAAACGAGGTTTAAGCAACCCTATTGGGTTCAAATTAGAATGTATTCAATTAAATATGGGGATTGACCATTCAAGAGTAAAGATTAAACGAAAGAGTAATAAATAATAGACGTAGGAACTTGCAGATCCAGAGGGCTAACTATTTCTTTTAAAGTAAGTATTATACGAAAGATCCCTTTTATCATTCGAGTTCAAGATTTAAATATATTATATTATGTATGTAATGTCAATAGGTACTAAGCTGTGCCTAGCGGTTTAAAGATTATGAAAAGTAGCCTATGTTTTAAACTAGGCCTAGAACTAAGTCTATCCAAAATTTTAACTCGATCCGTTCAGTAGTTTTGGTGTAATGGGGTAACAAATGTCCAATCTTTCGCATTTATAATATACTAGCGAACCGCCCCGGCTTCGCACGTATTTATTATACGTATTAGCCTTCCTCTTGAATCATTATATCTATTTAAAAAAACCGCATCAAAATCCGTTGCGTAGTTTTAAAGATTTAAGCATACAAAGGGGCATAGGGACATATACAACGACTTAGTTTTATACTATGTAGTGATATGCATATATAGATATAAAAGTTTGCAACCGACTGCATTTAGCTGAATGTTTTCATTGTAAATACTAGTTATTATACATATTATTTCCATTCTTTGATTGTAATTTTCTTCATATCATTGAATTAAATATGTTTCAACTGAGATACTCATAGATAGATAATAAAATACCTATACCTATAAATCTAGTTCTACCCCATTCACCCTGTCGCGTCGCGTCGTTGCTTGCTTCACTGAACATATCAATATATATAAACAGAGACCATGACCGAAGGGTTGTATATCTGTAGCTACCTATACATAGCTATAGATGCATTGCGGCCTTCAGAATCCCAACGCGCATGCTCGTCCCAGCATCAATGGTAGGGTGGCCGTAAAATGTGTTTGTACAGGATTTTTTCACTGTAACCTGTCAACAGGTTAAATACCTATACAAATATACAGTAAACTTAAATTAATTAACATATCTTGGGTTTGGAACCCTCTTTTAAATGAAGTGATACCTGTGTTAGAGGGTTCCGCTCTTCCGTAATATACAGTTAGGTACAATAATAATAATAATCTAGTATGTTATCATAGATAGATACAATACAATACAATACAAAAATGCTTTATTGTACACCATTAAAAGAACATAACAAAAAAGAACATTAAACAAAACAAGTACAATGGGCGGCCTTATCGCTTAGAAGCGATCTCTTCCAGGCAACCTTTGGATGAAAAGAATTATGTGAATTTAAGAAAGGCAGGGGGTGTACAAAATTATAGATTAAGAAGAAAAAAGAAAAAAAAATAATTAATAAAATAAATAATAGGCAAAACTTAATATGGATACGTCAATTTACAATAATATTACAGTAAATAGTGATTTATTTATAATTCAGGCAAAATAATCAAGTTAGAGTTCTACTAAGAAATATAATTAAAAACTAGTATAAACTAAACTAAAACTAAACTAGGTAAATTCATAAATAGATCACCGGCCATATGTCTGTAAGAAAATTATAATCAAGGAGTAGAAACAAATTAAAACTAGTCTTTAAAATTGAGCTAATTGCGGTCTAGAGTTAGTTCAACTGATCTATTTCATTCTCAGTCGGTGGTCCGCCTGCGACGCAGAGGTTGCGGGTTCGATTCCCGTCCTGGTACAATTTTTTATACGATATAACTCAAATGGCTTTGTTCTTATGAGCTGGATCGCCTCCAAATTCAGATAATGCTAGCCAAATATCATCATCATCAACCTATATTAGTTCACTGCTGGATATAGGCCTCCCCTAATGAGCGCCATAGCGCCTTGTCTTCAGCTTGTCGCATCTAGCATCTGCCAGCCAGTCTTTCGCAGAGCGTCATCCTACCTGGCCGGAGGGCATCCTACACTGTTTGCCGAATCGCACTCTCCACTCAAGATCACGTATACACGATAGCCTAAAATGAACTATACTTTAGGCAATATACTATATTTTAGGCTATCGTGTATACGTGATCTGGACTTGATAGAAATCGATTTCTGATAGATAGATTTCTGCTACTTTCTATCAAGTAGCAGAAATAAATCCATCTCCAAAATCCTGGACACCCTACACACACACCCTCTAGCTACAAGGTGGCGCGACCCTGGTCTATCAGACATGCTCCCGATACTCATGCAGAGAATAACATCTCTACATCTTAATATTATGAAGAAAGTGAATCTTAATAAGTGTTAGTGTGAAGTGGTTGAGAGAAAAAGTGAAGTGTTGCGCTATTTATAAAAAGTGAACGTCATTACGTCGGAGGATTATTTATTGGATCTTGGGATATCAACAGGAGTCTATAAAAAGTGAGTGTCTGTTTTAATTAGTTATGGGAGTTTGTTATTTATAGTGTCTGCTTTTAAAACGTGGTATTTTTAGTCAATTAAATTTTCTAATTAAATAAAGATAAGTCAAGACAAAATATTAATATCCTAACAATGGAAACAAGTTTAAAATTCAGTGTAAATAATTTATCACGTTTAAAGGATGTTAGTTTTTTACAATAGTACCTATTTAAATTAATAAAGTAAATTTTCGAAGTTAAAACATCTTTATTAACAACGAAAATTACAAGCAAGGAATAGAAAAATTACAACTAGTAACTAGTACGTCTGCAGTTAGCTCAATTGAAACCATTGAGCTAACTGCAGACGGTTGCAAACAGTCTAAAGGTAGCTCAATTGATCCATGTCAATACCAGTCGGAAGCGTCCCCAAGACACTGGCTGCATTACCACGCTGTATGGCAATGCTGATGCGCTGAGCCAGATATTCACCAGCTCTCGGGTCACGCGTCGCATCGACCAGACGCTCAGATAATTTTTTAAAAACCCGGAGAGCCTCGGTACCCCACGGACCTAGGGTCTCGAATCCAAGGGGAGCAAATGCGTAGGTTCTGTCGAGACCTGCATATTTAATAAAGTAGTTTTTTTGGTATTATAATGGGAAATCAATGTATTTTATTTTAATTTAAAGCTTCATTTAAAAAAACAATCGATAATCGTGATAGCAACTCAAATGTCTCCGTAAGTCATCGACCTCTGTTCTATTTTTTCTTTATCGATAACATTATTTTCATACAAGTAGAAGTAAAGCTGAATATTTTCATACATAAGGATATAGGGACAGAGACAGCGTCTTTGTTTTATACTATGTAGTGTTATGCTAATAATATCAGCAGCGTGTAATAATTTATTTTCATAGTACACACCTACCTAAAGTATTTTGCAATAAACACCTAAAATGTGGGATAGAGCATAGACAAATGGAAGTAGAGAGTTTTTTGATTTTCATCTAATCTACAGAATACAATATATACAATAGTAAAATTTAGCGTTTCCATTTCAGTTTTTTAAATCTTGATAGATGCAATATTCTTTTTGCATTCCATAAATTAATTAATTACCATCTTTAACGTTAATTATATCCCATTTTCCGCGCAAGTAGGTTACTGCGAGTCAAATAAGTTTTACAGAAACTTCTTGGTATTTCATCCCCAAAGTTAATAAAAATAAAACGCGACCTACTATCACTAAAGTTCATAGGTATGGATGATTCTCCATGATTATTTATATCGGTGACTAGATTTGATTGCAAACCTACTTTGCTAAACGAGATTTTATTCTACCTACAATGTGATTTTTCGAACCTTGATCAAACGAATTGTTTGATACACGACACATATTTATCGATAAAAATCGGGATAAATAAAATTATATGTTATTTATCTCAAAAACAAAGCAGTTCTAATATTTTTTTAAATGAAGACTACTTCATCTGGTTTTTTCTTCTTTTCTTTTTAAGTAAATCTTGTATTTTATTCGAAGTAGTCTCATTTGAAAGCTAGATAGTTTACGTAGCTAAAAAAATAAATAAAAAATACATATTCGGTATATAAGGGGAGAAAAAATATTTTTTTTTTAGAAATTACACAATTAATAATAATAATAATAATAATAATAATTTTTATTCAAGAAGAAAGGTCTTATAGGTAAACAAAACAAAGCAAACAATACAAAGTAGATAATCAAATCTTAGACCTATTTCACATATTGGTTTCGTCACCTCGCTCTAACTAAGTTCTAGACTTGTGATGTAGACGCGAGGGTTCTCTACCTCAGTAAGTTAGGCTTACACTAATTTTTATTTCTAGGATACATAGGAAAACTATACTTGTTAATACTATATTACATATAAGCCAAAAGAAAAATACAGTGTGTAGGTGAGTGTGTAAAAGTGTGTGTTATGTATGCATGTGAGTGAATTACAAACTATTTTCATTTTATTTTTTCTCTGTAACTTTAAAACTGGGTTATTAAGGTGTACTTTTTTGCATGTTGTATTAAACTTCATAATTTATGAGTACCTACTAGTACCAAAAGTACCTATTTTATTTCAAACTCTACCAAAATTATGAGGACATAGGATATATTATGGACATAGGAGATTTATTCGAAGTGCTTATTTTGTAAGCCTAAAAAAATAAAGTTACGTATGATTTCTAATATCTGAAATTACCGCTCCCGAACGCCTCTTGCTGATCTAGCTGATGGCACGTTTTTATGCTCTGGCCACGACAGCTTCCAGCAAGCTTGCTGTCCAGTCCACGTAGGTACCTACTGTCAGCAAAGAACCGTATGCCTGTATTAACTTCAACTTAAATAAGACCAAAGCATTCATAAATCGGTGACATTGTATTGTCAAGCTGTCAATGTCAACGTCACTCACACTGCATGCGAGCCGCTAAGGCGGGAAATCGGGGTAGAAAAAGTGAACAGACAGAGGTGAACAGAGGCTGACTCGCTGATGCGATAAGGCTTGGAGAATACAAGGATTGTCAAACTGGTTGGTGTATCACAAAAATGCATGTAAGATATCAATAAAATCCCTACACTACACCAACCTAAAACTAAACCTACGTATGATCGAGATACTTGCGATGTGACAAGACGTAAACCGACGAGTGGCTAAACTCGCTTACAGCACATTAACTGAAACGTCGTAAGCTAACATTTTTACGACTAAGTCAATGATTATTTCTATTATCTTGTCATACTTATCCTCAATCATCCAATTTATTATTTTTTACCTGCGATAATAATACTTGACTAGATATCTCGTAAAGCAACATGTTCGTTTCTCACGTGTTCTATTGAGGTACAGTACATAATAGTGTATGTAAGAACTAATTACAAAGACGATCTGTTTACTATTTTATATTTACACGACTACACAATAACAAAGGCACGTTATGACTCGCAGTTCATGCGTTTGTTTATGTATCTTTACATGCTTAACCTGAGGCTTAAACGCTGTTTTTTGGTTCATCTTTCATAGTATCAATACCAATTAAATATTAATCAGGAAATTACACATAAAACTATATGTAGATATAGTGCTACTTAATAAATAATGTGTGCTCAATACCGTCTTCAATTGTAAACAGTTAAATTTTTTCATAAGTTTTGTTGGAGAAATCCTTATCCCTTGTAATTTTTACATGCCTATAATGGTACCTACAATAGTATTATTGTACAAGCCCAGAGCTTTTGTAGAGAGAGTTTTGAGTTAAACCACTGAGTTATTAATCGCAAGTATGTATTCATTAAAAGTTACAAGTTATAGGAAAAATGCTCATCCGCTCGTGTCCGCGGCTAAGGCTTAACTAGAGATGTAGGTCGCAGCGCAGCTGACCGCGGTGTCAGCTGAAATAATTTGAATTGTACGTAAACCGTACAATTATAGTCTCATCAAAATAGGTTCATAATTGACATGAGAAATTGACGCAAATGTAGATTAGTAGTTATACATAGAAAAAAAAAGAAATTGTATATATTCTGACCATGGAAATTTATTATTTAAGTCGTTTCAAATGACGCATTCGAAAACGTTTATCATCACATTGCCACGTTGAATGGCAAAGCTAATTCGATGACCTAAATAGATCCAGCATTCCGATCTCCTGTAGACTCTATGAGAAGTTTTGTAAGATCTTTAAAAATTGAGTGCGCCCCAGGACCCCAAGGACCAAGGGTTTCCACCCCAAATGGCTCAAATAGGTAACCTCGGTCAAGATTAGCATATTTTCGCCGTTTGAGGGACTCCGCTGATGAAGCTGCGGAGCCAGCCCTTGCTGATGTCCCTGCCAGATGCGAAAGCGCTAGAGTATCTACACACGTGGCATCCAAACTAAAGGCCGACCCATCTTCCAGGGAATCAGAGTCATACCGTCAGGTTTTTTACCATCATCTCGCATAAGGCCACGTAGTTCGAGTGTAGCTGCTACACTGACGCTGGTAAAAGCCCGACGGATGATATCTTTAATTGAATTATGGCGGGACACACGTCCTGCACTAGAGACACATGCCAATGCATGGTGACCAAGCTTGTCCACGGTTTCACTACACTGGCAACGGTGTGCAACTAGGCAAGGGGAACCTAAACGCAAAGAGGTGGCCAGCCGAAATGAGTTGTTGTCTAAAAGGGTACCTAGATTTTTGGAAGGCAGAACATGTAACCAAAGTCCTGATTCCCACTCAGAAACGGCGAGTAGACGGGCACTTTCTATTGAGCTGGTAGACGTATTAATAAGATTTTCCGTACCAACTCACAAAGTGGCTGATCCCACAGCCTCTGAGAAGACAGGACTTTAACTAACTTTTAACTAATATTATATTTCTTTTATAGACTTTGTTCACAAAAATATTTACAATTTTGTTATCTACTTAAATACTAAACGACACCGATAATTCTTCTGTTTGCCCTCTTTTGGCAATGGCCTCCTGTTGCCTTTTCCACTTTTCTCTATATCTTGCCAATCTTATCCATGTATTTCCCGCTATTTCTTTTAGTTCGTCCTCCCACCTTTTAAACTGTCTCCCTCTGTTTCTTTTATTATATTTTGGAAACTAGACTGATCATCTTCTTTTACTGTAGAGAGCCGAGGTGAGGATGAGTTCCAGAGGATGCTGATGCATTCACGCCGGCTGCATGGGCACTGATGGGCAGTCTACCGGACCTCACGGAGCGGTCTCGGCCCCCGCCCCGCACCCCCGCCATACGCACCACCTCCGATCCTCACAGGCATAGAACTATTATAACACAGGTAAGTATACCTACTGTACCATCTATACTGGTTGTTACCTATTCTTTGTTGTATTTGTGTTTTAAGTTCTTTATAACCTTATAAGTAGTTTGTTGAAAATTTTATAACGAGAGTAAATCGTTTTGTACCAAATTCTGTTTTGTTTACTTTTTCTTTTTTCCATTTCTATTTCTGTTTTCCCACCTGACTTCGGAAGAAATCACGCACTATCACGAGAGGGATATCAGAATGTTGTGAGCTAGCTATCATGTATTTCGTTGAAAGCACTTTTCTCTACGGGAACGACAGGCATTTTTTTATCATTTGATCCCGTTGTTTCATGTTTCAAAATTAAGAACCATTTATGCCGTTAAATTAAAACTCTAATACCAAACATGAACCCCGTTGGGATGCTACAACTCTAGCTATAACTCTAAAGGCAATATTTCTTGGATATTTTTTAATCTAAAACACTTTTCAGATGGTCTTTTATGACATACCCTCATCTTTATTCACAGATCCCCGTCAGCACAATCTACAAGAAAGAATGGCCTTGGAGGAAGCCGAAGCCCCGCATCAGGCCGGCTCCTGCAGCCAACGCGGGCCGCCGCCGCGAGTCCACTGCCTCCTCCGTGGGTGCGGCGTCTGTCAGAAGACTGCTGTTCCGGCAGCCGCCCAAACTGCCCCGCCCTCTGGTCCGGAGGTTCACACTCCTCTGTGCCTCCACCGGGCTATGCGCATCAGCTCTCGTCCCTTTCACCGCCTACGCCGGCGCCGAAGCCGGTGCTTTACCCCTCGCAGTCATGCACACTGTAGCAGCCATTGTAGCTCCCTTCTCCCCCTTGATCATACAAAAAACCGGAGCGAGAACAGTGATAGCATTAGCCCATGGACTTGTTTGTGTGTTGTTGACCGCTCATACGGTGGATACGCCTCTATCGGTGCTGTTGGTGTTGTACGGAATCTGTGGAGTGACTTTGTCGCCGATGACGGTAGCGCTGGCTGCGGCTGCCACGTCGCTAGCTCAATCTGCAGGTGATGAGGCGAGACGGAAAGTTGCGCTGAGGCGAGCGTTGCGCGCACTCAGGGCAGCGCAAGACGCGGGGATGGTGTTTGGGACGATCTTGCTGGGCGCGGCTCTTCTCATTTGGCCGGAGGATCGCACGCCTCCGCAGTTCACGGTGTCGCCGACCAATGCGACGGTGCCGAAGTGGCCGCCTGTTGAAGAGTTCTTCACGGATGATGATGATTATGAGGTTAGTATTGGTAACTGAAAGATCCTTACTAATATTATAAATGCGAAAGTTTGTATAGTTTTTTGTTCCTCTTAATATACGTATTGGGCTGAAATTATAGACGAAGTTCAGCCCTGGAATAGCACGTTGGCTATAATTATTCCCGTAAATCAGTTCCCATGGAATATAAACAGTCTTGAAACATTTTCATAGGAACAAACGTGCGATGGCGCGTGCAGATACCTTCTAATTAGTATGAGATATTTACCATCTTCTCTTGAGGAAGAAACTGGGCAAAAAAACCTTGCTATTCAAATAATTGGCCTATGTCCAGCAGTGGACTAATATAGGGTGATGATGATTCAAATAAAAAAAGAATCATCAAAATGGCAGAAAAAAACAAACTGTTAAATAGAGAACCTTTTTTGAAGTCTGTTTATAACTTTTGGTATTATGGTATTCTCACTTTGAAATCCGAACCAAAACATTTGATTGCGAGATGATTCTAATCTGTTTTCCAGGAGAGGACCTGCGGAGCCGCCGGCTGCCCAGACATCCAGTCAGTGCTAGGTATAGCTCTCAGCTCCCAGGGCCGGTGCGTGCTGGTCGCGGTGTGGGCAGTCCTGGCGCTCGTCAGCGCTGGTCTGGCGGTCTACGGAGCCACTTCAACACCCTCACCGCCGCCGGACGCCCGCTCCGTATTGAGGGATCCAAGGGCGTTGCTTGGGGCTCCTATGGGCTTGTTCATCGGATTGCAACAGGGATTTATTTATACTTCATATATTAAAGTGAGTTTTGGCTGAAGATGCTTATTGTTTTCGGGACAATCGGGACGACCGATTGACCAAGGAGGTCGAATGGTCCGACGACTATACATAACCTCCGTGGTGTATACCATCTTTCGATTACCATAAGCTTTATGTCAGGTGGTAAGCGTAGGTGTGTTTTCTTAACGCGGTGCGCTGTGCTAGCGCTGGCTGTCCAGATAATGATTGAGTTATTACAGTTATCAAGACCGCGCTTCACAAGACGCGCTTCAAAATCGCGGCTGTTATGAAGTCTTATTAAACGCCGTTGATGGTGATCAAGTTCGAGTTTTCGCAATTCACTTATTCAATTCGAATACCTACACACTACACAGTGTTCTGAAATTACTCCCTCATAAAATATGATTAATAAAAGCCCTGTTCATCCAGTGGTATGGCGTCTGCGTCGACGGCTGGTGGTGCGCTTGGCGAGCCCTCTTCGGGGCAGGGGTCCTCCACGCGCTGGCCGCGGGGACGTTCAGCATGGCGGCGGCGCGAGGCAAGCGCGGGCCGCTGGCGTGCGGCGGCGCGGCGGCGCATGCCTCGCTGGTGCTGGCTCTGCTGCGGTGGCGCGCCGCGAGGACTGACCTGGCGCTGCCGGCGCTAGCGGGCGCCGCTTGGGGCGCCTGTGCCTCTCTGTGGGATGTTCTACAGGTAGCTCTATATCTTTGGCTTAGGTTTGATGATTGAATAGCAAGCGCGGGTCGCTGGCGTGCGCCGGCGCGACGACGCATGCCTCGCTGGTGCTGCGCTGCTGCGGTGGCGCGCCGCGAGGACTGACCTGGCGCTGCCGGCGCTAGCGGGCGCCGCTTGGGGCGCCTGTGCCTCTCTGTGGGATGTTCTACAGGTAGCTCTATATCTTTGGCTTAGGTTTGATGATTGAATAGCAAGCGTGGGTCGCTGGCGTGCGGCGGCGCGGCGGCGCATGCCTCTCTGGTGCCGCGCTGCTGCGGTGGCGCGCCGCGAGGACTGAAAATATCGTACATTAATATTGTTTTTATATTGTGCTGTCTATGTTTGTGAACCAAATAAATGATCTGTCTATTAATAAAATGATGGTGATTTATTCACTTAGTAGCGAACGTTTCATAAACTGTTCAGCTCAAAACCATGACGGAGATAAAATCATGATGAAGATGAAGATGATAGAGCTTTTATTTGGTGTCACATGACGGAGATAAAATCCAACTAAGCGCATATCAGGGGATCCATGCATCCCCTGATGTCTGCAATAAAACCTCTTTATGAATTGTCAGGGAGGAGCGTGCATAGGCGGCGCGGGCTGGCGCGGCCCCTGGGGCGTGGTGGTGATGGCGCGGCACGCGGGGCTCGCGCTGGCCTGCGCCGCGCGGCACGTGCTGTGCGTGCGCACACAGCTGACTGCGCTGGCGGCCGCGCTCGTCGCCGCGCTGGCGAGCCATGCGCTGCTCGAGCGGACGCTGAGGAAACGTAAGAATGCTTACTGGGCCCGAATTCCACTAAATTTATTTAGTGGAATTCGCTTCACCATGTACATTACGTACAAACAGAGACGAGAATGGCAAAATGTAGACAGATTACCGACGTAGTAGTGGTCAAATGAGACTGTCCAAATTTTGGTTATTAGAATTTGTTATATTCATGTGACTCTGCAACTCATCGTGGGTCTTGGCCACTGACAATGACTCTTAAAGAAATCTTTATAGTAAGTATCGTGTCAAAATGTCAGTGTTAAACTCTTTTGGTATTCTACTAGAACAAACTTTTTGAGTTTCATTCATAGCTGTGACGATTACTTTTATTACTACCAATTTGACATTCTACCTCTAATTATGAAAGTCTCTTCAAGCGCAAAAAAATAGTAGCATAAAAATATACCAAATGCACAAACGTCATTTTAATCATCTTGACTGAATTTGAGACTATTGAGACCTAAGACCAAGTAGGTACAGAGGCGTTCATTATTTGCTTACCCCCCCTAATAGACATACCAGGAACGAATCCTGCTGCTTTACTTAAACAATTTTTTGCTTTTTTTGACAAAGCACTAGTAACTAAAATAACAAAGAAAATTACTACTATTATTGTAAAAGAAAAAAATAAGCTGGTAAGTAATGAAAATGATTTTTAAAACAATTGAGCTAGCTAAAATAAAAGCTATCTTTAATTTCGACTAAACTAGCAATCACAATCTGGATGAGTGGTTCAAGGGTCCGGCTTGTGTTCTAGGGTAGGATGTTCACCGATGTTATTTTTGCTTTTTTTCACCTATGACTTTATAGCATAATAATTGTCTATAATCTGTTTTTTCACTTATAAGAAATAGGGTATGATTGGAATATAATAAACACGTCTCAGATTTTATGTGATGCTATTTTATTACTAGAAAGAAAGATAAATAAATTACATTACAATGATATTAACTTATATTAATAAAATTTATTACATTTTCGGTTCCTTTTCACACAACTATGTTGTTTTATAATCCTTGTAAATAAAAGTCAACACACAAGTAGAACAAACATGTTTTGTTATTATTAGAATACCTATACCACAGTATACTGTAAGGTTTACTTTGTTATAGGCAGCATCTAATAAATATTAACAATTTAGATCTCTCGTGTGTAACAGACCATTATTTACCCATTAAGAGAAATTTGGAGCATCATTGTGCAATACGCTAAATGAAAAGCAAGCTAGAACTACCATAGCAAAACTAATTTTTTGTTTACTTAAAATTAATATCGAATTGGATAACCCTCGCTTGGTATACTTTGTTCTAGCCTACTTTTCATTTGAGATACTGGATAAGCAACGAGCACTGTGGTATCATAACTTTTTTCAACACTTGTAAATATTGTTCCCCAAGCGGCCGCCAATTTCTACGAGTTCTCCTGGGCCCATGGATGACATCCAGCCCCAATAACCTGAAAAAAACACTGACTTCTCAAGACTTGTAGGTAGGGGTATAAATTCAATTAAAAATTGACTGGACAGGCAATTTAGTTTGTAATAAAAAAGATGTTGGAAATTTACTAGATAGGTCATTTAGTCTCTAGTAAAAGAAACTGATTTTGTAGCAGAATTTGCATGGTAATACTTATTATTTATATCACATCTTACCTATGGTAATTCTGCCACTTGCTTGAACAGGTAGTATATTTTGTGGTAGGAGTCGTTTGTTTGGTTTCCTCCATAGTATTATCCGACCCTCCATGTCAGACATGGCTGTGAGTATTCACAATTCGTCTATGGCGTTCTGATGTGAAACCCCATGGGCGTGGACCCAATCGCTTTGCCTTTCTTCAGTCAAAGCGTATCTCCTCACCCAAAGTTGAACTGTTATTTCCTTGAAAGTTAAATAATATTTTAATTATCTATGCTCAATAAATACGACGAATCAATACAAAACAAAATAAAAATACACTTACGCTTATCCCAAGCTGACTTGCAATAGTTTTATTAGGAACGTTTTGTTCGTGATTTTTTATAGTTTTAGTGCTTACAAAATTGCTTAAATGGCTATTCTTTTTTGATATTTCAAACTTTTAACACGCAAACACAGTTGACTATTGCCATAACAATAATTATACTCCAGCGGTGGTGAAACGATTACTTGACTGTCATTCGTTACATAAAAATTTTATCTACCCTCATTCATTTGAACAAAATTAATAAATGCTTTCAACCGATTCAACTACCACCGTTAAGATAAAACTACTGGCTTAAAAATTCGAACTATGAGTCAACATACCGGGTAGCAGAAATGAAAGAACGGTCGATTGCGATGCGATAAGCCGTGGTTCGAATCTCAACTATTGTTAAGTTTTTGCACTAAGTTTAAGATTGCTTGAAGTTCTTCAATATTATTGTTGGCGAATATTTTAGAAATTAGGGGTATAGCAAATAGTGAACGCTACTGTACCTTACGTTCCGTAAGGATTGAGACCTTTGTTTTTACTTTAGTGGAATTCGGCCCCTGATGTGATATCCGTTGGATGATGTTTTAAAGTGTCATGATGTGGGGTAGTAGTGATAGCGTGGCAAAAACCAGTGTGGTCTACTGTATGCACACAGTAAGAACACGCTGGTGGCAGCGAAGCTGAAGCTGGAGCCACTGTGTGCGGTGCAGGAGCGGACACTGAGGAAGAGTGAGAATATTGACTATTGTGCTGTCCATTGCAGTACTTATATGTTATGGTGTCATAATGTGGGGTAGTAGTGATAGCTTGGCAACACTAGCGTGGTCTACTGCAGTTTATGTTATGGAAAAATCTAAATGGCCAAAAGCCTTACGTTTGGTTACTATGTGCGTATACAGGGGAGTTTGCGCCTTAAACAGGAATACTAGAACTGGTAACTCCGGCACTTGCAGTGTGTACACACCACCCACCTCTGTCAAGGCTCTTAGTTTATGCAGGTACTAAGCGCCAAAGCCTACATACGCCATCTCGCTATCATTGTCATACGTCACTCACTGTAATGCGAGCCGCCAAGGCGGGAATGTTGATGCTACCAAAAGAACTCCTCCAAAGCTGATAACTAATAAATACTAAATACTGGTACAACCGACCAGAACTTTAGAATATGTGAATTATCTAGCCGGTGTATCCCTAAAGTGTATGTTGGAGATCAAAAAAACCCCTACAAAGCTGATAACTAATAACCCCTACTGGTACAACCGACCACAGCTTTACATGTCTCTTTCTGGTTCCAGACGAGCAGCCCCGCCACAGGTCCTAGCGAAGACCAACAGCGACTCAGCTGACAGCCCTGGGAGTGGCGTCCGAT
The DNA here is from genome assembly GCA_944547425.1 of Eupithecia centaureata. NCBI lineage: Eukaryota > Metazoa > Arthropoda > Insecta > Lepidoptera > Geometridae > Eupithecia > Eupithecia centaureata. The sequence goes on along the minus strand of OX155695.1, from coordinate 10,222,902 downwards.
GACGTCACGGAGGGCGCTGACGTCGCTACACATGTGTTTCACTAGCATCAACTGCTGGAAACACTACGGAGTCTTACACAGTTCGTGTTAAGGTTAAAGTGATAAAATAGTGAACGATTTAGGACCTGAATACCACAGTTTTTGGCGGAAAATTACGTGAATACACACTTCGTGGCCTTTTGAGGTTCATGCGATAAAAGAGTCAACTCCTTTAAAACCTCATCACGCCTTTTGGCAGATTAAAACGTGAAGTGAGCATCTACAAATATCGCTTCAGTCTGTGCTTTAGTGTGGTCTAAGTCTTAACTTAGGGATGCTAAAAGCTGTTTTTTATAGATAAGGGTTTCACCCTAAGTTCTTAGATTTAAGTAATTTAGGTACTTTTTTAATGTATTTAGCCTTGGATATGCATGCTTTTTTTAGGTTCTTAATTTTATTTTTTATTCTTGTATTCTCGTTTTGGGTGAATAAATGAATTTATTATTATATTATTTATGACATGTAATGCTTAGTACAAATACAAATACAAATACAATCATTTATTTGCAAACAAGGGTCACAAAGGTGGTGGTTAGATAATAGTACCATACATGTTTTGCCTTAGTCTAGGGCATGCAAATTTAGGTTTACTTAGGTCTCAAATACAAAATTTAACAACAATTTAAACATTGAAAATAAAAAAGAGAAAAATTAATAATATGAACATCAAATCAACATGAACTTAAAATTAAAATTTGGAAGAAAATTTGAAAAAATATATATATGTAATAAAGTTTCTATTACTGTACTACCAGTACTACCAGTGAACACAGTTTTATGACGATAAAAGGTATCGAGAGCTTGATGGACTTTAACTTTTAGCATAATCATCTTTATTCATAAACAAATGTTAATTATAAATATTAAACATTGCACATATACCTTAATCAACACAATCCTTACTAATATTATATATAAGAAAGTTTGTTTGATATATGGATGTTTGTTCCACTTTCACGCAAAAACTACTGAACGCATCGGGATGAAATTCTATTATTATTGAATAGAAGTCATTCTAGCCCTGGAATAGCACATATTAGACTACTTTCATCGTATAAATCAGTTCCCATGGGATTGGAATAGACTTGAAACGTTTCATAGAAACAACGCGAGCGAAGCCACGGGCATAGGTATATTAGATATGTAAGTCATTGTCACTATTAAAATGACTTACAACACGCTTACAAAAACCAAAAATATATCTCATAAACTTAAATAATGATACAAAGACAGTTGGTATTCAAACAAGAGATTTGACGGAGCCCCCTTCGAAAACTTTAAAGGAAATATGAAACAAAGATTTTAGTCGCCTACAAGCATGAACCTATTCTACCGCTTTCAACCTACCTGCAACAACTAATAAAAAATCCATTCTTTAGAGAGAGGCACTGCTACAAGGTGCGCCTCTACGGAAAAACCTTTTTTCGTCAGTGTAATCTAAAGCACAAAGGCACAGCTGGTACTAAGCACTAAGACATTGTAAGATATCTAAGTAGGTAAAGTTTTTCCAGTTTAGATTTTCACTGGAAAATCTTCTGGGACTCTTTTGACTAATAACTTAATTCTAACTTATAATAGTCTTATTAGTCAAAAGAGTCCACAAATTTATAAGTATCCCATGGGGAAAGGAAATCTTCAGCAAGAGATTTTGTTTATGGATAAAAAACTTAACACCTTTGATAAGGGTTTGTCTGTGCTCTTGAATTTTTATCCTTGTTAAGTTAAATGTCTATTGTATTGGTATAATAAACAGAATATTTATATCAAACACCTATAGGGCTAATTTTGATACCCAAAGCGTATTTGTATCAAAATCTAGAGAGTATACTTAGATGTAATATCATTATATGTATGTACGTAGTTAGTTTTCGATTTGGAATGACAGAATATTGTCACTAATTAATAATTGAAATGATGATGCTTTAATTTAGGTATATGTAAGTAGCAAGTAAGTAGGTATACATCTTATATTTTTAATTTTGAAATTGTTTTTAATGCCAGCGATATATTAAAAGAGCTGGTTTAAATAAAACCTTTTTAGGGATTGAGGATTAAATATCAAAAGCCAAGAGTCTGTTATGTAAGTAGTTCAACAGTCTGTGAAAAAGTTTTACGTATTTAGAATAAGAGAGGAATATTAAAATAAGAATACGGTTGTTCTTTGTATTAACCAATGAGATAATTGATGTTAGTTTATGTCTGTCTGTGAAACGTATCTGATTGGCTATTAATGTTTTTTTTCTACTGCACCAAATAGGTTTAACTAATTATGAAAGGGAACCTTTTTTCTAGCCCACATTACCTACCTCTTTTTTCTCTTGGTGCTTTCTTCTTGAGTTTCTATTTAGACATAATGATGTTGTCAAGGATAGCAAAATAAATGTTATTTGTTGATTGAATTTGTGTTATTTAAATTCCTGTCCTCTGCTTATGCTATGAGCTTGCCCTACCTACGTCTTACCATTTGTCGAAAGTTTGCTAAGTTGGCTAGATGAAATATAATTCACCAAAGAACCAATGTAACAGAAAGTCAAAGAATAATACTAGCTCAAAGAATAACTGACAAAAAAATAACTGTCTCGTGAAGCACCGACGACTACTGCTCCGAGGTAAACATGTTTTAGGTGGAGATCGCAACTTAGCAAACGAAGTCTAGGAAGCCTTCCGCCCAGATTGGAAGCAGAGTATCAAGCCGAAAAATAACTATTCTAGCAAACTAAATCACCCTACACACTCCTACACGAGTTTCAAAAGATTTCATATTTTTTAGTTTACATTTACCAATGTTGTTATCACTAATACAGGTAGTATAAAACAAAGTCGCTTTCTCTGTCCCTATGCCCATATGCTTAAATCTTTAAAACTACGCAACGGATTTTGATACGTTATTTTAAATCGATAGAGTGATTCAAGTGGAAGGTTTATACGTATAATAAAACCGTGCGAAGCCGGGACATAGTATAGTCATAGCAAAGATGTTGAACATGGTCATGTCATCATTGAGTCAGGATCTTTACTTGACTTTCTGACAGGTAGTAATCATCGCAGCGTAAAAGAAACAGGGCCCGAATTCCACTAAATAAATCGCTTCACCCTTTAAATAGTATCGCGTCAAAATACCAGTGATAAACTCTTTTTGGTATTCTACTACCACAAACTTTTAGAGATTCATTCATATCTGTGACGATTACGTTTATGACTACCAATTTGACATTCTAATTATGAAAGTCTTTTCGAGCGTAAAAAATAGTAGAATACCAAATGCACAAACGTCATTTTAATCATCTTGATTGAATGGCACTATTGAGACCTTTGTTTTGGATCTAATAGAATTCGGTCCCAGTTTTATTTCAGTTTCTGTTGGTCTGTTCATATAATATAGTGTTTTTTATTAGTTTTATTATACTGATATGCTTACTATCAGTAGCATAGATACCTACGAATAAGCTCCAAGATGTACTACTACTTACGAATCTATGTAATAAACTTGAGTCACTTTAACTTCATTCACATATATACAAAATACAAAAATATTTACCTATTTAAACTTAACATAACATAAGTAAAGAAAATGCTGAATTAACGGAGGTATGTAAGTAGTCACACGACGTAGGTCTGGTCTAAAACGCTAGCAAAACTAAAATTGCACACGTGTATTCCAGCCACCTGACAACTAAGAACAAGTTTTTTTTATTTATTTTCTTTATTAAGATGCACAAAACATAAAATAATCACATAATATAATATAGTACTTAAAAATATGGGTTTTGAACTTAATTATTTCACAAATTATGTGCATACAGAGAGTAAGCGAGCAAAATAACGTTTAAAATAGAAAAGGAACATAAGTAATTCAAAATAAAAATTAAACAGAATTAAGCATGCATGATTAAATCTAATTAAAATAATCATCGGAACTTATAATTCAAGGATAAAGATTATATAATATATTTTTAAAGTACGGGTAAACTGGCTCGATTTTGGGACAAAAATGTCAGGGTCAATGTTTTCTTCGGCTAATTCATTGTATTGGCAGGCCAATCGGGCTAGGGGGTTATAAAATTAAATATTGTTTTTATAAGACAACAACGCAAAAAGATTGATTGTATTGGACCTGCGCGCACTAAATATCTCCGTTATCAGCTTGGGAGAATCAATGATTGAATGTATAATTTTATATAAGTAGATAATATCAAAGTGAATAGGTACGCCTGGTTTCCAAGGACTGATTAAAATGAAAAAGTGTGGATCCCACCCTTTAATCACACTTAAATCCCACACGTTAATCCCACTTTTTAATCCCACACTTTAATCACACTTTAATCCTAGTTTTTAATCCCACACTTTAATCTCACACTTTAATCCCACACTTTAATCCAACACTGTAATCCCACACTTTAATCCTACTTTTTAATCCCACACTTTAATCCCAAACATAAATCCCACTTTTTAATCCCACACATTAATCCAACACTTTAATCCCACTTTTTAATCCCACACTTTAATTCCTACTTTTTAATCCCACACTTTAATCCCACACATTAATCTCACACATTAATCCCACTTTTTAATCCCACACTTTAATCTCACTTTTAATCCCACACTTTAATCCCACTTTTTAATCCCACACATTAATCCCACACGTTAATCCCACACTTTAATCGCAAACAATCCTACACTTTAATCCCACTTTTTAATCCCACACTTTAATCCCACACATTTATTCCATTTTTTAATCCCATACATTAATCCCACTTTTTTATCCCACACTTTAATCCCACTTTTGAATCCCACACTTTAATCCCACTTTTAAATCCCACACATTAATCCCTCATTTTAATCCCACACATTAATCCAACACTGTAATCCCACACTTTAATCCTACTTTTTAATCCCACACTTTAATCCCACTTTTAAATCCCACACATTAATCCCTCATTTTAATCCCACACATTAATCCCACACATTAATCCAACACTGTAATCCCACACTTTAATCCTACTTTTTAATCCCACACTTTAATCCCAAACATAAATCCCACTTTTTAATCCCACACATTAATCCAACACTTTAATCCCACTTTTTAATCCCACACTTTAATTCCTACTTTTTAATCCCACACTTTAATCCCACACATTAATCCCACACTTTAATCCCACTTTTTAATCCCACACTTTAATCCCACTTTTAATCCCACACTTTAATCCCACTTTTTAATCCCACACATTAATCCCACACGTTAATCCCACACTTTAATCGCAAACAATCCTACACTTTAATCTCACTTTTTAATCCCACACTTTAATCCCACTTTTTAATCCCACACTTTAATCCCACACATTTATTCCATTTTTTAATCCCATACATTAATCCCACTTTTTTATCCCACACATTAATCCCACTTTTGAATCCCACACTTTAATCCCACTTTTAAATCCCACACATTAATCCCTCATTTTAATCCCACACATTAATCCCACACTTTAATCCCACACTTTTATCCCACACTTTAATCCCACTTTTTAATCCTACACTTTTATCCCACTTTTTAATCCCACACATAAATCCTACACTTTAATCCCACGCAAAATCCCACACTAATCCCACGCTTTAATCCCACACACGATTAAAAATGGGATTAATCCCACTTTTTAATCCCAAACTTTAATCCCACTTTTTAATCCCACACTTTAATCCCACACATTTATTCCATTTTTTTATCCCATACATTAATCCCACACTTTCATTCCACTTTTCTATCCAACACTTTAATCCCACTCTTTAATTCCACTTTTTATTTCAACACTTTAATCCCACTTTTTCATCCCACCATTTAATCCCACACTTTAATCCCACACATTAATCCCACTTTTTAAGCCCACTTTTTAATCCCACACTTTTATCCCACACATTAATCCCACACATTAATACCGCACTTTAATCCCACACTTTAATCCCACTTATTTATCTGTTTCTTACAAAGCCGTGTTGATTTTCTGATATTATGTTTAAGTAGAGATATTGATTAGGAGCACATATACAGTTGTCTTTGTATATTTTTGTTAATTTCTCTAAAAAGTTAAATGTAACTTTAAATCTTATATATTACAGATAGTGATCACTAGTCACCCTGTACTGATAATTTACATCAATATCTTTATTTCTTTAAGCTTATAAAAGTATTTGTGCTGCAGAAAAGGGCTGTTCGAGCAATCTATAATATGGGTCCCAGCGAATCCCTCCGCAATAAATTCAAAGAAATAAACACAATGACAGTACCATGTCAATATATTTATGAAAACTTGTTGTATACTCATAAAAATATCAATAGGTTCTCTTAAAATAGCGATATACATAATGTAAATACTAGAAATAAGAATAAACTCGCTCTGCCCACAACTAGATTAGGTTAGGTTAGATTAAGGAAATAAAGCATTTTGAATTTTTGAATTATCTTAAACGTTATATTACTTGAATGATACTACATTGTTAAGACTAGTATAAACATTGGTTATCATTAACATTGGTTGGTTTCTAATAGTGGTAAGGTTTAATAGTGTAGGTGTTATTATTAAGAATAATTTTTAGAATTTTTTTGCTAAATAAATAAATACAAATACAAAAAACAAAAATTAATTTTTACAGTCAAAGTTTGACTGTAAGTTGAGTTATTTAAAGTTATGTAGGTAAAGAAAGAACTAAGAATAATTAAAAATTATCAATTCCATTCTTATGCTAGGTTCATATTGCTGTGTTGGGTTGTGTTGTGGCGCGACAGAACGCTATCGGACTCATACATTTAGTATGACTAGATTCACATTAGCGACAGATCGCGCGCGCCACACCCCACCCCAACACAAGCTACTAATGTGAATCTAGTCATACTAAATGTATGAGACCGAATAGCGTTCTGTCGCGCCACAACACACCCCAACACAGCAATATGAACCTATCTTTAGATACTCGATGAAGATAAGTCTTTTACCGTAGAGCTTCGTAGCACATGCTACGACGCTACTACAGGCACGCGTAGCATACAGAAGACTTCAACGCGCACCCGGTTCAGGTTTGTATAACAAACAAATTATAAAAATTACTATGGATGTAATTAATTCTGTGTTCTGTGTGTGCTACGTAAATCCCTATTTTAACCGATTTCCAAAAGGCACTAGGTTCTGTGTTTGGCTATATGTATGTGTGTTATTTAAAAATCAGTGAACATTCACTGATTTGTCCGTGAGTTGTAAAGCGAGGTTAATGATTATTTGGTTTGTGTAGAATGGTATAAACATATTAAGTATAGATAAACATTTTAATCTTCTATGTCCTGGAATAATTAAAAACACAGTAAATTATCCTACTAGGTTAGCATAAAATCATACTACCAGAGTTAAAACTAAAAATGCGAAGTCCTGAGCCAAACACAATGGCATCAAAAATCTAAAGTAAAATACAGTAATACTAGAAAAATAATAAATATTTGAAAAAATACTTTTTACGTAAAAAAATTATTATGATCAAATTGAATTTTTAACGACCGATGATAAAAATGATTGATTTAATAATATAAATTTTATCAATAGATATCCATATTTATATATGCTACATGTAACGTAATATGTTTATAGGTAAGCCTATTGTAGTTATTAACTGAAAACTGAGCATGTTATTGAATTATATTTTTCTGCTAAAATCGAACTAGAACTTTCAAGAATCCCTATCCATTTTCACCTTTTAGGACGCCCTGCTTGAGTACCTACCTATAGGTATCATTGTGTCTCTTATACTTACGTTGACTAGATAATAAATTAAGACTAACAAAATTTGTTAGTTGTTGTTGTTTGTTAACATTTAATGTTAACAATGCAAAGATTTGATTGCGTTTAAAAAAACATATTATGACATAATATGTTAATTTTTTTTAAGTTACAAAATACATTGTATTTTGCTACTTATTTAATTATATGTATTCTGTTGGTGTACCTTTATTAACCTCTTAGTGGGCTCGCGGTCCAAGCTTGACCTGTCAAAACGCAGCCAGTTGAAATGTTTATACCTACATAAATAAATAGTCAACTACATACAAACTCTTAGGTTGGGCCCACAGGATTCTTTGAGGAAAGGAAAGTTCGTTTACCGAATGTCAATGAAAAACCATTTACCTACAAGCGATTACTAGGGCCAGGGGCAATACCTACAAATATTGAAGGGGGTTTCACATAAACATTGTAATTTTTTTTTCAGTTATCTATTCATTTGAACGTACAAAATATTTGCTATTATTCCTATTTATTAATTAAATTTAGGAACGTAATTTAATTTACTTTAAATCTTGGTATCACTTTAACTAACAAAATTCTACAATGTCTAAAAAAATATCTACAAAATCTAGTCAACGTCTCAAGTACCTAATCCAAGTATCTAGTGACCTTTCAAATGAAAAACCACAATAATAGTTCATTGCATAGATATTGTGAAAATTAATCTTCACCTCGCCAAGAAGCAATTCCAGTTTAAAACTCGCAGGGGTAGAAAATAAAACACACAGTAACATTTAACATGATATTTATTTACCACTTATCTAGAACTAGAACCCTATTACAACATTGCCTGCAAACTTATATTATACCATTGCAAAGAAATTAACAAAAGGCGCACATAACAGTCATCATAAAAAATTTTGTGTGATTACCTATTTAAAACAAGGCTGGAAAACTACCTGCTTTAAAGAAACCATTCTAACGAGGCAAATAACCACACGAATCTCGAAGTATTCGGTATTCTTCGTTGCGTCTTCATTCGACAAAGTTTTCCTTAACGGTTTTTAGATAACGCAACTTTTCGATAACTAGTTATCAACGCAAGTAAAACATTTATATTTCTAATAAAAACTTCGTATTTTCATGTTGGTCTGTTCATTTGGTGCTTCTTCCTTGTTTTTCGTGTTCAAAATGCTGTTTGAGCGGCGAAAATAATATAATATAGTCACACACAAATGCACGTAAATAGAAAAACTGGTCATAATGTCAAATAAAGCTTTTAGCGATTTATATCATCTAAATATACTCTTGCCAATCTCAATATAGAATTATTGTAAACAACTTACTGCACAAAAATCCACAACTCTTTTTAGTATCGACTTTTAAAAGTAATAGTCAGCAATATGCATTCTAAGAAGAGCTTTAATCGACAAGTAGTGCAACCTCTGTGAAAAAATCAACAGCAAGAAAGTGTTTTTAGGTTATATATTAACAATGTTTTTAAAATTCTAAATTGAGTTTTGCCAGAGTTTTTTCTTCATTATGTTTTATCAGCAGCATTGATAACCTACATTTTGAGCGGAATAAGCTCTCCAAGATCTATGAAGCAGTAAACAAACAACTCTAGAATCTATGTATTAAAATTAGGCCCAACTTTAGTATCAGTCCACATTCAGTCACTTTCGATCATTGATAATTTGTTTCGCAAGTTGGTACCTACTAAGTTGTAACAGGTTCATCAACAAATTGACATAATACATCAATTCACATGTTATAATATTTATAAATACGACGACCTTAACAGGGTAACGTATGTTACACAAAATCACGATAACGTTACGACACTGTAAATGCGTTACAATAACATACATTAACGAGTAGTTACTTTATTGTCTGCAATATTTTTTTATGTTCACTCACATCTTCAACATCCATCATCTACAATTTCTTGCTATAGTAAGAAATGAGATGAATGAAAGATGATTACGATTTATGTATAATGACCTGGTTTTTCCAATTCCTAGTTAAATGCACAAAACTTTACCTTCCTTCACAGTCGGTAAAGTCAATGTGAACTCAAAGATAAAACACATTTTAAAAGGGGTATAACTAAAATAAAACTTAACTGAAATTTACAAATGAAATAAACAAATCAAAACAAAATCTTGTCTTTATTGATAGTCTAATAATAAAATAATGTAAAATTACCATAACAATAAAATTAGCGCACATAAAAAAATTATAAACAGTTTACAAATAATTTGCATTATAAATACCTATTGCAGTCATCGAAAATACGCAAAAAAATAAGATTTATAATATGAACTTGGTTCAATCACGGGCGGTGGCACACATACATAAATGTTACTAACGTTAACCGCACGTTTAATGATTATAACGTTATACTTCTACGATTATACCCGATATCACACCATCATCACCCATGCGATTTAATAAACCGTCCAAGTAGTTAAGTGTTGAGTTCCCTAATTAAATTAAGTAGGAACTGATCAAGACTAACAATATTAAAATCTTAACGACTGGTTGACGAAAAACTGATAATTAATAGACAAGTTAATCATAATTGGCCACCATAAGAATGATGATATATTTGCTATTGTTTAGTTAGACTGATCTAAGACAAACAAACATAAATGAATACTAAATTATAAAAATAGGTACATCCAAAAATTCAAGAATACTTATGAGATTATAATAATTCAAGATCCGGGGACACGAAAAATGCATTCTATTCATAATAATGACTATGCGAGTAGATAACACATTACATTACAAACAATATATCTAAATATCTCAAAAACAAGTACAGAGTTTTTACCCTTCCTAGAAAAAGCATTACATCATTAATTATGAAAGTTAAATTAAGTATGACACTTATTTAATTTTATGGGGTCATTTTCCGAATCCATATCAAACCTGCGACTAGACGACTAAGTTAAGTAATAATTATGTCTGCACAATCAATAACAAGTCATTTTATTTTATACTTGTCTCCAAGCGCTGAGTGTAATTTATCGTTAAGTTTATTTAAATAACCCTGAACTATTATTAAAAGACGTATCAACTCAAATATACTAACAACTACATTTAATACAAATAACAGCGACTAACGTTAACACTAAGTTATAAGCGTCGTTAAATCATAATTGATACTTACAAAAGAATAAATTAAATACTGTAAAAAGCATAATTCCGATTTGATGTTCACTATTGCGTCTTTCATTTGTAAATAATCTATATCAACCAATAACGAGTGTTGGTGCAGTTACGTTAAAAAACTGTTACACAATAACGTTAAAAAACGTAACGTTATTTACTGCGCATCACTCCGACTAGTTGACCTCATTCAAAATGCCCTTAAAAACCCACAACAAGTCCAAAAAAGTACAATATTCTGCAGAAAAGAACATTACGAGTTGTGGTAGACCGCACTCTTCGTTCCGCAAATAAAACAACACTTCCGATACAGGAGCTTACACGGGCGTGTAGTTACCGACCGGTTTGTAGAACATTTTTCCGGAAACGACTCGGCGGATTATCTCCTTCAGGATGAGACTTTTCTCTTTTTTGATCTTCTTCAGGAAGCCGCGGTTCTCGTTGGCGCGACGGGATAGGTAGGGGAGGACCTCCAGTACTGGACCGTAGGGGACGTATTTGTACGCTGAATATCCGGCTTGTCCTGGAAAAAAGAACAATATTAGCATTAGGTTTAGCGGTATTAATCGTTTGTGTATATGCATACCAGGCAGGTATGCATGCACACATATAAGATACCCATTTGTGTGACAGCATACCAGGTAGTTACGATTAAGGATTATGGAGACCTACAGAAATCTACCATACCTATCGTGTACGATAACCTACGATAATGCACCTAAAGACGAATCTCCAAAAATTAAAAGTGAAATTTTTCACTCAGCTATGGCCTGTTTGAAGTGATACAACACAAAAAAAACTTACCTAAAATCAGATTTACAAAGTACCTACTTATTTACTTTTAAAATTGTACGTTTGATTAATTAAACCTAACGTTACTTTTTTATATTAGCGGTGACATTATCGTGGTATTTTCGGTACACTAACTAAAGACACTTGCGCGAGTGGACACTTGAGCGAATGACAATATCAGTTTAAAAATGACACGTATCTTTTATAGGGAAATCTATTTAAAACTAGTGACCCGCCCGGCTTCGCACGGTTTTATTATACGTATAAACCTTCCTCTTGAATCACTATATATTCAAAAAAACACATCAAAATCCGTTGCGTAGTTTTAAAGACTTAAGCGTTCAAAGGGACATAAGGATATAGGGACATAGGGACAGAAAAAGCGACTTTGTTTTATACTATGTAGTGATAACTCCTCTCTGTATATGCTCTGTGTTGGTACCACACTTACCCAGAGGGAAGGTGATATGGTCGCACATGCCGAGCAGCTGTCCGAAGCACACGACCCTGTCGTCAGGCTTGATGTTGTGTTCCTTCATCAGCTGGATGGCGTACCGCACGGTGTCTTCGTTGTGGGACGCCACCATAATACCGAGGTGCTCGGGGCCGTCGGGCTGGAAAATATAAATATAAATAGATTAGACTGGACAATCTATCTAGCCCCAAAGTAAGGTATTCAAAGCTTGTGTTATATAAGTAGAAATATATTCAAGACATACAAAAGACGCAACCCCACTTTCTTCATCACAGAATTCACCGTCAGCATGAGTTGGAAGACTTGCAAGCTAACAAGTTTAGACGATTTCTATGACTTTGACAAAAAGAAGCAAGCAAGAAAACTTATAAAATATGTAATTTAAAAAATAATGTTCTTTAAAAAATTATTTATCAAATGTAAAACCTTGATAGCCCACTGTTTTCATTGTTTCTATGTGCATAGTTAAACTGGTTCGTCTAAAGAGAGAACTAACCTTGACCCGGCTGAGGATCTCGTTGAGGCACTTGTGGAAGGAGGCAGTGGTGGCCTCCACGTTCTCGCACGTGGGGTCATCGTAGCCCATCGCTGCGGCGCGGGCACGCTCCTGAAATACAATACAGTTAACGGTTACTGCAACCGTCTGCAGTTAGCTCAATGGTTTCAATTGTAAATACTAGTTGTAATTTTTCTATTCCTTTGCTTGTAATTTTCGTTGTTAATAAAGATGTTCTTATACAGTTAATGTTATTTACCATTATAGGTATAAGAAACTGTGAAAGGTGAATGATCCCCGTGGTTTCAGTACATCAGTAAATCAATATGTTTAGTTCTTTAGGCTTACAAAATAAGCACTTAGACAAATCAAATTTAATACTATAGGTACATCAGGAAATCATGTACCTATAGTATTAAATTTGATTTGTCAAAAAAATAAAATAAATAAAATATAAATGAAATCAGTTTTTACGCGTTTTAAATCAACCGCGTAAAAACTGATTTCATTTATATTTTATTTTTAAACTAGCATCTGCTTTCAGGGATGAAAAGTAGCTTATGTGTTATAACAGGGCTAGAAGAGTCACATGTGACTTTTCTAAAATTATTAATTCATCAATTTTGATATTATGGAACACGGTATTAGGACATTTGCGCGAAAGACACTTGCGCGAAGGACATTTGCGCTAGAAGACATTGCAAGTGTCTTTCGCGCAAGTGTAAAAGACCCATGAAACACAACCAAATTAATAAAAATTTTGATTGGCTACTATTGTTAACCTTCAACTGGTGATGTGCATTTGAGTCACAGTATTGGTGAGGTGACGTCATTATGACGTATCAATAGAAAGCCATAAATATTGTAGATTAAGTATAAAGGAAATAAAATAAATCATTTCACATAAAATTAGATAAGTTTGCTTCTAAAATAAAATACCTTTCTGAAATATTAACTGGAAACTTCACTTTTATCCCACACATGAACTTAACATCAAATTTTGGTCTGTTTTTTGATAGGTGTGTGATCAATCAACATAAAATTTAAAATGAACCTATAAAAACACAACTAACCTTATTTTCTGATTAAGACTTTAGTAGTTAATAAAAAAACAATTTAAAGATATTGGTTGCATACAAAAAATAAAAGTTATGCCTGGTAACAAGTGACACACATTTTCTCAAGACAATCTGGTTTTATGATGTTCCTGAGAGAGGGCGCTAGCTCTGCTTTGTTTACATCGGCTCCGTACAATTTATCGAATTAAAAATATTATTAGTGAGCATTTACCAGTGAGACTTATTGTTTATGACTAAGAAAGTCAAAAACACCATAAAAAACAATCAGTTATGCAGTGAAAACAAGGAAAAAGTGATAAAAAAACAAAGGAAAAGAGTCAACGGATTTGATTGACATTTGAAATTTATAAACACAAGAAACAAAAACAAGACGTAAGTGCCTGCATATAACAATAACCACGTTACGAACAAGTGAAAACAACATTATTCCAACATCATCTCACTGTGATAAATATCATAACCTCAAAATATAACTGATATTTTGCAATTCATTCAATCATTTGCATAATCTACGAACGTGTAACGCCATCTGTTGAACAGCGGCGAGAATCCCTTCACACGAGTAACGAAAGGCTAAATTTCGCACTATCGTCAACAACCAGCTTGGCGTGGTGGAAGAAGCTCTGCCTTTCAAACAGAGGTGTCGAGATCGAACCCCACTGAGTGAGAGAGCTCTTTTTGCAATTAAATAAAGTAACAAATAACTATCTACAATGAATAATCTCCTGGGAAACATCACATTCAGAAGACAAAGAACTAAATCTGAGTCACCACCCAGCCACAACGAGAGCGATCTATACCAAGATACGGCAGACATGACATCGAATAGCCTACCTGAGATGTCAGATGAAGATAACAATGATAATACGATAAAGTTAAAAAATAGAATTGAAACCTTAGAATTAGAACTTAAAAGCGCTCATTCAGAAATTGATCGCTTAATAATGGAAAATTGTAACCTTAGAAAATCAAACGATGAACTTCTGAAGAAAAATACATTATTTAAGAAAATCACAAGCAGCCCAGTAAAACCGAAGACAAGTAATTTAACACCAAAATCAAAGAAAACAAAAAATGATCTTGTTACCGATCAGCCTAAAATAAAAACTTATTCCAAGAAACTCAATGAGACACCAATCAAATTAAGATTGGAAAAACCAGAGAAACCATCCCGAAGGATATGCTTACTGAGCTCACACAAACACAATAATATTCTGGATATTGCAGAAAATAATTTAAAAAATTATAAAGAAATGTGTCATTATCTTAAGACAAATGGAAATATAAAAGAACTTATCAATGACTTAAACTTAAAAATCTCTGACTTCACCATGAATGACTACTGCATTATTCTGCTGGGCGAGGAAGATTTCAAGACGACAAAAGATTATTTTGAAATTATATTTTACCTAAGAGAAAGCCTTCAAACTATCAAGCATACGAATATAATTATCTGCCTCCCAAGTTATAAATACGGAAAACACACAGACATGTTTAACTGGAGAGTGGAAAATTTTAATAACCTTCTATACCTGGACGCAAATACACATGAATATGCATACATATTTGACAGCAACAGAAATTTAAGATACGACCACAGCATGTTTCACAGAAAATACGGAACATTAAATAAATTTGGTATCACCGTCCTGTTCAAAACTCTACAAAAATATATTAAGGAGTTACACTATTATAAAATCAATGCAGAAATTGAAGAGAAGAAAAATTTTATAAGTGAAAACGAAAATCAAGATTTTTTTCGTGACTCAATATCTCCAAATCCTACACCAAAATATCGCGGGATTAATCAATAAAGCGGACATTCTGACAGTAAGCTTAGATGAACTTAGAGATAGTAATGTAAATATAGATGTGCTATGTATAAGTGAACACTTTATGATGGCTGGCTACGAAACTTATTTAAGTATTCCTAACTATGTTTTAGCTACCTCCTACTGTAGAGTTACCAGTAAGAGAGGCGGCTCTTGTATACTTATAAAAAATGGACTGCAATATAGGGAACTTAATGAAATCAAGAAATTTTCTGTAGTTCATGTTTTTGAATGTTGTGCAATAGAAATAGTAAGCCACAAAATTGTAATTATATGTTTGTATCGCACCCCAAACTATAGAAACATAAATTTATTTCTTAACAAATTAGAACTATTATTACAACATTTAAGTAAAAAGAAATATTTAAATATTATTATTGCAGGAGACTATATATAATATTGACATTCTGAAATGTAATCCTGTAACTTCTGATTTTATATGTCTATTGTTGAATTATAATATGAGACTAGAGCTGAAACAACCAACGCGTCTTAAAAGTGGAACATGTATTGACAACTTTGCCCATAATTGTAAACAACCTTGTCAAACTAAAATTATTGAACTTGCCTTATCTGACCACACGGCACAATTACTTCTATATCCTGTGAAAAAAGCTACAAAAATAAACCATTGGCGAAAAATACAAAGAGATTATAGCAATGACAATATTCTAAAATTTAAAATGTGCCTAAAGAATAATAGTTTCTCAGAAATGTATAGTAATATTGACTCAAACCTTGCGTATGACACATTTCTTAAACAATTTAGGTTTTTTTACGATTTGTGCTTTCCTTACAGAAAAGTTACAATTAGGGTTGAAAATAAACCTAAATGGATCTCAAAAGGGATTAAAACTTGCAGCAAAAATAAAAGAAAATTACTATGGACATCTAGGATAAAACCTACGGAACTTAATAAAACTAAATTTCATAATTATTCAAAAAAATTCAAAAAAATTATTAAACTCACCCAACAGACACAAAATAATTATAAAATAAAAACATCAGTAAATAAATCCAAAACCACCTGGCAAATAATTAACAAAACTCGACATAATCTCCCAAAAGAAAATATTTCAAAGATTAAAGTGAATGGTGAATATGTTTTCCATCCGAGTCAGATAGCGACCTCTTTTAATGATTATTTTATTGATAAAATCGAACCAATCTATACATATAATAAAATCGTAGAGGTCGAATTTCTGTACAATGAAAAAAAATGCCATAAACCAAGTCAGGGAGATGTAAGAAGTATAATACAATTGATTTCATTTTTTTTCAATTTTCTTATTTCTCTGTTTGTCTGTTTGTCTGTTTGTCTGTCTGTTTGTACGGGATAATCTCCGAAACTACTGGACCGATTCTAATGAAATTTTGTATGATGGTAGCCTAGATCCCTGGTCAACATATAGGATACTTTTTATCCCGATCAATTTAAGAGTTCCCGTGGGATAGCTAATAAACTTTAATTGATTAAGTACAGAATACTGAGTCTGCCATTATCATGAAGTTTCATATTAACAACTTTTTACTAATCCCATATGAAAGTACACATATAGTAGGTACCTATACCGAGATGATTCAGTTCACTGCTGAATATCACAAAGGCTGCCTGTCGCGCGGGCTCAGAACGCGCGAGCGGGCTATTGCGGATGGTCACGACTCAAAGATTCTAAAAAATAATTTGTATTCTATGAGTAACAGCAATATTTTTTGTTGGATTCACATCATCATCAGCCTATATTTGTCCACTGCTGGACATAAACCTCCCCTAATGAGCACCATAGCGCCCTGTCTTCAGCTTGCCGCATCCAGCATCTGCCAGCAGTATTTAGCAGATCGTCATCCCACCTGGCCGGAGGGCATCCTACACTACGTTTGCCAAGTCGCGGTCTCCACTCAAGAACACGTGTACGACAACGGTTGTCGCCGTTGTCGGTTCTTCGCAAGATATGGCCGGCCCACTGCCACTTCAGATTGCTAATTCATTGAGCTATGTCGATATCTTTGGTTCTCTGTCGGATGTATTCATTACGAATCCTATCCTTTAGAGAAACTCCTCACATAGCTCTTTCCAAGGCTCGCTGAGCGACTTTGAACAGCTGATCTATGAAGAGCTGATCTTGAACGTCATTACGTTGTCTGGGAAAGTAGTGAGGCAAGGACTACGCTCGACTCTCTGAAACATTCACTGGAAGAGAGGCACGCTTGAGCTCTCAGCGTAGCCGCACGAATGCGTCTCCATTGCTGAAAACCAGTGAAGAAAGAGATGCACGAATTACAGCTGATCGAGAACCCCATATGATTCTACCTCTAGATCGCTGGAAACCAGTGGGATGTATGTACAGCTTACAGCTGATCGAGAACGCCATACTTTGTCACGAGTCTCAGAGACCTTTACTGAAAGATAGTCTCGCTTGAGCTCTCAGTGTAGCCGTACGGCTGCGTCCTATCATCATCATCAACCTATGTTAGTCCACAGCTGGATATAGGCCTCCCCTAATAAGTGCCACAGCGCCAGCAGTCTTTCGCAGACCGTCATCCCACCTGGCCAGAGGGCGTCCTACAATACGTTTGTGAAGTCGCGGTCTCCACTCAAGAACACCTTTACTCCAAAGGTTGTCGGTACTTCGCGAGATATGACCGGCCCACTGCCACTTCAGCTTCAGTTGATAATTCTTTGAGCTATGTCGATAACTTTGGTTCTCTGTCGGATATATTCGTTACGGATCCTGTCATTCAGATAAACTCAGAGCATAGCTCTTTCCATAGCTCACTGAGCGATTTTGGATTGGGAGACCAGCCCTACCGTCAGTGTCCACGTCTCAGCTCAGGTCATTACGGGTAGGATGCACTGATTGAAAACTTTAGTTTTCAAACCTTTATCCTGAAAAAGAGGCAGTTGACGCGGCCTGCCTCCATGATGACCTAGACCGCCTTCAAAACTATTGCATACTCAAGAAGCTAGATTTAAACATTTCTAAATGCTATGTCTGTTCTTTTACCCGTAAGCCTTTTAGTCCTTAAATTAAATTTTACTCTTCAAAACACTCAATTAACAAATATCTTGACTACCCAAGATAAAAGATCTGCGCGTTACGTTTGATAGTAAACTCTGATTTGAATAGTTGGGAAGGCATCGAAAGCGTTATGTTTCAACATCAGGATGTCCCGCGATTTCTCAAATGTAAAAACTTTTAAAATACTCTACTGGTTTTATGTGCGCAGCCACTAGGAATATGGTTTACAGGTATGTAACCCTAAGTAATAATATGTATATCTCTCGCTCAGAGGGTGTACAGAAAAGATTTCTACGATATATGCAGATGTCGCAAATTTCATTTCATGACTCTCCAAGAACGAAGACGTGCCATAGCGGATCAATTTGGCCGTTGATCCTGACTTTGGTTTTATCCAAATTCATGCCAAGACCGATGCATCGCGAGGCTGAGGCTAGGCCGTTCAGCATGTGAGTCAGCTCCTCTAGCGACTCTGCCATTACGACTATGTCATCAGCGAATCGCAGCTGCGTCTAGATCGCTGGAAACCAGTGGGATGTACGGCTTACAGCTGATCGAGAACGCCATACGTTGTCACGAGTCTCAGAGTCTTTTAGTGAAAGAAAGTCTCGCTTGAGCTCTCAGCGTAGCCGCACGGCTGCGTCTCGATCGCTGAAAACTAGCCAAGAAAGAGAAGCATGACTTACAGCTGATTATGAGAGTCATTCATTATCTTACACCTTACAAACTTTTACCCAGCGTGAGTAGCATTTACCTAATGCTTGAAATCGTCAAAATATTGTAAGAGCTTTACAAAGACGTGATGATCGACACCAGCAACGATAAAATTTAGCCAGGGATGATAATGAACGCATACATCAGGAATACGAGACTTTATTACTAATAGAAAGGGAGAGAGTAAATGAAATACGACAGCAAGAAACCGAAGAACAACACCAAGCTCGGTTGGAGTCTGATCGACTTCGGTAGTTGCTCAATAGAATGTCGATTTCATCTGAAGATTCAGATTATTTACAATACCCTGAATTGAGAAAGAATAAAGTGCGTTTACATATTCACCAAGGATTGACTATGCTTCATTTTCATTTATACGTTTTGTTAGGCTTTATGTTAGTTTCTCCCGTGTAAGTCAGCTATCCATTGTTCCAAACCAGTTTATATCGAATGTTGTCTTCAAAGAAGCATTATAAGGTATTTCGATCTACAAATTATTATAATTTAAGTAATAAAAAACCACGCGGACGAAGTCGCGGGCATCAGCTAGTGATTTAATAATTTTGAATATATCGTTAGGTATGGAGGGTGATAAAAACATAGAGTTTGTCCTAGGAATTATGAAATCGGTGATTTTATTACCATATTCACTAACTAGCTGATGCCCGCGACTTCGTCCGCGTGGTTTTTTATTACTTAAACTAGCTGATGCCCGCGACTTCGTCCGCGTGGTTTTTTATTACTTAAATTATAATAATTTGTAGATCGAAATACCTTATAATGCTTCTTTGAAGACAACATTCGATATAAACTGGTTTGGAACAATGGATAGCTGACTTACACGGGAGAAACTAACATAAAGCCTAACAAAACGTATAAATGAAAATGAAGCATAGTCAATCCTTGGTGAATATGTAAACGCACTTTATTCTTTCTCAATTCAGGGTATTGTAAATAATCTGAATCTTCAGATGAAATCGACATTCTATTGAGCAACTACCGAAGTCGATCAGACTCCAACCGAGCTTGGTGTTGTTCTTCGGTTTCTTGCTGTCGTATTTCATTTACTCTCTCCCTTTCTATTAGTAATAAAGTCTCGTATTCCTGATGTATGCGTTCATTATCATCCCTGGCTAAATTTTATCGTTGCTGGTGTCGATCATCACGTCTTTGTAAAGCTCTTACAATATTTTGACGATTTCAAGCATTAGGTAAATGCTACTCACGCTGGGTAAAAGTTTGTAAGGTGTAAGATAATGAATGACTCTCATAATCAGCTGTAAGTCATGCTTCTCTTTCTCGGCTAGTTTTCAGCGATCGAGACGCAGCCGTGCGGCTACGCTGAGAGCTCAAGCGAGACTTTCTTTCACTAAAAGACTCTGAGACTCGTGACAACGTATGGCGTTCTCGATCAGCTGTAAGCCGTACATCCCACTGGTTTCCAGCGATCTAGACGCAGCTGCGATTCGCTGATGACATAGTCGTAATGGCAGAGTCGCTAGAGGAGCTGACTCACATGCTGAACGGCCTAGCCTCAGCCTCGCGATGCATCGGTCTTGGCATGAATTTGGATAAAACCAAAGTCAGGATCAACGGCCAAATTGATCCGCTATGGCACGTCTTCGTTCTTGGAGAGTCATGAAATGAAATTTGCGACATCTGCATATATCGTAGAAATCTTTTCTGTACACCCTCTGAGCGAGAGATATACATATTATTACTTAGGGTTACATACCTGTAAACCATATTCCTAGTGGCTGCGCACATAAAACCAGTAGAGTATTTTAAAAGTTTTTACATTTGAGAAATCGCGGGACATCCTGATGTTGAAACATAACGCTTTCGATGCCTTCCCAACTATTCAAATCAGAGTTTACTATCAAACGTAACGCGCAGATCTTTTATCTTGGGTAGTCAAGATATTTGTTAATTGAGTGTTTTGAAGAGTAAAATTTAATTTAAGGACTAAAAGGCTTACGGGTAAAAGAACAGACATAGCATTTAGAAATGTTTAAATCTAGCTTCTTGAGTATGCAATAGTTTTGAAGGCGGTCTAGGTCATCATGGAGGCAGGCCGCGTCAACTGCCTCTTTTTCAGGATAAAGGTTTGAAAACTAAAGTTTTCAATCAGTGCATCCTACCCGTAATGACCTGAGCTGAGACGTGGACACTGACGGTAGGGCTGGTCTCCCAATCCAAAATCGCTCAGTGAGCTATGGAAAGAGCTATGCTCTGAGTTTATCTGAATGACAGGATCCGTAACGAATATATCCGACAGAGAACCAAAGTTATCGACATAGCTCAAAGAATTATCAACTGAAGCTGAAGTGGCAGTGGGCCGGTCATATCTCGCGAAGTACCGACAACCTTTGGAGTAAAGGTGTTCTTGAGTGGAGACCGCGACTTCACAAACGTATTGTAGGACGCCCTCTGGCCAGGTGGGATGACGGTCTGCGAAAGACTGCTGGCGCTGTGGCACTTATTAGGGGAGGCCTATATCCAGCTGTGGACTAACATAGGTTGATGATGATGATAGGACGCAGCCGTACGGCTACACTGAGAGCTCAAGCGAGACTATCTTTCAGTAAAGGTCTCTGAGACTCGTGACAAAGTATGGCGTTCTCGATCAGCTGTAAGCTGTACATACATCCCACTGGTTTCCAGCGATCTAGAGGTAGAATCATATGGGGTTCTCGATCAGCTGTAATTCGTGCATCTCTTTCTTCACTGGTTTTCAGCAATGGAGACGCATTCGTGCGGCTACGCTGAGAGCTCAAGCGTGCCTCTCTTCCAGTGAATGTTTCAGAGAGTCGAGCGTAGTCCTTGCCTCACTACTTTCCCAGACAACGTAATGACGTTCAAGATCAGCTCTTCATAGATCAGCTGTTCAAAGTCGCTCAGCGAGCCTTGGAAAGAGCTATGTGAGGAGTTTCTCTAAAGGATAGGATTCGTAATGAATACATCCGACAGAGAACCAAAGATATCGACATAGCTCAATGAATTAGCAATCTGAAGTGGCAGTGGGCCGGCCATATCTTGCGAAGAACCGACAACGGCGACAACCGTTGTCGTACACGTGTTCTTGAGTGGAGACCGCGACTTGGCAAACGTAGTGTAGGATGCCCTCCGGCCAGGTGGGATGACGATCTGCTAAATACTGCTGGCAGATGCTGGATGCGGCAAGCTGAAGACAGGGCGCTATGGTGCTCATTAGGGGAGGTTTATGTCCAGCAGTGGACAAATATAGGCTGATGATGATGTGAATCCAACAAAAAATATTGCTGTTACTCATAGAATACAAATTATTTTTTAGAATCTTTGAGTCGTGACCATCCGCAATAGCCCGCTCGCGCGTTCTGAGCCCGCGCGACAGGCAGCCTTTGTGATATTCAGCAGTGAACTGAATCATCTCGGTATAGGTACCTACTATATGTGTACTTTCATATGGGATTAGTAAAAAGTTGTTAATATGAAACTTCATGATAATGGCAGACTCAGTATTCTGTACTTAATCAATTAAAGTTTATTAGCTATCCCACGGGAACTCTTAAATTGATCGGGATAAAAAGTATCCTATATGTTGACCAGGGATCTAGGCTACCATCATACAAAATTTCATTAGAATCGGTCCAGTAGTTTCGGAGATTATCCCGTACAAACAGACAGACAAACAGACAAACAGACAAACAGAGAAATAAGAAAATTGAAAAAAAATGAAATCAATTGTATCATACTTCTTACATCTCCCTGACTTGGTTTATGGCATTTTTTTTCATTGTACAGAAATTCGACCTCTACGATTTTATTATATGTATAGATAGATTAAAAAATACTAACAGTGTAGGATATGATGAAATTTCAACCAAAATAATAAAATCTGTTAATTCATATATATGCACACACCTATCTCATATCTTAAATCTTTGTATATTGGAGGGTAAGTATCCTGAACAACTGAAATTATCTATTGTTAAACCTCTTTTTAAGAAAGAAAATAGAGAACTAATGACAAATTATAGACCCATAGCACTTATCTCTATCATATCTAAAATATTCGAAAAATACCTACATGGCGAGATCAATTCATACTTTGAAAAAAATAATCTATTCTGTGAAGAACAAAAAGGTTTTAGGAAGAATAAAAATATAAACATGGCTATATTTGACTTTTTAAAGAATATAATGTTAAATGTTGACAAAAGAACGGCAGTCTGTGCTATTTACTGTGATATGACGCAAGCATTTGACTATGTGGATCACAATATACTGAGTCAAAAACTTGAAGCTTACGGTATAAGAGGAAATGTATTGTCTCTAATTCAATGTTACCTTGCAGATAGAAAACAAATTACAGAAATAAATAAAATTAACTTTAAAACAAAATGTCAAGAAACCCATGCATCCTCAGAACGTAGTCTAGTCTATGGTGTACCACAAGGGAGTGTATTAAGCCCGCTTTTATTTTTAATATACATTAATGATTTGCCTAGAGTGACATGCCAACCAATGACCCTATTTGCGGACGACAGCACCTTAACGGTAGCCTGTAGAGACCATACATCATATGAAAATGACATTAATAAATCTTTGACATCTATTATTTCATGGCTGAGTAATAATAATTTAAAAATTAATCTTAAGAAAACTAACATTATGCATTTTAATCAAAGATCTAATAACTTATCAGGAATTGACATACATTTTAATAATTATTCCATAACCGAAGTAGAGACGGCTAAGTTTCTAGGACTATTAATTGACAAAAAACTAAATTGGAAAAGTCACATTGATAACTTATGCAAAAGAATGGGTAGTGTGGCTTATGCACTACATAAACTTAGTTCTACAATTAATATTGATGGTCTACTAGCCGCCTATTACGGATTAGCTGAATCTTTGCTAGGTTACGGGATTATTTTTTGGGGGAACAGCACCGATAACGACCGGATTTTCAAAACGCAAAAACGTTGCTTGAGGGCTATGTTCAACTTAGTTAATACTGACAGTTGTAAGCCATACTTTGTTAAGTACAAAATTCTCACTCTACCAGCTCTATATATTCTCAATGTAGCAATGTTCGTGAAAAATAACTTGCATTTATTTAAAAGTTTTTCTGACGTTGTAGTACGTAACCGACGACACAATAAAAGACTTTGTACGCACCCATCGCAAACTGCCCTAATAAGAAAAAGTATTTTAGGTATGGCACCCAAAATATATAATCATGCTGTAAAATGTTTAAAGAACTGTAATTCTGATAATTCGAATGTATTTAAAAATAGACTCAAAAATGTACTCATAGATAAGTGTTATTATAGCGTTAATGACTTTCTTTGTGACAAATTCTGATTATATGAATGTTACCTACCCATCAGAATATATAATTATTATTAATCTTAATTTTAACTGATAATTTTTTTAATGATTGTATTATTATGTATACCTTGACTAGAAAAGACATATCACATAGGTGACAAATCATGCAGAGTGCCCTCTCCTATTTGCACGCCAGCAGTGGCAAAACATGTAGATCGTAATACATTGTATAATACCTACCATAATTGCATGCTCTACCATGTTAATACTCATGTTTTATGCAAATAAATGATTCTTATTCTTATTCTTATTCTTATTCCTTTTTTTTCTTTGCTGGACATATTGTATATGTCCCACGTTTCTCCAGCTTTGCAGATGTTGTAGGTTCAAGTTCTGCATCTTATATCAGAACAATATGTGGTGCTTGCAAAGTTGGTCAACTACTTGTACTCATAAACGTTTATCTATAAACATTTCTTGCATTTTGAGGGTTTTGGCACTTTTACGTGGTATTCTTGATTACTTATATCACTGTAAGTTGTATCGATTACTTCAGTGACTTGCCGTTCATAATCGCGGTCATTTGGATTAATTTTGAACGAAAATATACAACTAAAGCTCACAATAAAACATAACGCTTAAGGTGACGTAACGTCAAAATGACGTCGGGTACCCTCTAAAACCTAAACTGTGCACTTTCGATGACCGTTTTGTGTATTGGCCGTCGCCAAACTGCGAATGAGGCAGCTACTAGGGGGCGCGGTCGCGGGGGATGAGCCATTTCCGAAAAATTCAGGGATTTATTCGTTGCGACGTCAAATTGACGGCACGTCACCAGTTGAGGGTTAATGCACACTCACAGGGTATGACGACTCGACGGCATCAGCTAAACAGAGATAGCGAGATATTCAGGCTCATTTTGTACGCGCCTCGAGTTGAATCTGAATATCTCTTCCTAAACTATTCCTTTGTTTAACGGAATTAGGTATGTGATAAAATTTGTGATGGCGCTAGTGTACCTGCGCCTTAAAAGTCATAGTGTTACCTGCTCGATGTAGGCACCGCGCACAAGCTTGGCCCCCCAGTAGAAGTTCTGCCGCTTGGCTTGTTCCAGATCGGTGACGATCTCCCGATACGTGTTCTTGAGGTAGGTCTGGTACGTGTTGAACACGAGGAACTTATCCTGCAAAACATTACCAAATATGTCACCCTTTGTTTTGCGTAAATCGAAGGTTATAAAAAAATGTGATAGAAAGAAAGAAGAAAGATAATTTCATTATAAATATGATTCATTTATTTGGCCCTTTTTCTTATTTAACAGTATCAGAAACAAGAAGAAGTAACACAAAAACAAAAATTAGAAGAGTAACATAAGGCGCCAAAAAGGTCCCTGTGATACAAATCTTCATCAGTCTTGAAATTTAGTTAGGGACCTACAAGAAGCCCCAGTTTTTAATTAAAAGAATCTTTAAGGTCGGTCTAACTAGAAATAAGTTGTGGCATAACTTAACACATAAAAAAATACTATTAAATTATATAATAACTAGCTGGTGCCCGCGACTTCGTCTGCGCATGATTAGTATTTGGAATACTCGCAATTTTACTTGCGGTATTCCCTTTTCCGTGGGATTTTCGGGATAAAATAAAGCCCATTTCTTATTCCAACTTATAATCTATCTCTGTGCCAAATTTCATCCAGATCCGTTAAGCAGTTTTTGCGTGAAAGAGTAACAAACATCCATCCATCTATCAATCTATTCATCCATCTATCCATTCATACTTACAAACTTTCGCGTTTATCATTTCAATTCAGTTTGGTTCCCCTGGGCTATACGGGTTTTCAAAAATTTCTCACAGCATCACTGAACGACGTACGCGTCGTTCAGATGCTGTGAGAAATTTTTGAAAACCCGTATAGCCCAGGGGAACCAAACTGAATTCCGGGATAAAATGTATCCCATGTCCAATCGTCCCGAGTTCCATTCGAATTCATTCAATTCCGTCGTGATGCGTGGTTAAAGAATTTTTCTTTCACCCTCTCTCCCAGGGGAACCTTACCGAATTCCGGGATAAAAAGTATCCCATGTCCTTCCTTGTAATAAGAACTCAAATCGTCCCGAGTTTCATTCCAAATCATTCAGCAGTTTCGGCGTGATGCGCGGTAAAGGAATTTTATTTTCATACCCTCTCCCATGAGAACCTTACTGAATTCCGGGATAAAAAGTATCCTATGTCCTTCCTCGTAGTATGACCTATAATCATGCCGAGTTTCATTTCAATCCATCAAGTAGTTTCGGCGTGATGCGCGTTTACGATACAGACAGACAGACAGACAGACAGACAGACAGACAGACAGACAGACATGAATGAAAAAAAATACAGTTTTGGCTTCAGTATCGATAATAGAGTGCCCTCCAAAAAAAATTTTCAAAATATCTTCAATGTACAGAATTGGACCTGTTACAGTTTTATTATAAGTATAGATACTCCTATTTTTTAAAACGGTTGATTTTAGGTACCTACTTGCAAAGTATTTTTAAGCTCTCAATAACACGAATGTTTTGAAGTAATAAATACTTAATTTGTAACATTAAATACGTTATCGTAATTGAAGTAAATCGGTGGGAAAATCAACTAACGTGTCACCAAGTATCAAAATTACCCACTTGACAAACATAAGTAGCACTCCAAACTAATTCAGATAAAATTACAAAATAAATTTATCCATCTCAAATATCAAGTGACCAAGTAGAATAGAATTGAATAAATATTTATTTGTTATTATTTTATTTGTCACAGGAAGGTTAATAAAATGTACAAAATAATCAAACAGAAACAGTAAAACATGGAGGTGAGTGTCACAAGGGATGGAAGTAAATACTTGGTGACACGACTTACTGAACCCTACCCGAAATAAGGGTTGGTTCATTGTGTGCTGAAAATTTTATGTTCAGCGCTGTTTTTCAGCCATAGACCTTAGAGTAATGAAGTAAAGGCAGTTTGGTGATAAATAAGGAAATAATAGATAAAGGAGTCAAACTATGTTAAGTAGGTAATATAAATTTTACGTTTGAAGGTATTCTTCCTATGAAAACTAAGCGTGTGGTATTCCTCACCTTGTTGTATCTCCTCATCATCTCCAAACAGATCCTAGAGATGGCCGGCTGGAAGTAAGTCTGTTCAGCGTCAATCATAATCCTGACGTCGACCTCATTGGCTGCCTTGATGATGTGGTTCAGCCGACGCAGCATGTTCTTGAACATTTCCTCTTCCTTGGTGGAGATCTGGGAAATGAGGCGCCTCATCTGGCCAGTCTGAGGGTCTGGGACCCGGAAGGAGTCTGATAGGTTCATGTCCTCGTCAAGGATGTTTGACCAGGGGAACAGGTGGACGATACTGGAAATGACGAAGATAAGCTTATAGTTATACGATAGAAATGATAATGACAAACGTTCTAATTAAACTTCGTAAGGAAGAGTGTATAACATACGTTGAAATGTTGAATTGAAATGAAGGTCCATGAAAGTTCAATTCTTTCGTGGATTACTAATTGGTAGAAGAGTTCAGTGGGAAATTCAAGGCCTACTCGATGTTTTGATAGCATACTTTCGAAATGACTGTAATGTGATTTATTTATTTGCTGTGATATTTAGTACAGAATATTGTGATGTTCGTAGCAATATTTGAGGAATCTAGCGATGTTTACGACAGCGCTTACAACTTTAACTTAATTGATGTCACCACTGACCGATCCCACTGGAATATGTGCAGCACACTGTAATCACAATTTACTTTCCAAATGGTATCTTATTGGATTTTCCTATAGCTTTTGCCATTATATCACCAGCAGATTTATAGTTGGTTCTTTTATACATAGGTCCTTAAGTACCTTCAATATAACAACTTCTGGTTTAAAATTCTAATTATGCGTAATTACTTAAACACAGACGGAAGGAAGTCTCGATCCCTCAACGACCAAGAAAATAATATGCGGGGTCTCCCAAGGCTATAGCCTTGGTTCATTACTGTTTCTTTTTTATCAACTGAACTCACCCCTCCTTATCAGAAGTAACCTGCTTCATAAACTCCTGAACCTGAGGCTTTGCGGAGTGGTCTCCGAAATACCTCTGGAAGTCTTCAATGGTCTTGTGGTGGGTCAGTACATTACCAGTACCTCCAGCAATCTGCTGCATGTAGTTACGGGCGCGCATGATCACTTCAGATAGTTGCAGCTGAGAAGAAATAAAAATAGTTATTAGTATTGTTAAAGCAGCATTGGTCTTTGTTCGACTGTTTCGAAATAACTGAATATCATTGATGTAGGGATATAAGTAAAAAATGCATGGACTTACAAGTAACTGAGGCCTGCCAAGAGCTGTCAGCTTTATAGCCATCAGTCCAGTGCTTTTGGTGATTCCTGAAAAAATTAAACGCTAGTGAACAAAAACAAACTTCACATAAAAATCAGCAAAATATTCTACATAACAATAACATTTTAGGTGATGTAAGCAATGATATATATTTTTATCATGGACAAAATCTTAATACCACTCCTAGCGTTGATTTCAATGTGTGATTTGACGAGCATAAGCAAGAGCATTTTAATTTGCCTTAATTTAATAATCATTTGTTTCTACTCTTTGTCTAGCTGTAAGTTTTCGAAAGATTATAAAATAAAAAATGTAACTTGAAATACCTACCACTAAATTTTAGAACCAATGAACACCCCCCAAAAATATATTTTCGTAATTTGTGTCGTAAACTTTTGATGTTACGTTCAATTTAGGGGAAACAGCACCTAAAGTGGCGCCCCCACTTATTTTATCATATAATTCCGTTGAACAAAGGAATTTCCAAATTTCACTCGTACAATTTGTCAAACCTATCATAAGCTATTTTTTTATGCATCTGTAGTAGTTTAATTTTTTCTAGTTAAGGAAGAGATACGAAGTTGCCTTGGTGGCCACCAAACTCTGTTTTCGTTCGACATAATAAAACCATAGGTAACTACATAAAGCTTTGGGCATTCTCAAAGTACAAAAACATTTAAACATTTCTGGAGCACATTAAAATGACTCCACAAATAAGTAAACATCCTCACCAGCCACAGCATCAATGCTCTTCAAGAAGGCTTCCATATTCTTCTCGCAAGAGGCCTCATTCAGATAGAAGTAGGTCCGGGCACTGGTGACCTTGTACCGGCGGTCAGCGAAGCGCTGTTCCACGTGGTACTGCTTGAGCTGACCCTCCTCCTGCTTGTCGCCGCAGGCTGAGATTGACGCACTGGGGAATAATTGAATAACGTCAACCTCAATCTAATTAAATCCTCAATCATAAATGGAAAGTAAGAATTACAGTTTCGTCATGACGCAACGGGGAAGTAATTGAATAACGATGACCTCAATCAAATTAAATCATCAATCTCAAATGAAAAGTAAGAATAACAGTATCTTGATTCATTTTAAGGAACATATTAATCACTACAAAGAACTGGGGAAGTAATTAAATAACGTCAACCTCAATTTCATTAAATCCTCAATCTCAAATAGAGAGAAAGAATAAGTTTATTGATGAAACATATTAATCACTACAAAGTATAAAACAAAGTCATTTCCCGCCGTCTGTCCCTATGTATTCTTAGATCTTTAAAACTACGCAACGGTTTTTGATACGGTTATTTTAATTGTGATTCAGGAGGAAGTTTCATAAGTATAGGTAATCCAGGCGGGTCGCAAGTAGATCTTAAATGCCTTATCCCTAAACCCCTCTGCTAAACGATCAATAATGAATACTTCCTCTACTTATTCTTAGCATTTCTTTCTGTATTCTGTTTCCTGCGCGGAGTCTTAGTAAAAGGGTTCCGTTTTAGCCTTACAGTACGGAACCCTAAAAAGTTTCCGTTCTACCCATTGGCTACAGAACCCTTAAAACCCTAAAAATCCATTTCCAATTACGTGCCCTTATAAAAATTATAAATATCTGTTAAAGTTTCGGGTCAAAAAATACGATGATGCCTCGTCAGTCATTTTCTTAAATAATTAATTCAATAACCCCTTCAGTTCGTTGCCCTATACTATACAATATTATCCGACGGCGATCATGATTCATCAAACTACCAAGAACTTTCACTATCGAAATAGCATTTGAATTTGGCACGTGTAAAATATGATCTGCTATCGTTACGCCCTAATTTCAACCTACTGTTTCTAATAATAAAGAACATGATTCTGATGGTTTTTTCATCTCACGATGGTCTTAAGATTGTCAGATCTAGGTCACCTCAATAGGAAAGTGGGTTTTTTGTACTTTCTATAGTACAAAAAACCGGGTATACCTACTTTGTTTTGCTTATCTTGATTAAAAGGGGTATTATTACACTACACGTTATTAAGGGCCCGGTAGTTAGGGCGATTAGGGAGCAAGGCTTGTCAGGTCAGTTCCTTAGGGACCCTAAATCTTATTACACCACTCTTAGTTAGGGTTAGGGTCCTGAATAACGTGTAGTGTAATACCTCTTTAAGTTCAGACGAACTAAAAAATTTTATGTCTATGGTTCAGACATTTTAATTTTTTTTATTCCAATGAGTTAGTAACCTCTTTCCAATTAGGCACATATCCACTCAACAGTGACGTCGAATATATCGAAAATGGCGTAACAGTGCGACCTGTTATGGGCTGCCCGCACTGTTGGGGTTTTCTGAAGATGTGCAACAACTAAAACTGCGTTTTTGGTGTTTTTATGCAGTTTAACTATCTAATTTAGATACAAACTAGTTAAGAAATATTTTTATTACCATTTCATGTACTTTAAATGATACATGCAAGAGAAAATAATGTATAGTATTATAACTGTAACTTCAACCACCTAATTCTTAGCCTTACTTTTGGATAGTACTCCAAAATAAAACTACTTCTCCCATATATACTAGGTTTTAGTATAAGCTTACATTCCCATAATAATAATAAAACAATAAAACAGCAGCATCATCATACATTTTTTTTACAAAATTACACTTCTAAACTCTGAACACCAATTGGGTACACTTACTAACAAGCCTCAAGTGGGTATCTTAGTACCAATTATTTTAAGTGAATATTTTACTGTGGGGACCTGGCAAATAAATAAACAATAAATTGAACATATTAAATTTCTATATTTAAAAACTTACAGGTTTTAGTTCAATAGATTCCTTACAATAATAAAACCAAAATGAGTCCATTTCAGCCAGGCAAATAACCACTTTCTTAGATCAGTGATTTTTCATACAAAAATTGTTTTATTTTTTATATTAACAGATATTGTGAAAACTACAATAAATATTCTTCAAATTACTAGCATAAAATATCTTCATTTCATATAAAAATCTTTTGTAACTTACGAATCAAAATTGCAAAAAATCACTGTTTCATCACAAAGAAGGTTAACTAAGTATGGATTCAATTATGGAAGACTTCCAAACACGTACCTACTTGATTTTTTTACCTCTATTTTTCAGTTATGGTTGAAACAGGTGCCAATCGACATACTAAAACATTACAAACCAAACATATTCCGTGATGAAATGTTGTTAGCGGTATACTTTCCGAGATATAGAAAATGTTTTATGTTCTTGCCGCTCGTTTGACATTCTACTGCGTAAGTGGTGTGTTTAGTGAAATGCAAAGAAAATTTGCGTGCAAAGTGCGTTTTTATTTGTGGGGCTGGGATCAATATTTTCACCCGATCAGTTCAGTACTTTTACCGTGAAGAAAGAAAATACATCCATACATTCAAACCTTCGCGTTAATAATATTAGTGTGAAGTGTGATAATGTTTCAAGAGCTATCAACTGTACAAATAAAAATACAGATAAAAATATTTGTTCCCCAACAAGTAAAATGTGTATGATTTCAAGCTAGAATGATGATGATGATGATATCCTCAATCCATCCACACTAAACAGCACCATGGTTTGTTGTTCATTTGAAACGTCAAACCTAGACAGTGCGACAGCCCTATCTTGGTTGCTCATAGACCACTTCACATTTTCGGTATAAATACTATATTTACCACACATTTATTATTATAATCTCTATTTTATAGAATAGCTGAGTAATTATACCATCTATTTCATGCTACATACCTTTAATAAGTCTCAGTGTTATGATGAAAAGCTAGAAACACCGTGATGGATGCGGTCGGTTACAAGCACCAGGACCATTTCTTATCTGATTTTATCACACAAAAAGTACTAAAAAGACAGTCAGGAGTACTAAAATTAAGAATACTTAAATTTTTCTTGTATTTCCAAAACAATTTCACTCGAATAAATCCGCGTAAAACTCAAAACAATCAATAGACAATCACAAACTTTTCTTGTCTGCAAGTGAAGTTCGACTACGGATTTCTCGGAATTTTTGCATGACGCAACATGTGGACTAGCACTAGGTACCTATCTTGCTCTAACAAGAATGCAATGCAATAGGTTTAAGCAAGATAGAAACATAAACAAACGTGAAGTTGAGCATAAACTAGGCGCCAGCTTACATGCCCAAAATGGCCCGCCGCACTGTTGACGGATATTTTACAAATGCCCAAAATGGACGTCTGCACTGTTGAGCGGCTAAACAAAGCTCAATTTCGTATACCCGTATTCTGTTGTTATGTCATATCAGTTACGCCGTCAATTTCATAATTATCTATACAAATGTTGCCTGGAAGAAATAGCTCTTAGCGATGAGGCCGATTATACCTTCCTATTACAAATTCGTAGTTATAGGTACTGTTAGTTGCATTATTACGTTTTAATAGTGCAATGAAGATAAAAATATCAATCTAAACTGGACAAAATATAAGAGTACATATAAATAATAATTACCGTACCTGGACTATTAAAACCATTATTTATTAAATTAGTTTTTTTTTTTTTACAGAGATACTCGTATATTATTCTCTATTAACAACGAAAATTACAAGCAAGGAATAGAAAAATTACAACTAGTATTTACAATTGAAACCATTGAGCTAACTGCAGACGGTTCTGCATTTACCTCAATTTAAAAAAAAACATTATTTAGACTATTAAAAACTTCCGAGTTTAGCTATTTGAATTTTAGATCTATGTTTTATACGAAAATTCTTTCTGAATGTACTCTAGGAGAGATTATCTAAACGGCTAACTATTTGGCGCTTTGCCATCGTTTATCAAATCTCGAATATTGTCCTATGGCGATATAAACGGGAAGCAAAAAAACGCTGCATACGAGCAATTTGTGGTTTACAAAGACGAGACTCCTGTAAAAGTCATTTTACCCAACTAAAACTACTTACATTTCCGTGTATGTAAATTTACGAGATTGCAACTTTTTTCAAAAACAATCCCGATCTATTCGAAGAATTTGC
The DNA here is from genome assembly GCA_944547425.1 of Eupithecia centaureata. Lineage (NCBI taxonomy): Eukaryota > Metazoa > Arthropoda > Insecta > Lepidoptera > Geometridae > Eupithecia > Eupithecia centaureata. The sequence goes on along the minus strand of OX155695.1, from coordinate 10,188,820 downwards.
AGTTGGAAGCCGGCTAAAGGGCAGATTACGAAATGTGCCATGCAGAACAAAGTTGTCGCGTTCAAGTGTATTTTGTATGGCACCAAAACTATACAACAAAATACCAAAAGTTATTCGTGAGTTGTCCAGCAACCATTTTAGCGCAAAATTTAATAATTTTCTAATTGAGAAAGCTTATTACTCAGTAAATGATTTTTTAAATGACCATATTGTTTGACATCTGATTTTTCAATTCACTTTTATTATTTTATTTTATACGTTGCCTGACCTTTGAAATTGTGAAACTTTACGACTATATTATTTGTTGACATTGTTTTGTACATTGACTAATTATTATTATTAATTTTTGCGGTGATGATAATTATCATCATGCAAACACTAATTCATTACATTATTCTAAATATTATTATTAATAAAAATCTCCTACTTTGCCTTCTGGTGACGGCTTAGATTTTTAAGAGTTTGTTATAATTGTATATACTAGATTCGGTAATATAAATAAACAGTACCTGTTTTCGTGATCTCCTATTAGATATTATCATTATTATTTAAGCTATTGATGTTTTTTAATAATAGTAAAAATGCATGATACTAGATAAAATTAAATGACTTACTTACCTAGATTTTTAATTACAATTAAATTATGTATAATAGAATATTTGTACGCCAAAGTGGCAGAATTCAGCGAGCTATAATAAGTCCTATAAACTGACTATAAAACTACCTAACTCACAAACAATAAATAAATGAAATGAAATGAGATTCTAACGCCATCGACGATGCTTTAACCATTTCTTGGTGGACAACACTTCCCCTCGTAAAAAAGTTAAGTTTCACATGTGTTTTCGTTCAAATTCTACCTTACTAGGAGTAAAAAGGTTTTGCTCGAAAACGTTTCGGAAACTATTTTTGTTTTCTGAGTAGGTCCGCAGATTTATTTTGAAAAAAGAATTTGTTAGTTGTAGGTACTAAGTTGACGGATGATGGATCGCACTAACGACGGACGATTTTCCTGTTCTTTCAATGACTCGGCTATAAAAATAATTTTAATATTTATTTCTAGATACGAAACGAACAGTGTCTGTTGGTGACGCGTTTAAATTGATAATTATTTGATATTTAAAAAACAGACTGGTCAGATCTTGATAAAATTTAAATTGGATGGACCACACGAAAAAAAAACAGCTTGTTCGTAACTCATACTCGGAAAGTATATAGGTCTGAAGATGCCTGAAGAGCGGGTTGAAAGTGATACTTTTCAGCCCTAGGGAGAATCGTTTTCAACTAACATCTATCACGTTTCTATTGAACCATGATAATGTAATGGCAGAATGTGAAAAATAATAGCTGAATCTAAAAAAAAAGAAATGCAGGAAAGCGGCAATTAGACATAGACATAGACATCTCATTTATTTGCTACTAAACATAGTCCAGTCATTATATACATTTGGAAAAGAAAGTGAACCGAGAAAGCCAAATTTTTGATATTACGTGGGGGGTGGCTAGAAAAGCTTAAGTTCAAATTGTCGACCAAAATAACCTTGTGCAATTTCCGCCATCTTGAAAAAACCCTTAAATTCAGTTTTTTCATCATAACTCGGTTCCCCGTTGAGATACGAAAATTTTTATAGAATACTTTTTTGTAGCTTTTTTCACGATCTACAATTAAGGTCCTCTACATTTTTCACGTATCGATCGTCGTTTTCGAGATATCGATCAAAAATATCGAAAATTTTTGGAGAATTTTTTTTATTAAAAGATAACAAAAAATGAAGATATCAAAAAATGTTTGAAATAAGACCACATCATCGTTTTATAACATCGGCAAATCGAAATTCATCAGCACCCTGGAGAAGAATCCGAACCTTCGGTCATCGGTAGAATTATTCAAGCAGGAAAAGGTCGATCCGGAGATGCTAGCTTGCGCGGGAAGGCTGTTCCTTATCGCTCTTTATGATGGTCGTAAAGAGGACACGACGATGGATATTTTGCGATTCCATCGATTCGCAAAATCAATGACAACAAACAAAACGAATAATCTTTCACTGCTCCCACCAACGGAAAGTGCAGTCCGCCAACACGTCTTCCGGACATATCTACAAGTCCAAACATGGCTCGGAATTTACAAAGATCCACAGGAATGGGGTTGGCGACAAACAAATTACGGGCTCGAACCAATTTGCACCACAGCCGCACCCGCTCCACCTGAACTTTTAAAACTAATTTCGTGCAAATGCAAAGGAAAGTGTGGAGCTGCTTGTGGCTGCAGGAAAGCAGGAGTTCATTGCTCCGTTATTTGCCTGCACTGCAGTGGACAAACATGTGACAATGTCGCCAGAGTCGAGATTTTATTCAACGACGATCACGACGATGACGATGATTATAATTTTTCGACCCTCACAACATCATTTCCTGCGATTGAAGAGGCTTCACGACTCGAAGAATCTACCGAGGAGGAACTTGAACAGCCAGGACCGTCCAAACGACGAAAAACGTGTGAAAATGTGTGAAAGTGAAACGTGTGAACGTGAAAATGAAAAAAAATGAAAAAAATTACCACCTGTAATCATTATTTTTGCTGCATAAAAATTATTTTATCAATAAATTTCATGTAAAATTATTCATGTAAAATTATTTTATCAATAAATTTCATGTATTTGATTTATAATTCGGCAGGTTTATGATTTTTTTTTGTATTGCAATAATTCCCTGAACCATTCTCCATCCATTTCGACGTGTGGATACAACCGAGCGAGCGGCTAAATGAAAACCGGGCACAGTTTTACTGACTTTGTGGCGCGCTGGAGGTCGTAATTTTTGTCGGAAATGAAAAATAAAAAAACGAATTTGTAGGTCTGGACACGCTCTACAAGTCTTATTTCAAACATTTTTTGATATCTTCCATAAAAAAAAAGTTAATAGCGAAATAAAAAAAAATCTCCAAAAATTTTCGATATTTTTGATCGATATCTCGAAAACGACGATCGATACGTGAAAAATGTAGAGGACCTTAATTGTAGATCGTGAAAAAAGCTACAAAAAAGTATTCCATAAAAATTTTCGTATCTCAACGGGAAACCGAGTTATGATGAAAAAACTGAATTTAAGGGTTTTTTCAAGATGGCGGAAATTGCACAAGGTTATTTTGGTCGACAATTTGAACTTAAGCTTTTCTAGCCACCCCCCACGTAATATCAAAAATTTGGCTTTCTCGGTTCACTTTCTTTTTGAAGCCGATTTTTCCGACGTAATGACTGGACTAACATACAAACAATTGTTTTAATATTGACAAGGTTACAATTAGGTACTAAAACAAATTATTCCTAAATTATAAAAAGAAAAATTATAACTTATAGACACTATATTCAATTCCATCTTCATTTGTTTTCTCGTGTTATCGATTTTTTTCTTTAGCTAACTTGCGTTTTTATTTGTATTTCCTTGTATTCGTAATGAAAAGCACAGTGTTTACCTCGGGTGAAAGTAACTATAGTAAAAGTAAAAGTAACTGTAACTGAAAGTAACTGTAGTATTTAGTCCTAGATTATTGAATTTGTAATCGTAATGTAACCTGGTAATGTCAATTGGACTTAGATTAATGAGACAGACCAAATGCAAAAAATAATAGGTATTGGTCAAGGTAAACTCGTTTTATAAATTCTGGTCTTAAAATAGAATAAGTAGGTAGAGGAATAGCGTATTGGAAAAATCCCAGAGCTAACGAATCATGCTGCGTGAGCGTGATGTACAAAATCTGTAGAATCTTTTAATAATAATGGTAAAGCTGGAATTCGAATGTTTTTTAGTTATTGTGCCCGCTTCTTCGCCCGTTTATAGTTCAAATCTAGGCTTTAATTTATTTCTTAAAATTTATTTGCAATTCTTTTTCTAAAATAAAAGTAGTCAACACCAGATATAACAAAAGCTATGAATCCTGCCAGTAAAAGACTCGTTAAAGTCGGTCCAGCTTTGGAGATTAAACCAAAAAATTTGAGTACTGATGTCCCTAATCGGTTTTAAAATGCATACACCTTGACAAAATAAATTACTTTGACTTTGAATAGACAGAAACCACGTGGATGTTAACTGCTTTTGATTTATCTTTACATCCAATAATAATTTGAATATTCGTTCTAGGTGTTTTGAAAATAAAAACATCAATATTAAACATTTCAGTTATCTAGTACCCATAACAAAAGCTCTGCTTAGCTTGGGGCGAGATAATGCTGTGTGGATTATCCATTATAATAGATATCCAACCTCATTTATTTATCCATCATCCTAAGGCTGTGTCCCCAGTAGGTAAACTGTGAGCCGCAAATTTGTGACGAACAGCTACAAACTCAGATCAGTTTGCGTGCGTATCGCAAACATTGGAATCTGCGAGTTGGCCGCTAACTGAGACAGTCGGCGCACGTATCGCTGCAAACTGCGTGCAAACTGCGTACAGTGAGCGCAAACTAGCAAACTGTGAACACTCAATTTAAAACATATGGAAGGGCGTACTGAACTGATACGCCGCAAACTCAGTCGGCTGCTCACCGTTTGCCTACTGGGGACACAGCCTAATTTAAGTACCACTAAAAACCGTTTAGCATTATTTTAATATTATCAACTCAACTCCCACTCGAGGGTTATTGTTATGAAAAGCGTTATTCTGTACTAGCTCAATAAAATAAATCATTACATAGTATAGAACAAAGTCGCTTTCTTTGTCCCTATGTCCCTTTCTATGCTTAAATCTTTAAAACTATGCAACGGATTTTGATGCGGTTTTTATAAATAGATAGAGTGATTCAAGAGGAAGGTTTATTTATACGTATAATAAAACCGTGCGAAGCCGGGGCGGGTCGCTAGTAATAAAGAAAACGTATTGATAGTTGTGACGTTTGTTTAGTGTAATGAATGACGCTGTATCGTCCTTGTTAGGCGCTGAAGCCCTTTCAATGTTGTTATGTAGATGTGGTGGGTGGATAAATTATTTACCAAACGTTTTGGTACTCTATTCTGGTAGATACAGATTTGAAGCGTTCTTAGAGAAGAGGTCATAGCGATAAGGCCGCCCATGTACCTCTACAACGTAATCTGTATTTATTGTTTCCTATTTCTATTTTCATTGTGTGTATAAAGAGTTATGTATTTATTAATATGAAAGAGTTTTTTTAGTTTTCGCTCGCGTAGACTACGCATTGTCCTGCTTTTCAATCTAATAAAACTACAAAATAATGTAAGTTAAAGCAATTTAGGCAACTGGTTAAAGATACTAAAAAAAACCATATCATCGCATTTTCCAGAATTTTCTAAAAATAATTAAACACGTGTTAGGTAACATTCTCTGTAAGTTTCAAGCAAACCGGGCCACTGGTTAAAGAGTTACAAAAACATTACAAAACTTCCTTTTCGCACCCGAGGTGGATTTTCCAAAAATCTTTTCTTATCGGGTGTCTGTGTACTTAAAGGTACCTACCCTCCTTTCAGCTTTCTAGCTTCAGCGGTTTGGGCTGGGTGTTCTCTCCAGGTAATACATTTTTGTTCATCTTGTGTTCTATAACTGAGAGATCCTAGAATGAAAATGTCCAGTGGAATACGTACAGGAGCCGAATTCCACCAATTTCAAAACAAAAGTCTCAGTGCCATTCAATCAAGATGATTAAAATGACATTTGCGCATTTTTTTTTCTCGACTCGCTGATTTGCGGATTGTTTACTATTCTTTGCGCTTGAAGAGAATTAATTTCATAATTGGAATGTCAAATTGGTAGTTACATAGATAATCGTCACAGCTATGAATGGACCTCAAAAAGTTTGTGCTAATAGAATACCAAAAAGAATTTAATACTGATATTTTGACACGATACTATTTAAATGGTGAAGTTAATTTAAATGGTTAAGTGGAATTCGGGCCCGCGATACCACGTATTATGTGCACTATGCCGAAATACGGTTACCGTTTTCAGGCTTTTTGTTTTACGATTTGTTTGAACATCGATTTGTTTTCAATAAAGACTTTTTTGTTTCTATTCTCTGTATTTACCTATAATAATAGCTACGAGACTTAACCTTTAAATTTCAACTGCGTACCCTACAAAGGAATGAGCGCACATTAAATAGCAGGCGAAAATATCTGGAACGGTCTAATCGTTCTAAAAAACGACCTTGAATTTTTTTCTTCAATGTAGATGAATTTAATTATTTAGGTACTTTGAAAACAGACAACCTTGAATTATTTTGATAAGTTCAAGTTACCACTGTAGACCATACTTATTTATAATTTCTTTTTTACTTCATGTTTTTAATGATTTTTAATATTTTGACATAATAATTACGAATTTTGATAAACTTGCTTATAAGTTACATTTTGTTTTAACTTGCAAATTAATATGACAACTTTTTAAATGTTACCTGCATTTCTTTTATAACTTAGATATCTGACTCGGAATGTTACAAAACTCTTACAGGATTCGTGTAAGTTGTATTTAAAAAATTCAAGCCCTCGTAATGGGCATGAATACTATTAATGAATAAACAATAAACTTTACCTGCTTGGTATCATCAAAGTCTACGTACCATCTACGTCAGTTAGGCCAAGTGTAGTTTAGAAATTTAAATGCAAAGACATCCGTTTAGAAGTTTTCAGTTGAGCTTTGCTTCGATTTTGGTAACAATAATATTATGTTTTATACAAACGCAATATCATTTAAATATGAATAAAAAGCTAGATAAGCACCAATACAAACCAACCCCGATGTAATGGTAGGTACAATATTGGTCTAAATATTGTATACTTTTATAAATAACTATCGACACCCCCGGCTTCGCACGGGTGTAATACTTATAAACCAATAATCAATAATCAATATCTTTATTTCTTTAGGCTTACAAAATAAGCACTTAGACAAGTCAAATTTAATTTTAACCTTCCTCTGGAATCACTCTTAACTATAATGTAACTGTCCTGGCAATGATAGCTGGGAGGGTGGACTGCCCGTACACCAGGCACTGCTGTGAACGCCACCATTCCAGCTCTCCTATTAGTTTTTAAGGTCTTTTATGTTAATTTTTCCTAATATGAGCTGTACCTACTGCTTGAAATAAATTATTTTTGTTTTTTTTTTTTATTTTATAATATATACAATCTATCTATTTAAAAAAACCACATCATAATCCGTTACGTAGTTTAGGAGATCTAAGAATACATAGGAACATACAGATAGCTAGACAGCGGGAAGCAACTCTGTTTTATACCTACTATGGATTGAAATAAAAAAAAAACAATTAACTCGATTATTGAAAAAGAAGGTAAGAGGTAAGGTAGAAAAAGACAAAATGATCATTTAATGCTCATAAGGTAGCTATCATTATTAGCATTATAGAAGCTGGGCGAAGTAATGACACGGCCATGTTGCTTTGTTTAACTAACAATGACGGAAATCTTGGCTTCACGGTATTTACAAGTACGTACAAAATCAGAAATAGTGTGTGTGATACACTTGGATGCACGACTCGTACGTTTTTCATTTCGGTAAAGTCTCATGTAAACGTAAAAGCGAAAACTTCAGTTACTGATTTGTCTTCGTCCAAATAAAAAAATAATGCTGAGCAACCCACACAGCATCATCTAGCCCAAAGCTAAGCAAAGCTAGTGTTATGGGTACTAGATGACTGATTTACTTAAAACTAATTAGATATGATATTTACCTGACTTCTCTCTTCTCGGCCTCTTCCTGTGAAAGGTCCTCTTCCACGGAGTAATCCAAGATGGACTTCACTCCAAAAGACCGCAGTCTGCAATAAATATAACACTTTAAGTCATGGAAAATAAACACGCATGTCATAGGGTTAGTGAAAAAATTCTACGCCTATATGGACAATATTCTGTCTCATCATCAATATCATCATCAGAAATGGCCTTCTTCTGTCTATTTCGTATCAAATAACCACTGAAACATTCACTTTCTTTCTTTCTTTCATAGCTGAACATGTGTTCTTTTGCCTTAATCACCAAGCGCGCTTGGAAGCCGCGCTTGATTCCAACTTACAAAAACTAACGATTCGACAAATTTCACGCATAACTAATGATAACTCAAAAACTAATTTTCATATTATGTGTTTCTCAGCTTATTTTTTTAAGCATTTACCCCTCATTTGGCAGAAATGTGAAATAACGGAGTCCGAGTGGGTTGCTTTCAATTTGTTACTTGTTGTAGTTATGTCCAATCCAATTAGGATCTATAACACTTCATTGGTCTAATCTATAATATAATTTGACGTATGTCTATGGGTTGTCAGTTCACTAATCATATCTTGCTTTTAATATCCTTGTGAACCCCTGGTTTAAACGTAAACCTAAAAAAACCGTCACAGGACAATAGGAACATTCCTGTAAACAAATGACCGGATGTTAGTGATGCTGGAAACTAAGTCATGTCAGTTTTATATTGCTAGACTATTTTTATAACTTTAGGCCATCATCCAAGTCATGGCATTACACTGAAAAAAAAAAGTGATTGTGGCAAACAAGATCTTGTTAAAGGTAAACATGTAACTTGTTTGCACCAGAGCCTATCAAGCACAATGATTGCAGCAACAAACCTTATTTGATAACGGGAACTTTATTGCATCAATCACAAAACTTGTTTGTGCCCATCAAGTCTCAACTTAGTTGCTCCAAACAAGATGGTGCATTTCATAAATACGCACACATGCACAATAATTTGATTACCATAAACAAGATTATGTGATGAGTTTTATAAAGTTCCTTGTTTGGGTTAAACAAGTAGCTTGTTTGCCCTAATAAAGTTTACCTAGTAACTTTAATCAAGTAGCTTGTTTGCCCTAATAAAGTTTACCTAGTAACTTTAATCAAGTAGCTTGTTTGCCCTAATAAAGTTTACCTAGTAACTTTAATCAAGTAGCTTGTTTGCCCTAATAAAGTTTACTTAGTAACTTTAATCAAGTAGCTTGTTTACCCTAATAAAGTATACATAGTAACTTTAATCAAGTAGCTTGTTTGCTCTAATAAAGTATACCTAGTAACTTTAATCAAGTAGCTTGTTTGCCCTAATAAAGTTTACTTAGTAACTTTAATCAAGTAGCTTGTTTACCCTAATAAAGTATACATAGTAACTTTAATCAAGTAGCTTGTTTGCCCATTTATTTTGTCATTAATGGAAATATTCTCAAATCACATAGGCTTTCTCCATTATTTGGTATTTTTCACAACAAAGGCATGACAATACGAGCCCAGTAGACCAGTCACTAGGCTCGAATAAACTTGCCTTTCGGGTAAAAAATACCGGATGTGGAGTTAGCCTTTGTGATTTGAGAATATTTTCATGACAAAATAAATGGGCAAACAAGCTACTTGATTAAAGTTACTATGTATACTTTATTAGGCAAACAAGCTACTTGATTAAAGTTACTAAGTATATTAGGGCAAACAAGCTACTTGATTAAAGTTACTAGGTATACTAACTATTCCATTAGGTAAAGACAATATTGTTCACAAAAACAAGGGAAATCTCAAAATTAAAAAAAATATACAGCATACGATCATGTTTTATTTTTCCAATCATTATTGCATGAATTTCCGTGTAACTCCTTATATGGGTTATGAAGGCGTCGCATGACTCCACTTTTGTTGGCTTCCAGCTAGCTTCTTTTTATCAGTTTGACTCACAGTTGACCGAAGAAGGAGCGGTATAGCCGTAAAGGCTACGATATTTGTGACTTCTTCATTGGGAGCTGAAAAAGAAAAAAATAAAATCTTACAAACCATAGGTACTAACTGTTTGACAGAGCCTCCTTCAAAACTGGAGGGTTTTAAGGGGTGAAAAATTAACAAACATCGATACATCTAACTTTCGCATTTATAATCTTAGTGAGATGAGATTGAATGAAACATAATAATATACTATCATTAAACAAGTTAAGCCAAATAAAATCTTTCTAAAAAAATATAAACGCGGGTAATAAGTTAACATGCTATTCCATGGCAATATTAATTTTATTGGGGATAAAAAGTAGTCCAGGTCATAGACTATGTATATTTCAAGTTTCAGCCGAATCCGTTCAGCCGTTTTAGCGTATAGAAGTAACAAACACACTGACAAACTTTCGTTCTTTCATTGATTCATAATATTAGTATGATGATTATTATTTACTTACAATCAGCAAGCTCAACTATGTCCTTGACAAATTGATTTTTGAAGATTTGTCTGTGGGAAGTTTCGATACAACTTTTCTGTGTGTTCTGGATAGGCTGCTTTAAAATCTAACTCCAACTGCAAAGAAAAAGTACAACACTATCAGTATTAGGTTTAAATATTAGAAATAGTTTGCTCTCTCTTACCATTACAGATCCATGTGACAGGTAGATTACATATACAGAGAGCTTCATAACATGGATTATAACCCGTAAAACAGTGATTCTAGATAATATTAAGCTAAGTTGTTTTTGAAAAAAATTAAAAACCTAAGTCTATGGGTTAGATTATATTTTTTGAAATCAGGGCCAACTTGCCAAGCCAAACAACAAGATGTTGTCACTAAACTAAAAACCAATAGGTAAGGCAGCACTTTCAAATTAACAAACGTGTCCATGGAATTCTTTTGAACTTTTTATTGTTTGCAATTAATCCTAGATTTATTGGAAAATTATTTGTGATCAGACGCAACCACCAACGAATCACATGATTTATTGGGAATACCATAGTTTGCATTCCTCCGGTGATAAAACAAATCTAAATAAATTAGCCAGGTGACTTACTGCCTGAGCTGGTGCACTTTCTGACTGAGCTGCTGCACTGACTGGCTGTGATTGCACTGGTAGGTACTAGGTTGTATATTCTTCCTTCCTCATTAACATCACAACTTCTTCCATCCTGTTTATCAAAAACCTCTAACGCTGTGGCTGAGAGATCAATGTTCTGAAAGAACAGACAAAACTAGACTGGGGAATTGTTCATGGTTATACATTTTTGCACATATTAGAAACACGACAAGCAAATTTTAACACAGAAACTAAGGTATATCAATATCATTCTCACTCTAAAACCTTGGTAGGTACTTATTACCTAATAATAAAATCATATTAACAATGCTGGACAATTCACACAACATCATCTAGCCCGAAGCTTAGCAGAGCTCTTGTTTTGGTTACTAGATGACTGATATATTTAATATAATAGAATACCTTTTTTATTATACACGGATAACATTCAGAACACCCTAATCATATATCTGCAAATAATACAAACTAAACTAACTAAAAATAATGGTCCCGAGGCGGGAATTTAACCCGCGGACTTCCAGCGTGTCGCAGGCGGACCTTCGCCAGCTGAGCCACCTAGGTCGTCAACTTAGATCAATCAATTCAAACTTTATCTACTCAAAACTTACACCTTAACCAAAGATTTAACCTATAGGTACTTAATAAAAGATAGTGATGGAACTTACCAACAAACTACTTGTTTCCAATTCTGTTGGCTGTTTCTCCATTATCTTCTCCAACAACAGAGAAAAAGAATCCTAAGCCCAACTTTGGGAGTAAGTTCCTTAATATCTTCGGATGTAAGGGAGGCTAATGCCTCTAACAAAATAGCGTTATCTGCAAGCGTAAAATTATTATTATAAACTACTAAGTACATAAGCTAGGCACCTACTTTTAGAAAGTTATTAGGTTAGGTTATGAAAAAGTTGGACAATTTTAGGTGGCCATTCCGTATTTTGGAGAACATAATTCTGGGGTCAAGTTCATCTTATTCTCGAGTCTTGATCTATCTAGGTAACTATAACTATTTGAGTTTGCCGTGTCATGTTACGTGATGTGTGAGCCGGCGGCGCCGGCTCGTCATGGCGGAGACGCCACCCCGCGCCGCCGGCGGCGTCGTCACAGGGAAACATCAAAAAGATTGAGCATTCATTTCAACATTGTAATTTGGTATTTGAAAACTACCTGTTAATGTCCTGATTAGCTCGCAGAGACGCGGTTAGAAACTCAGCTACTTCGTCCATTGTTAGAATAATAAGCGTGAGCGTGTAACCAAATCGAACATGCATCCACTGTAAACCGAACAAATACCAAGTAATCCAACCATTCCACAAAGTTTAAACAACTTACATGACTTCTTCTAATAAAATGTAGGTTATTAGTTACCTTTTGTTTTGTCCGCCTCAAAAATTTTACATATTCCAGCACAATACAACACTGAACACTCGCCATCGACGTCAAAACCCAAAAGAAAACAGGTAGGCCATGTTGCCAGTAGTGACTGCAGATTAGGGATGCCACCATACCACATACAATCAGAGATTCGAAATTTCGCTTCGGAATCGAAAAACGAACGAAATTCGCGACGAAGGAACGCAAATGAAGAATAAGTTAAAAAAACATATTTACTTACCTACATATATGGCACAAAAAATAACTTTAATAATTAGAACTTTTATACTTATATTAAAATAAATAGAAAAATGGAACGTAAAATTGAATTTTATTAATTACGTTGGAAATTTCTTTTATCTCGCCATTTTAAATTGGCTAAGTATCCAATTTGTTTTTACTTTAAATTTTGTTTTTTTGTTGCTGTTTTTCCGAAAATATGCTTTTACGAAATTGAGTTGCCGACACTAGCTTATAGCTCTCTCAACCGCAATGCATTTGATAGCTGCTATAAAGTTATTTGATTGATGTAATAAAGTAGTGTGATAAATGTAATCAAGTTATGTGTTAAAAGTACCTATATATATATACTAATAGTAAGTAGGTATACGTAGGTACTCTGTGAACCGCAATGCATTTGATAGCTGCCATCAAGTTGTGTGATAATTTTGAACAAGCTTGGTTATTAAAACAATCAAGTAAAATGATTGACTCTAACAAGTTGTTTAAACTTAGTAAGCCTAATCAAGTTTGCATAATCTTTATTGCAGTAACAAGGAATGTTTGATTGAAGTGAACAACTATGTTGTTTGTTTTAAACATTTTTCAAGATTGTTTGCTGTAACAATATGCCCTTGTTAAGGTTAACTAAGAAACTTGTTTGAGAGGTTAATCATTTAAATTTGATTGGTGTAAACATGTGCTACTTGGTGAAAACAACTATGTTGTGATTACTGTGATCAAGAATTCGCCAATCAAGTTAAAAAGCCACTTGATTGGAGCCTATTTTTTTCAGTGTATGTTGTTCATGGCACAGTATTTTAAGTTAGGTTTTGGATTAAATTTTATTTTGAATCACAAAATTCAGAATAAGGACAATGAGGAATATGCAACAAAATAATTGTTTGAATCGATAATTTACCTGTTATCTGATTTAGTATGCACCTACAGTAAATACATCTATAAGCACCTACAATTTAATGACATACCTTTCGATGGTAGGTCTGATGGATTTCTGGTCTTCTCCAGCCACGAACTGGCCGTAGAAGGTGGCCTTCATGAACATCTCGAAGATACGCTGGCCAACCACCTGACGCATCCTTTTCATCAGCTGTGGAGAAAGAAGCAACATTATTGAGCTGTCTTTACTTTCAACTTCTTAACATTATGATATTTCATTTTTTTTTATATATACTACTAGCGACCCGCCCCAGCTTCGCACGGTTTTATCGTACATATAAACCTTCCTCTTAAATTACTCTATCTATTAAAAAAAAACGCATCAAAATCCGTGGCGTATTTTTAAAGATATAAGCATTCAAAGGGATATAGGGACAGCAAAAGCGACTGTTTTATACTATGTAGTGATAAACAAAGAAAAATACAATAAAGAAATAGAAACATATTAAAAGTAGCATACTTATACATTTGAAACAACTTTTTTCACTTATTTACTAGTAGGCATCTGCCCGCGATTTTTTTTATTTTAGATGATGCTGTGTGGATTGTCCAGATTAATATAACTAGCTGTGCCCGCGACTTCGTCGGCGCGGAAAAGTGACTTTGGGAAGTCACGTTACATAATTATTTTCATACATACTTCAATCTCCTATTTCAACACTTACCTATTACAACTCTTTACAATTTAGTAGGGATATTATAATAGGTATGACAATACATAGTAGGGATTTTTTTAGTGTTTCTTTTACTAAGAACATTAACGACGACCTCCATAATCCTCTTAAATCTTTTCGATCGGTCGATGACTAGACGACAGTAGGTGCACTTCGATTTCGCTGTCACCTTGAACTTGATATTGAAACGAGCGATCGCAAACCGTCTTTAAATAAATACCTACTTGCGTTTGCTTACGTCTGGCTTGTTGCATAATGTGCGAATATTTTAGACTATGTAATAGCAACAAGTAATAAAGGTCACTTTCCATTAAATCACTGTAAAAATGCTGCATGGAAGAGATCGCTGTTAGCGATAATGCACAGATTGTGCCTATAGGTATAATTAGTGTTCCTATTTTACCTTTATGCATTAACTTATAAGAATTTATTAGAATTCAACAAATTGCACGATCCTTTCGCGTAAGAGTACCTATAGGTTGGTATACTAAAAAATACTTTCATCACACACTCAAAACTGAAAAATTATGTAAATAACTCTCATGGTCCAAGGACAAGATCATTCGTCCTTTTCCTATAATCGTACGTTTCCGCTCAAATCCAATACGGACGAAAAGTAATTCGGCCTCCTTAAGGCGGGTCCAGAGATATGTATCACTTGCCCGATCCGATCACCGTATCCGTATCAGCGTATCACGTAATCAAGCCCTGTATCAATTTGTAGACGCCTCGATTTGCTCCGCTTCCGCATCTTCAAAATATTCATGATCCCGTATCTGTATCACCTTTGATGATCGGACAAAAAGTGACACGTCAAGGGACGGGACGGGCCGTATCATAACAGCGTATCGAGATCGCGTATCCATGATACACGTATAAGCGTTCACATAATAGGTTCTGTGCCTTAGGACGAAAAAGTTTTCATTTTACCTTGCTATCACGTGCTTACGATTTGTCTCAATGTCTATTCCAATACCTATAATAATCTATCTTAAAGAGTCTCTAACAATAGGTTTTATTTCAACGCATACGTGGCTGCCTTGTCTTTTATACAACATACCTACACGCTACATAATGTATTCACGACCGTTGCCGACTAGCTAACTCGAGTTTTGGCCTCCCAGTCGACACTACTGGTTGCACTCCATTTAACAACACGAATTTGTGCGTTATCATGATATTTATTTTGGGCGGAGGCATAAGAATAAATAAAAACTGAGTAGAATGGAATCTTCTTTGATCTAGTCCCAAATGCCGCCATTTATATACCTACTTCCCCCTTCACCTCGTTACGCCCCTCTGTCGTCCAAGCGTGTTGCCAGGGTTGCTACTGCACTGTACCGCCGCGCCCCGCCGCCGCCGCCGTCGCGAGGCGAGGCTAGTGAGAAAAGGTCAACGACCGATGTTCACGTTCCTTTGATTAGGTACCTACCTAATTAGTAAGATAGGAACCTACATAAACACAATAATATTTAGAAAATATTACTTTTTTTAATATATTTATAAAGGAATCTTAATAATAACAAAATACATAACACTCTATAAACCCATTAGGGTTTAACCCGAGTGTTACTTACATAGGGTATGTATTATCATTATCTTTTATCAATCTAAAAAAAACTTAAATTTGTCTTCGTTTTGATTTATTGTTACAACCGATCACACCACAATAACATGACCGTGACGTTATATTATAGAGGTACGTACCTAACTTACACAAATATTAAAATCCGCGTGCGGCGTTGCCGGCTGTGACAGCCCTACTGAATGGGCCCGCCCACTGCACGTTTAACGTGCAGAATTGCGTAGGCTAATATCGTGACCTTGAGCGCGTTCGGAGCGAAGTTTCCTTTCTACTCTTGTCTATTCTTATGGCGGAGGCTCTAAGAAAATCTTTATTTATAGCATTAACAATATTACTAAGCTAGTTTCTTAAATTAACAACACCATGGACTAAATAGCTAGGTACTAATTAATTGTAAAACTAAAATAAATGCTACAAAATGGCGTTCGACTCAGCATTATTTTGTAACTAGCAGCGCCTGGCGGTTTCATCCGTGTAATTCCCGTTCCCGTGGGAATTCCGGGATAAATTATAAGTTATGTGTTATTCCAGCCTATAATATATCCCTGTGCCAAATTTCATCCATATCCTGTCAGTAGTTTTTGCGTGAAAGAGTAACAAACATCTATCCATCCATACTTACAAACTTTTGCGTGTATGATGTTAGTATAATAATAATAATAATTAGAAGGAGCCATCGTGCATAGCTATCACAAGCTGATCTTCTGTCGGAAAAAAACCTACTCGTCACGGCTAGATGGTGGTGTGTAAATGCTTCCGCTTTTATTTATTTTAAAATAGGCCAATGCAGTCATATTTTATTTATTTATTTATTTCAGGAACGCTGATTGGTATTTCAGTTGTGAGCTACCTATATTGTATTTATATTTTCTAACAAAATATTAGGTCCTTACATATGAAATTGGCGTTTTGTATGGGAGGAACAAAAAGTCGAATATTTTTTAATATAATATATTTAATTAATCAAAGTATGAACCATTATTTTCTATGCACTTTTGCCATCTTATAGGTAGTTCATTGATCCCTTTACTAAAAAAACCAGTCGGACGGGAATCAATAAAATCTTTGAAGGCGATTTGGACTGCCCCACCCACCCATCGGAGTTGAATTTTTTCCCTTGCAAGAAGTTATCCAAATTTCGAAAAAAATGGTAATCTGTTGGAGCAAGGTCCGGGGAGTACGGAGGATGTCTTAGACTTTCCAATTGAAGCTCTTCTAATTTAGTAGCCGTCTGTTGCGCAGTGTGTGGTCTAGCGTTGTCGTGAAGCAGCAGTGGCGTGGAGCGATTGACCAGCCTAGGTTGTTTAGCCGCTAGCTTTTCCATCATGGTTTGCAATTGCTGACAATAGACATCAACCGTAATAGTCTGGCCAGATTTGAGAAAACTGTAATGAACAATACCGGCACTAGTCCACCAAACGCTTACAAGTAACTTTTTTGGGGTTAATTTTCGCTTGGGGCAGGATTTAGCTGGCTGGCCAGGATCCGGTTATTAGTACAATAACTCTCATGAGGGAAACACTTAATAAGATTAAACATACCAACTTAATTATATGTCTCCCTACATATAAATATGGTGAGCTGAGAGATATGTACAACTGGAGGATAGAGAACTTCAACAACCTGCTCTATTTCGACATTATTACGAATGAGTATGCATATCTACTCGACTCGAATGAAAATTTAAGATACGATTATACTATGTTTAACCGGCGCACAGGAAAAATAAACAA
Organism: Eupithecia centaureata; assembly: GCA_944547425.1. Taxonomy (NCBI): domain Eukaryota; kingdom Metazoa; phylum Arthropoda; class Insecta; order Lepidoptera; family Geometridae; genus Eupithecia; species Eupithecia centaureata. Next base: position 10,171,487 of record OX155695.1, on the reverse strand, counting down.
CTTAGGAATGCGATCGATTTTCAATAGCTTGGGAAATTTCATGAATACTTTTCAGAAACTCCATGCAACTGATCTAAATGAACTGGAACACACCCCTGAAGACACGGAATTTTCCACATTTTTTCGAGACTAAACATCTACATATAATGCACCAAAATATAGCAGGTCTGCTCAGTAAGAGCGACGCGCTAATTATAAATTTACAAGAACTCATTGATCAAAAAATTCCCATTGATGTTTTATGCATCACATGCATAAAGCATTTTATGAAGCAAGGATCCGAACTATTCCTAGATATAGATAACTACTCCCTAGCTACATGCTTTTGTAGATGTGATAGTAAAAGAGGTGGGGCATGTATATTAGTAAGTAAAAAACACAATTGGAAAGAAGTTTTAGAGATTAAAAAGTTATCTTTAAGCAATGTATTTGAATGTTGTGCTGTTCAGTTAATTGCGTATAAAATTTTAATAATATGTATTTATAGAGTTCCTAAGCAAAGTAATTTAAATATTTTCTTCAATAAATTAGAAAAATTGCTAATATATGTAACAAACTTAAATATTAATAATATTATAATAACAGGCGATTTTAACATAGATGTTCTTAAATGCAACAATATAACACGGGAGTTTGAATGCTTATTATTAAATTATAACCTGAATCTAGCTTTAAAACAGCCAACTCGTCTGATCAGCAAATCTTGCATTGATAACATCGCACATAACTATAAAACGACTTGTAAGACTGAAGTGTTAGAATTTGGCCTATCTGATCATACAGCACAAATTATTAAACTCCCAGCGAAAAAAGTACTTAAACTTACATATTGGCGTAAAGAACTTCGAGATTATAATACAGAGAATATAAAAAAGTTTAAATTATGTTTAGAAGGTCTCTCTTTTTCTGATATTTACAACGTCGAAAGCGCCTCTGTAGCATACCGGGAGTTTCTCGACACATTTATGTTATTTTATGAGTTATGCTTCCCGAAAAAGTATATTTTAATTAAAGTACTTAGACAACCGAAATGGGTATCACGTGGTATTCGAAGTTGCAGTAAACGGAAATGGGATCTCCTTTGGAATTACAGGTCTAAGCCCACAAAAACCAATAAATTAATATATATTTCTTATACTAAAAGATTTAAAAAAATTATTTCACTTACAAAACAAGCCCAAAATAACCACAGAATATTGACATCAAATAACAAATCTAAAACAACATGGCAACTTATCAATAAATGTCGACCAAATTTACCGAAAGAACCAATAACTAAAATAAAACATAATAACAAAGACATAACAAACCCACAAGATATTGCAAATATTTTTAACGATTATTTTATAGATAGGGTAAAACCGATACCAGGAATAGGTAAGAACGTGACAGCAAACATAAACACACAAGAAAAATCCATGTTCTTAGCACCCTGTCTGCCACAACATGTCTATAAAATAATAAAATCTCTGAAGAATACAAATAGCTCAGGATTGGATGGTGTTAACACTAAAATAATTAAAGCAGTCAATGAAGCTATAAGTCCGCATTTAAGTTACCTACTAAATCTTAGTATAGAAACCGGACAATACCCAGATGACCTAAAAACAACTATAGTCAAACCAGTTTTTAAAAAAGAAAATAGAGAAATGATGGAATTCTATAGGCCCATTGCTCTCATTTCCATATTTTCAAAAATATTTGAAAAGTATTACTACGCCGAAATAAACACGTACCTTGAAAAAAACAATATTCTGTGTGAAGAGCAAAAAGGTTTTCGTGAAAAGAAAACAATAAACATGGCAATCTATGACTTCTTCTATAACGTAATTTCTAAAGTTGACAAGAAAACTCCTATCTGTAGCATATTTTGTGACATGACACAGGCGTTTGACTATGTGGATCATAATATCCTACTAACAAAACTCGAAAGTTATGGAATTAGAGGAAACGTCTTAGACTTAATAAAATCCTATCTTAGTGACAGAAAGCAAATCACAGAGATATCAAGAATAGATGCTAAAACTAAACTTGAAGTTGTACACCAGTCTAAAATAAGACATACTAAATACGGCGTACCTCAAGGTAGTGTGCTGGGACCGCTGCTATTTATTATATATATTAATGACCTGCCAAGAGCAACAACTAATCCCATGACATTATTTGCTGATGATAGCACAATAACAATTTCTTGCAATGACATTAATTCTTATAAATCCGACATAAATGATTCAATTAAATCAATCATAAACTGGCTTGACAATAATAATTTAAAAATCAATCTAAGTAAGACCATGATTATGCATTTTGACCAAAGATCCCAAAACCCATCTGACATAAATATAAAATTTAATGACTATATAATTAATCAAGTAGAAACTACACGATTCTTAGGACTCATCATCGACAAAAGACTCAATTGGAAAGCGCATTTAGAACGACTAAGTAAGCGTGTTAGCAGCCTAGCATATGCCCTGTATAAATTGTCATCAACAGTTAATACACGTGCCTTATTGACAGCATATTACGGTATGGTAGAGTCTGTTCTACGATATGGACTGATATTTTGGGGCAACTCTACCAACAAAGACATTATATTTAGGCTACAAAAAAGATGTTTGAGAGCCATGTTTAAAATTAAAATCACTGATAGCTGTAGACCATTATTTTTAAAACACAAAATTCTGACACTTCCGTCCCTTTACATATTAGAAGTAGCTCTCTTTGTAAAAAACAATCCCCATCTGTTCCCCCGGCTATCGGATATTGTAAGTCGAAACAGACGAGATAATACTAGGCTAAGAACACACCCTGTAAAAACAACACTGATGCAGAAAAGTATTGTTGGTGTTGCTACCAAAATCTATAATAAATTACCTAGACAATATAGAGACATGAATTTACAAATGTTTAAAATAAATCTTAAAAAAAAATTAATTACAAAATGTTATTATAGTCTTGACGATTTTTTTAATGATGAATCATAATAATTAGCTGTTAAGTTTTTGCATGATTAGACTATGTGCATGCCATCTCTCCACCCAATTTGCATACCTTTATCGGTCAAGCATGTTGTTTCACATATATTTTTGTACATCTTTTTTTTACACATGTTTTTTGCAAATAAATATCTTTGAATCTTTGAATCCAACCATTGCGCTGAGCGCTTCCGATTATCGTAAAGAACCCATTTTTCATCACAGGTAATGATTCGGTTTAAAATACCTTCATTATTGTGCCGGTTTAGTAATGTAATGCAGCAGTCGACGCGCGTTTGCCGGTTTGCTTCAGTCAATTCGTGAGGTACCCACCTTTCAAGCTTTTTAATCTTCAAAGCTTTTCAATCTTCTAAAACAAATGAATGACGATCATCGAAGCACAAATACATGAGTCTATAGCTGTACAAATTTGAATTTGGAATTCCTTACCAAAGAGGAGAAATTTGTGATTAAAGTGGCCAGTACGAAAAACGCCAATTTCATATGTAAGGACCTAATATAAAGCGACTTTGACGCTCAGCGACCACATCATCGCCCACTTTTGTGTGGATAAACATTTATAGCCAACTAAGGTGCTGCTTCGTGCTTCAAAGTGGGGTTCAAAGTGGCGCCACCAAGGTCACTGATGAATAGGTTGATGACGTAGTTTCGGCAAATGTTCTAGACAGGCCATGTTGTCGAGTGAATAATATGAATACCTACTAAACACATTAAACACAGAATTCGAGAAAAAAATTAAAATGGTTGAACTGTAAAGAGAAGTACTTAAGTATTTTACACTGCCACGTAACAAGTTTTACTAAGTCGAAAGGGGGTCATTCTGGAACACCTAGGATTTTTTAATCGTCGAATATTTTTTTGATTTTTGGGAAAAGTTTAGGAGACTGTATCGTATTCGTGTTATTTTTCGAGTAGGTACTAGTTAGGTATCCTTAAGTTATTTTTTTTTTTTTTTGTTGAAGTATCAAAGAATTTTAATATAAGTAGATTCTTTGATACTTTTAAACATCAATATTGTTAAGTAATAATTGGTTGGTTTTATGACGATTTTTTTAAATTAAACCAATGATAATAAGTTCAAGTATTCTGAATATACATGTTATTGTTGTATTTAACATTGACACGATGGGTTCGGTTGACGATAGTATCGAGACGCTATAGTGACGTCTCCTTTTTCTATAGTAGGTATTCCTCACAGAGCGCCTGTAGAGAGGACAGGGAGCTACGATAATCCCGTAAGTACAAAAAAGGACGTTACGATAAGATCACGTTTCGATTAATTGTCAACCGGACTCAGGGCTCTGTTCAAGAATCCATACCACTGCTGCGATTTTAAAGCGCGTCTTGTGTCGCGTGATTTTCGTCTTGTAAGCGCGGTCTTTATTTGACGCCCACACACGCTGTGAGACTTCAAATCGCAAAACGCACCTGTGCGCCTGTACGAATTGTAACTAAATATTTTGTACATGTACCTAAGTCAAATAGAACTCATTTCATATTGGAGAGGTTCCTGCTGTCTAATTGTCTAACTTGAAATCGATTATCACTACATATGTAGTATAAAACAAAGTCGCTTTCTCTATGCCTATGTCCGAATGTCCCTATGTCCCTTTGTTCACTTAAATCTTTAAAACTACGCAACGGATTTTGATGCGGTTTTTTTTAATAGATAGAGTGATTCAAGAGGAAGTTTTATACGTATAATAAAACCGTGCGAAGCCGGGGCGGGTGGTTAGTCAGTTATAAAATAGATTACTATAGTGATACAATCGAAGTCCAGGGCAGGTTTCAAATTTCAAAAATGAATCGATCTCTATTATCAGTTGAATTAGACAAAAAGCCCCTGCTCTTTTTCTCAGTTACTTAGGTAAACAAAACAAAACATGATACAGTCACACTCTGTCATAATCACGGGGTAACTATAGGTTATTAAACGCGATAAATACTCGGTAAGTTTTCGTAATGTGCAGTAGAAAAATATTTCGTCTTCGTCACTGAAAACGCAAGATGAAACCGCAAGAAAAAGTCAAGAGCTATTTTAGTTTCGGCTGGCTCGTTCGTCAGACCTTGACTTTAGTTACGTAAAGGAATTTATTACTTTCCAGATTGTGTTTACATTTGTTCTTTATGAACTGAAAAAGTAAACTCTTTTACTGCTAAAATGTTGTTTAAACTTTTATAAGTTTAAAGTAGAAAGATAGATAATAACTTTACTGTACCATCAAAATAATAAAAATCTTAGTACTAAAGTAGATTTGATTGTGAAGGGTAGATGGCAACCGTCTGCAGTTAGCTTAATTTTTTCAATTGTTTTAACTAGTTTTAATTTGATTCTATTCCTTCATTATAATTTTTTGTTTATAAGGATGGTTAACAGTTTCAAAAGTTATAGTGGGGGCTAATAAATAATGCTAAATTGGGATTTACTTCTACATATTGACATTTAATGTATTTTGGAATAAAAAAAATGGTCTCATTTCAATTTTTGATCATGATCTAACCGTAGTATTAAAGCCTCGAATTCACTAGGGCACAAGTTCTGAGACTGTTACAGAACATGTGCGTGTTCTCAGAACATTTTGGTAACATGTCGTGATACATTTTGGTAACATGTCGAGATACATTTTGGTAACATGTCGTGATACATTTTGCTTGTCCACACGGTCGCAGGACTGATGTCGCAGGAAGTTCTGTCTCGCGAGCCAAAACACGGAACCTGTTCTGCGACACGTAGATGTCGCTGTATAGTCGCGTGCGACGTCGCAGAACAGAGCGCGACGTCGCGGCGACACGTAGACGACATGTGCCTAGACAGGTTCTGCGTCGATTTGTCGCCTAGTGAATACGAGGCTTAAGCCTCGTTACCAACTCGTTACATGTTACCAAAATGTATCACGACATGTTACCAAAATGTATCACGAAATGTTACCAAAATGTTCTGAGAACACGCACCGTAGATGTTCTGTAACAGTCTCAGAACTTGTGCCCTAGTGAATTCGAGGCTTTATGCACATTAAGGATAACTCAAAAACTAATCATGGGGATCATCTCTATACAGGATCATATAAATGTATAAAGAAGAATGAATCCCCAGGTGGTCGGATTTCGAGACGACAGTAGTTTTGAGTAACGCGTGAAATTTAAAGTCAGTTGTCCGTTATTATTATTGGTGTGGTGGCACAAAGTTAGCATAATTTTAACGTACAAGAGACATCAAGTGTAACATTTATAGTTACCTAACACCTACTACGGTGGAATAACATACTGAAATACTTTAGCGTCGTCGTCGGGACCTATTCGATTTTGAAGTTTAGATGGTTGAGTTAAAACTAAAGTACTATCTTTACTAACAACGAAAATTTGTAAGTATCAAGGATTAGAAAAAAAACTAACTAGTAGGTAATAGGTATATACAATTGAAACTATTGATCTAACTGCAGACGGTTGCAGTTTATCTAAAGGTATAGCTCAAATGAATTAAAATAATATGACATGATGACACTCTTTCACCGGAAGCGTTTATAACTATTTTCTTGACATTTATTACGTTCTGCAAGTAACAAAAATAGCGAAAAAGTAAGTGATTCCCACAAATAATAAATACGAGTAATTTCAATGAAACAGTATTATGGGAATCTAAATTATTAAGTCAGCGTTCCACGGGAAACTCCTGCCGGTGAAGTTGATGTCCACGATAAACTAATTAATAACAACCCATTGTGATATCTATTGTTCAGAGATATATGCCATTATTACAGCTAGGTAGGTTGAGCCTTTAGCGTCATACTAACCACCTACCTAGGGTAAGTACATACATACCATTTCAGTGCAAGCACAAGCATCAAAGATATCGATTTTATCGATCAGACTCGAGTGTAATTTGACGAAAACCTGACTTAAATTCCTAAATATTAACCCTGTTTTCCAGGACACATTTCCAGACGATTCTCGAGGCTGTTTTTGCTTCAAAAGTCTCTAGTGTCTTAATGAATCTCTGTGTTCATGCATCCAGTAGGTAAACATAACAAAAAGTATAAAAAGCCACACCCCTCAAACGGAAAACTTGCCAAAAACATGGATGAAAAAGCTTGTGTCCCAAAATAGATAAAAAAAACTAGAGATGACAGACATACAGACTTGTTATCTACATACTTATACAGTAAACACACACGTCTGTAATTTTGGCTACATATTCTTTTTGTGTGTATTCAACTTATCATATCACATACGAAGAAAAACAAACTTTACTGAAATTATTGGGATGAAACTTTGTACATAGTTTCCATATCTAATCTAAATTATTTAAAGAGCTATGTAGTTCCCACTGTTGGTAAGGTGAAAGAAATTTTCCTTTTCGTCAGTAGTCTTTTCAGTCTAAGGAGTAGGCCCACCATAGTATTGACACTTCTGTGTAATGTTCGTCACACAAAACAAGAACAAGTTACACATGCATTTAGATTGCAAAAGTTAGGAAAATCATTTATGGGCATTTATTATATATTTCTATTAGCACGGCTCTGCACGGTCTGTGTGAATGTTTATTATAAGTAATCTTTGTAACTACTTAAGTTATTTAAATGAAATTTGGTAGATATGTTAGTTTGGGACCTAGAATAGGACATAGGCTATTAAAATTTGGAAATTTTAACCTCTGAGGGGGTTATAAATAGGGTGGTAAAGTTTGTATGGAAAATTATTTTTCCTTGGTTCGATTCACTCAAAACTCGGTATAAATAAACTATGGACTGAATAATTAAACACGTATTTTTTATTTTTAAGTACATAAAAACCCATAAGGGGTGTGCTAGGGGGATTTCTGAAATTTGTACGAAAACAAAACTCTTCGGGGACGAAGCCGCGGGGCGCATCTACACTAGATGTGATAATAAATTGCAGAAAAGACCTCATATTGAAAATTTGTACAAATTATAATATTAAAGTCATTTAAAACGGGATATTTATGTACAATTCGAGTTACGAGTGTTCAGTTCATCCGTGATCATGGCGCATGAGACTGTAATAAAATATCAGAACAATCAAAACTCAAATCATGGATGAGTGTAAAACTATCCCCGGGAATACCAGAAATTCACATTATTACCCGTTCAGAAATCCATCAAAGGAAAGCTGGGAACAATGTTATAGAGACTTAAGACCCACGTGATCGCATCAATAACCCCTCACATTCCTCGGTTAATTCACGCCAATTTTATACTTATCTACTTCCACATCTGCCACATCATAAAGATCATTTTCCCTTGAGATTTATGGGAATCGTTAAATAGTTTTTGGTTGCGGAACGGGTTTTGCGACTTTATTCTGAAGTTCATTGACTCGCAGGATTCTATGGTGTTTTGTATTACTTTATGTTTAAAATTCCAGATAAAAATAAACAAAACTAAAAAAATACAATAAATAATGCTGGACAATCCACACAACAGCATCTACACCCAAGCTAAGCGATGCTTGTGTTAAGTACTAGGTGACTTTTATACTGATATTTTTCTAAAAATCACTCGCTATAAATTTTCAGAGTAATCTTATAATCATACTTAAAATACCATTGTTGTTTCAATTGTTCCATCTTGGTCAAAATATCAACCAGATAAAAAAATCAGCAGGGTTTTTTTTCACTTCACTAAAGAAAGTGAAGATTTAACCTAAAGATTGAGTTCGAAAGCTTTCTCAGAAGGAACTTATTTACCCTGTAAAAATGGCAAGTATCTTTATAGATTATTGTTGCTTAAAACTGCATTTAACTACTTTGTAGTCGGTAAATTGCCCCAGACGCCGCTGGCAGAAATTTAGTACCTATTTTGCTGCTAAAAATGTCGCATGTAGAAAAATCGGCAGGTGTTAAACAGATGTACACGGCTATAGATCATGATCAGCCAATCACAAGCTTTTGTCGGTCTGCTATATTATTTCAATAACCGCTTCAAAACAGGATAAAGCAAAAAACTCGTGAAATGTAAATTCCAACAATAATTTAGTTGATCAGTCAATATTTGAAGAAAAAATGGAAAAACCGACAGTTACATAAAATGGATTTGTTCTGACATTGAATAACAGATCTGGTGCTCGTTATCTTCTCTAAAATTAATGATTAGGTAATTAAATACACTGCAATTCGCGCATTTAGAACTCTGCCAATGTGTTTCCACAACCGCCCATATCAAACTACAGATTCTAATGATTTATTGCATAGTTTTTAGATTCCACATTTGTCATCATAAATTATTTATTAAACACAATCCTTAAATAAATTTATGAATCACTGGTACCAACCAGTATGTTTTTAGTGACGGTTGTAACTGTTGCCTTATTTATTTGTCATTTTATAGTGTTTTATTTGTTTCTTGTTAATTAGTGAGAGCAACATAATCACAGAGAGATTAAGCTCCTTAAATAAAGAAAAAAAACCTGTATCTAATATTGTCACGGCGAATAAATCCGGCTCGAAGGACCAACATTTTAATTTTAATAATACTAAGCCTCGAAATACCGTAAACCATAATGCTAGCTAGTTTAGGCAATCTACTCGTTCGACCACGTGGTGACTAAGTGATAAACACGCTCAATGTAGATGGAAGGAAGGATAGTGCAAACGAAATAGGTGACCTTTCAAAACCAGTTGCTCCCCTCGATCACGACTGACATCGTGCATTTATAAAGATTGAAGAGAACAAAAAATTCATGCGACAACTTTGTTTCCTAGTTTTACTTACGTGATTTAAAATTGTCCAAGAACACCTTTCGAGAGTTGGTCTAAAGGCAATTTAGCATTTAGCGTTTTTTTTTTCTGATCTTATTTCACTTTCCTAAGCATAGATTGTGCAAAACTTGTGATCAGATCATTGTGTGAATTGATGGTAGATGCTATTTTTTTATACTAACTGGGTCAGTTAGTATAAAAAAATAGCATCTACCGATCGCGATTTCACTGATGGGGTCAATGACCCCTTTTTAACTAACTAAGAAAATGAATTTTCAGAAATTGGTTCTTAGCGGGTGCCTAAACGTCCTAGAAGGAACCCCCATGCAAATTTCAGCATTGTAGCTCTTGTACCTAATTATCTTTTGATGAGTTAGTTTTATGTATATAGGCTGATGATGATGATGATGATGAGTTGGTTTTCTAGTTTTCTCTTTTATAATCTCGCAATATGAGTCAAGTCAATTTAAGATCATCTAATTATATCAAAAATAACTTCATTTTGTCGTCCTAAGTGAAATCACAGCATGGAGATTACTAAACAACCTGAGTGTTGTAATCTCTTTCATTTGATTCAGACGCATAGTTTTGCAGTTATGAGTTTACAAACCAAGAATAATAGGCACCCTATTTATAGTTTTTCTGTACTTTTTTTTAGTTTTTTCATCTCGTTGACGTCATTTTTACGAGTTCTGAAAAAAACCAGCGCTGTCTACCTACGAGACCTTAGTCAGCATTATGCTGAGTTAAGCTCCATTTTCACTAGGGGACTTGTCTGCGACTCTGTCGCTCGACACGAAATACACACGTCCCGCGCGATGTCGCCCGACGTCGTCGCTTGGGACATTTAGGCCCGGCGCCTATTATCGACATCGGCAAGGACAAGGATTTTAGGTGGCAAATAGCAATATACATTAACATAATGGCAATAAAGTAGAAATTGCCGTGTATATGGTCCTCAAGCATACCGAAGCGGTATTTTTTGTTATTACGACCATATACACGGCAATTTCTACTTTATTGCCATTATGTTAATGTATATTGCTATTTGCCACCTAAAATCCTCATGCGTGCCGATGCCGATAATGGGCGCCGGGCCTTATGGGTCGCGCAGCTTCTCTCTAGTCCTGCGAGCGTCGTCGTCGGCACGCTTGTCTCTCGACAACTAGGTACGTGAATGTCGGGGGATTTGATCCCGCGACATGTCCCCTAGTGAAAATGGGGCTTTAGGACCCCTAAATAACAACTTCATTTAAGTATATTTCCTATTGCGTCTTGTTAACTGATTGTATTGTTGTTATGAATAAATGTAACTCTTTATTCTATTTCAATGAAAAGGATTTCAAAAGAAATAGTTAAATAATTGAAGAGTTTTGAGTTTGCGTGTCTGTTCATTTCGATTGCAATAAAATGCACGAACAAGAAAATTATGCACCCCTTTAGCAAAGTATCTTGTTATGTTTACTTTACCTGACTACTAAAAGATAAAATAAATTGTGCAGTTGGTTTATTGCTAGCTAAACATGCAAATACGGGGTTAATAATTTCAAACTGAAAGCAAAGAAAATTTATTCTCCGTTTATTTGAACTTAAAAAACTATAGTTTTATCTTTTCGATGAAATCTATCATACAATTCATACAGAAGTAATAGGCAGTTAGTATCTAATAATTAGTATTATTCCCATGATATTTTCTTAAGAATGTTATTTCTTTTGATTTGTAAAAAACTACCAGAAGTTTTCTTTTGTTTAGTTTTAAGAATTTGTCATTTGTTATTTTCTGCATTATAGTCAAGTCAATAGGCATAAACATTATTGTTCGAAAGTTGTAAAATTCGAATTAGAAAAAAGTTTCTCTACTCTATATTTGAATTAAGAAGACTATAAAGGTCTCTCTACTACAGAATATATAAACGTATGAATTTTGAAACGAATAAATTAGATTTTTGGAAATTATGTTGAAGTACCTTATAAGAATAAGTCCCAAGATCTTTTTTACAACAGTTGACGGTAAAATATGTCTGATTCTGACACTAAATGATGTTACTATTTGCATACAAAATTGTAGGAAGTCATAAACTTTGCTAACAGTCGTTAAGTTAGCGACAATTAATTCGAGACAGACCTTGATACTGACTGATAGAAGCAGGGTCACACAGTTTTGGGAACGCATTGAATTAAGGCTGTTTTCAGACAAACGAATTTCATGTTTGGCATTTTTTTTTAAATTATTCTTAAAAAAATGAAATATACATTCCCGTTGGCATCATTGGAAGTGGAAAGATACTTACTTACTCGTACCTATGTTATTTTTTGTTAAATATCATTCAATAAATTATTTTGACTTTTTTCGCCTGAAACACAGGACTACTTAATCCACGCTGAATTGTTATACCTACTAGCTATATCTAGATAATAACTGCACCTCTTGTTTTATAGTTCTAAAAGTTTTCGAATACATTTTTCACTAATTATTATATTTATTTTACATTATTCATTGAAGATTTATGTAACTAGTTTGTTTGTACCTGACAGCCCAGAGTGGCGATTGCGCAAAACTCCAAATACCTAATGTATGGGGAGACGCCTAGCACCTATCCAACAGTCTTTCGGTAAAAAATTGTATGGTATGGAAGGCAATTGTTAATAAAATGTATCAGTAAGATACTTATGATACCTATTTTAAAATCCATATTTATTTATAATGGGACATTTGGAGCACTTGGGTCTTTTTTACGAAAAATGAACACGTTCAACAAAGATTTTAATGAATGCTATTATGAAGCAGTTTCGCACATGTTTTTCTGACAAAAATATTAATTAACTACCGAAAATAACAAGCAAGGAATAGAAAAATTACAACTAGTATTTAGGTACCTACAATTGAAACCATTGAGCTAACTGCAGACGGTTGCAAACAGTCTAAAGGTAGCTCAATTGATCCATGTCAATACCATTAACTACCTACTTCATTACATTATTGATTCTAGAACAGTCATCCATCATACATCATGGCTATTTTTTGTATATGAGGAAAAGAGAAACCAGATTTAAAAATATTATTAAAATAATCATGAACATTGCAAAAGAAATTAAAACATTTGGTGTTTTATACATGATCACGTGAAAAAGCAACGTTTCTTACCTCATTTAATGAATTCCTAATCTTTATTGTCTCCAGACTAAATCATCAGACATTATCCAAACCGAGAAAATTTTACAACCTTTAATAAAAGCGATAAAAATCTGTTATCTCGGCGGCTTAACGCGCCGCACGCGCGCGTTAGACAAATATTATATCATCCATCAGATCTTCTATTTGCTTGTCTAGCTTACGTCTATGACATTGACATTATAAAGGCAATAGTTTGTATGACTGTTGGTTATAACTTCACACCAAAACGTCTGTACGGACCGGGCATAAATTTTGCATAGTGTAAACCGTAAATAAGACATTTTATGCCATCAGTTCCCTTCGTATATAAATAGCTTTTCAACGGTTCTATTGACTTGAAGGTTTAGGAAACTACGTCGGTCGAGTCTTCTCGTCATCTATACTGCAATGCAATGCTTGAGAACGAAAGTTTTCAATCAGTGCGTCCTACCCGTATTGAGCTACGGAACTGAGACATGGACAGGACACTCACGGTAGGGCTGGTCCGTCAGTTCAGAGAACCAAAGTTATCGACATACTCGTAGGTCAAAGAATTAACAAGCTGAAGTGGCAGTGGGCCGGCCATATCTTGCAAAGAACCAATAACCGCGGAATTAAACGTGTTCTTCAGTGGAGATCGCGACTCGGCAAATGTAGCATAGGACAAGGTCATGTGGGATGACGCTGCTGGATGCGGCAAGCTGAAGACAGGGCGCTATGGGACGCTCATTAGTGGAACCTATGTCCAGCTGTGGACATAGAAAGGTAGACGATGATGTTGTTTCCATAAAATCAAAGCGATCGAAGCCGCGAGCAGAAATTAGTAAAAAATAAATACTTTTACATACCCATCGAGCCGCACAATTTTGGATCTATCTTTTCAAAGACAAAGAAGACAATAAGATAAAAGTGTGGTCGATCTTTCCGTAGATTTAAAAGGCAGAAGGATTTAATACTTGATTGTTTTTAGAGTAGAATAATTATGTGCAGCAATGCTCTAAGTACCCTGATTGATTTACTTTTGTCGATGCGTCGCATCACCACGCATGACCCGAGAGTTGGTGAATATCTGACGCAGCGCATCAGAATTGCCATACAGCGTGATAATGCAGACAGCGTCTTGAAGACGCGACGACTTGTATTGCTTTGGATTATTTGAGCTACCTACCCCATATTTGCAATAGTTAGTTTGTTTCTGTTTCGTAATTTTTAGATAGTAGGATTGGCAGATTGACTTTAATTTCCTATTGTTGTTAAAATCTACTTATCCCTTAGCTAATGACACCCAAGGTAAACTTTTGTAATAATGCTAATGTTGACTCAAAAAAGTTACCTACCAATTTGTAATCTTTAACACGCGTTTTTAACTATAGTCCGCTAACTGTTTTCCGAAACATCCCGACGACATGGTCCCAAATTTTTTTAGTGGATTTCTATTTGTCTCGTAAAACTTATAAAAACATTGTTATGTAAAAGTAAAAACTATGAAAAAGCTGTATTTTTACAGTTTAGCTAGCTAGCTAGCTTTCGTAATTTAGTTTAGTTAAAAAATCTTGCTTGACAAAATAATAATATGATGATTTTTCAACATAGGCAAAATTTGTATTTAAGTTAGAAAACTACAGAAATCTTCTTAATAATAAATAGGTAGGTAGTACCGTAAAGACAATTTCAATTAAACCAACATTGCAGTTTATTGTCTATTTTTCATTTTGTTCATCACAATTTATTCGCTTCAGTGGTTACAAAACAAAACATAATTTTCTTTTGTTCGTTATTACGTACCTACGTATGTAGATAATAGTAGTAATTTATTTAACCGCAGAAGAATAAAAAGGTTAGTAAAACAACTGTAGAACCATATTGTCGCAACAAGAAAGGAATGCGTTATTTACGCCAATTTTATCGCCATTGGTTTGTTACCGAGGTACCTACTACAATAGTAAATTCACAACAGTTTCCAAGTGCCTTGTTGTATCTACGTAAAAGTATGCTGCCGTTAATAATGACGAGGTTTGATAGAAAAAAGTCCCTTATTTAGTTTATCCATCGACAAAGTGCAAGAAACGTCCCAGTGTCCCACTTGTCTCAACCCCAAAGGGGACAACCCCACGCTTGCGCAAAACTACCCTTCCCATTCATCTACTCACATTAGGTAACCTACCCCCTCTCCCCGATATCGATCGCGGACATTTTCACACAAAACTTGAAAAATTCTCTCTCAAAATCCGTTCCGTCGTGAAGGACAAACGATTTTTCTATGCTATTTCCGAACAGTTACCAGCGGCGTGTAAACACTGTTACGCTGCCATCTTACGTAAGGAAAATCCACTTACCATATCATTGTTCTCGACCAGCCAGTTGACGGAGCATATCTGGTAGACGAAGTAGGCTCTGACGAGCTCGCTCGTCTTCTTACTCTTGAAGGCATCTGTGGGGCTGTTGAATTGGAGATCGAGCTCATCGGTAGGCCGGCTGGAGGGTGTTGTTGAAAGAGCACGCACATGTCTGGGCGCGTTGATTGCGAGCCGCTTCAGCAGAGCCATGGTCGGAGCTCTAGAGAGACGAGAAACGACGCGCGCCTGCCGAGGCCGACTGACAACTGACAGTGACGTGCGAGCGGCGGCGACTGCGCGCGCACCGCAGCGGTCTAATTTAAATCGGAACCAGGGGAGGTGTGTCTGGTAGGGCCGCCGCGATTGGCCGCTGCTGCCGTAATGGTGCGGTAACCCCGGCTGCAAGGACATGCACTTGCTTCGAGACACGTGCTTTGCACCTTCGTCTAACCTAGTTGTTACCATGTAACTAATTGTTATGCGTATGCAAGACAGACGATTTTTGCAAAACATACTTACAATGCATCGGATTTTCTTATTGCTTCTTAATCTTGTAAAGGTCTATAAGACGTTATGTAATGCTATGGATGAAGGGATCTTTAATAAGCAAAAAAGCTTAACATTTTTATTTCACTATCATAACTCACTATCAAAGAATAAGTAAAAACAAATCCAAAATTTACAATTTAAACAATTGAGCTTACTGCAGACTCTTAGGTACAAATAGTTTACAGGTAGCTCAACTCATCCATTTCTTGCCAAGCTACCGTGTTGTTGGCCTTTTCAGAGATTTTTCAGTAAAAATAAAGTTAGTAACTATTTAAAGAAACTTATTTTTTTAATTTAAGCTTATACCTAGTAAGGTAAACATGTTTAGAAATTCTCCTATTGTAGAATTGATAAAGTATATCGATTTGAGTTTTCCATCAGAATTACGTAAAAGTGCGACAAGGTTCAATCACCTTGCTTGACCCAGAAAAGCCCACTGGATCGCCTCGAATGTTATGGGGCAAAGCAAAGCCTCTGGCATTCTACCAGGGCCTGAAAAGGATGGAATGTGAAAATTTTACAACTCTTTCAGTTTATTTGTTGCATGATATCATTGCGGTTTTAAATGAATCGACCTGAAAACAATTTACCTATACCTATTGGTCACGTATTTAATTCAACGGTGATCAAATACAAATCAAATGCATGCAAACCCACTTTGATAGGTAGCCATGTAACAATGCAAATAGGATTTAGGAAAACCAAGACCATAATTCAGTTGTTTTTCCCTTTGTGCACTTTTCTGGGTTTTTTATTAAATAAATTAACGAAGTTAAGAAGAACATTATTTAACAATATTTTTTATTTTATTTTATTGATGATGTAATATGGATTGTTTGAACATCTGAAATAAATACAATACAATATGGTATAACTACCTAAATAATGTTATATGATATAGGTACCTAAATAATGTTGTATGGTATATACCTAAATAATGTTCTACTTAACTAAAATTATGCCTTTTAACCTTATAATAGAGCCTACTGTATACAAGGAATCCGTACCTACAAGGAATAATCTAATACCGTTTTCTATTATTTATTTATTTTCTACTTTTTATGAACAAAACTTAACCAAGTTACTTCGAGTCACAGGTATTTTTGTTTTTTTTGGGAAAATACGAGATTGTGTTTAAGCTGAAAATTTCGTATTTTGGCGAATGAACATTTTTGTAAATCCCGAAATACTCATGGAAAAATAAAATTAAAGCTGGGCAAATTGGAAAATACAAATGGGTTCTAATAAAGAGTCTACATTAAATTTTGCTGCTATGGCGCTCATTAGGGGAGACCTATGTCCAGCGGTGGACTAATACATAAGTTGATGTTGATGATGAGATACTAAAGGATTTCATAGAGAGCCTATATCGTGCAACGATCGATACTATCGTCTAACAAATCGGGAATCTGATTTACCAAAAAGAACAATAGGGTAGACCGAGGCGAATCGGATCAGTTTGAGTTTGAAGTAAAAAAACAACTACTTTTTTCAAAGAATCACAGTATTTATTAAATTGGGGGCGAATCGGATCTAACATTCATTGGTCATTAATATTTAAATTCTCACAGAATTGTGTATATAATCATACTTAAAACTAGATTAAAACTTAATTCAGTCCCTTCAATCAGGTGTTCTTCAATGTCGGCACAAAAACCACAAGTAGGACGGTCCTTTCGCATCATTTCTGTCAGCGCAGTTTTCACAGGCCCTGCACTGGATCCAGTCTTCTATTGGAGCGTCAAAATTTTTTTCTGAGCAAAAAATGCAATGCTAGTCTCTTCACCCAACCGAACTCATAACTTTTATTCCAGGTGTAGCTTTCAATATTTTTATTCCCTTTATCCTTCCCTTTTTCTTTAACTACAGATTTTTTCTTTTCAATATTTTGTTATTTATTAGCGTTTTTTTAAGGAGATTATCTTCACTTTGTGGCGATATCAGGTGTAAAATCGGCTGCGTCAGTTTATGAGGTTTCTTTGATATGGTTGGGCTCTTTAACGGACATGGAAGAATTTTTTCAATGTTGTTATATGTAACATATTCACAGTCTTATTGCTTAATTTCTAACTGTCTTGTTTGTAGCATTTTTCATATCTTGTTGAGACCACAGACCTTGGTCAGTTTTTTTCTTATATGTCCAAACCATCTAAAACAATAAAACATTGATTATAGAAATTTAAAGACTGATACGATTCGCCCCAAATGATCTGATCCGATTCGCCCCATATCAATGAATTGTCAAAATCAGTTTAGTCAGAATACCGTTTACAATTTACAGGAAACACATAAGGTTTATCAAAATTAGATCGATACTGAATAACATTACATAAAAACATTCACAATCCCATATTTATTTTTACCAAAAATACAAGTTAAATTATAACGTACTTTACAATTGACGCAAAAACGGCCGTGGTGTCACTTCTGCATGAATCGCGAGCATCGCTGGTGCTGAAGTACGCACGGTATCGAAGTTTAACAAATAGCAACCGACGCGGGAAGAGGAGAAGCAGTCACGTATCGCTGTAACTGCGTTCAGATAAGCGCGGTTTTTTTAATTTTAATTTATTTCTTATTTTGATCCGATTCGCCCAGTGATCCGATTCGCCTCGGTCTACCTACAAACAATTTCAAATAAGGAAAGCCCACACATGATACAATTTATTGAAAAGCCACTTCATAATAACAGAAATTCACCACTTCAACTGAAGTGGGAATAACTGAGATACACAGATGTACTAGGGATGCTACTGAGATATGATATTGATTCACTCATAGTGATGTAATCAGTCGTTTAATTTGACAGGTCAACACACGACAGAGTTGTTCATTTTCAATTTAATTTTAAAAGGTCTTTAGAATTCTAATAGTAATAGTGTCAAAACCATAGACTTAAAATTTTTTCACTGCTAACTTTATGGTCAAAACTATTCTTTGTAAATGCTTACTACATAGGTACAAAATATCAGATTACGAGGATAAAAAAGCTTGGGACTAGTGTCCAATTGGAAAACTAATTACCAAACAAGGTAAAGGTTTCTTGTTTCAATTTGAATTTGAGTTGGTATTGTTTGTGTTACTAACAAAACAATTGGAAATATCTACCTTTGAATGTACAAAAATAGATTCAATAAGTAATACCTACTTGAAATTTATGATAGGAAAAATATACCTAATTATTGTCTTTCCTTATTCATTTACTCATGGGTAATTTTCGTAATTCATAAAAACAATAGGTATAAGTAGCTTATTATTATAATGATGATAATTATGATGATGATTTGCTATACCATCTTTATATAGGAATCAAACTGGGCCCTTTTTTCACAAATGAATCGCTTCACCATGACAATAGATCATGACATAAAAAAACCACAGATGGAGGGACATCGAAAGTCTCAAGGTTTAAAATAGGTACGTAGGTAGATGGATTTAATAAAAAGTGAAGTTTACAAGGCTATTTCAATCCTATGGGAACCGATTTATTTGATGAAAAGTAGCCTAATGTGTTATTCCAGGGCTAGAACCATTCCAAATATTATTCCAAATTTAGCCGCATCCGTTTAGTTTTTTAGAAGATGTGCCTAGTTATTATTCACCTTAAAATTTCTTTGAGCAATCACCTCTGCTCCTTGATTTTCGCCAGAAAAACGCTGTTTTTTTGGCTCTGCGTGACAGGTAGGGTAGAACCGCCACCACTGGTCCACAGGGGACTTATTTGTACGATGAATACTCGGCTTGACTTGATAAACAAGTCAATTTAATCATCAAGAATCATCAAGCTGAATTGCCAGTGTATCGGCCATTTATTGCGAAGAACTGACAACCGAAACGCTTCTCGGCTAACGTAGTGTAGGACTACAAATCGCATCCAGCATTTGTGTTTGACAGAGCGTCAGTCATCCATGACCGAAGGGCTTGCTACACTACGCTTGTAAAGATACACCCGCACAAGTGGCCTCTCTATTTTATCTCATACGACCCGCTCCGGCTTCGCACGGTTGTATTATACTTATAAAAAACCTTCCTCTTGAATCACTCCATGTTTTAAAAAAGCTGCATCAAAATCCGTTGCCAAGTTTTCAGATTTGATCATACATAGGGGCAGACAGAAAGCGGGAAGCGACTTTGTTTTATACATATAGTACTAGCAGCGCCTCGCGGATTCACCCGCGTAATTCCCGTTCCCGTGGGAATTCTGGGATAAAATATAGCCATGTCTTATTCCAGACTATAATCTATCTCTGCGCCAAATTTCATCCAGATCCGTCCAGTATTTTTTGCGTGAAAGAGTAATAAACATCCATCCATCCATCCATAAAAACTTTCGCGTTTGTAATATTAATAGGATAGTGATTCCGATGAGACGAGGCGGCAGACCAACACGATCGAGGAGACCTCAGGACTAGGGCCTAAAAGACTCTTCAAGCACTAACCTAGAGGAAAGGTCACAAATACCCAGCAGCTGTCCGAAACAGATGTCCTATCTTCGGGCTTTAGCTCGAGTTTCTCCACCTGTTCTGTTGAGTACCGAACGGTGTCTTCATTGTGAGAGGCCACCATTACACCGACTGGCTCTTTTTTCTGTCAAAAAAAGGTATTTTGGTGTCGATCAGAGCCTTAGTTCGGTTCGACGATAACATCGAGACATCGTGACGTATCATTTTGTATGTTATTCATTATATGTACATAGTTTGAAGTAACAAATTAACAATGTGAGGCTGAGGTAATTACTAATTACCGGATGAATGTACATTTATTTTGGAATAAATTAACTAACCTCAAACATATCACCAATCTTTCTTTTGCTGAAATGGCTTTCCTTATTATCTTATCGTTATCTTTTTTGACTAAGATATGTTTAATTTTGTCATACACTTCATCAAGAAGGAATCAATGTAAGTCTTATTCATAAAATACGAAATAAAAGAACAAATGTCTATTTATGCCTCATTTATTGGCAAGGAAAATAATATTATATTTCTTTTTAAATAGAAATCAATGTCGGCGAAAAGCATGTCTAAGGCTAAATATTATATATCTATCAATAAAGTTGACTAATATACCACTGTCACTGTAGATTTAAGTGATTCGCTAAAACATAATACAATAAACATAATATCATTATATAACGGAAATACATTAAACTCATTGGATCAATAAATTACAAAATGATAGTTGATGTTATACATAGGTCTTACAAGCCTTTAAAATAGGAAATTTTCCTACTTTAAGATAAATCTTAAAATAGGATCTAAGATACCAGAGTTGTACACGTTTTTAAATATTTCTTTAACTCTGATTACACTCAATTCACAAACTTTAGTCCCACCAGTTCTATGAATATTAAATGGAACTTCATTTGACTCTTCCAGCCGTTTGTAGTATACGGTGATCATCTTTATAATTAGCTAATCAATGATCAAATCTATTGTAAACTTCTATTCGGGTTGCTGCATCTATTTTGGGGCAAAATAGTCGTCTCGAGAGATTTTGATCATTGATTAGCTAATCAGCGTACGAACAACTGTTACACTAAAAAGTTTCAAGTTTTACGATTTATATTATGAATGTAAGCGGGTGATCTACGAACCTAGTTTGTGTTGGAAGATCACCAACGTTGCAACGCGCGTTTATAACCATACACACCCTGAAGAATTCCCTCGATAAGGAATGTGTTCTTCCAACACTAACTTAGTTCGTAGTTAACCGGATTTCAGTCAAAATGGACTGTTTCACTCACACATGAAACCCTCTTACAATTTTAGGTTTTATTGTTTTTTAGTTGACGCAATTCTACGTCAGAATCAAAAAAAACACGGCCCAAGGCTACGCAGACTTAGCAATTGTTAAAAGTTGGGAGAACTTTATAAGAGACAGTTAGCAATTATTAAAAGTTGGTAGAGTTTTATATGTAAGAGGATTGATTTTTGCAACTGGCTGCATTGGAACAAAAAACCAGGATAGCTGTACTTTTACCCCTAGTATTTTTGCATTCTTTTACGAGACCATTGTCATAGTAAAGTCATTGGTTTCAATTTAATAGAATACCTGTGCAAATGAAGATATTTAAGGTCTGAATAAGTTAAAGCAACACTTTTAAGATCACAAACCTGATGTAACTAAAGTCAATTTTGAAAAAAATAAAAAGAATATACAGTGATCGCGGACTATGTTGTATGGTAAAAGAAACATCTAATATTATTCCTAAATATACAAGTCTAATAAAATAATAAAAACTTAAGTCTACATTCACCTAAGACTACTATGTACAATTGTAATATATTTTATTTATTGATGATATAATTATTATTGTGATTCCTCATAGACACTCCACTTGCTTAACTCTATAAATTATACTAAATTAATATTTTCACGACAAATGTTATTATGAGTCCGCCTATAAATGCCAGCATAATTTTCACAGATAACTTTGAGAATTTCAAACTAAACTTACATCAAATTAAGAGTAATTATAATTTATATTTATAGATGTTTAATTTCGTCTACTTTCTTAGTTTTCAGATAGGCGCAGTTCCATATTTGGGATACAGCGGGAACGAAACCAGTTATTTTTATTGTTATTTTTTTATGAATTGTAGATACAGCCCTTTTGTAGAAAGCGATAAAAAATATATGTTACAACAAGACACTATTAACATGGAATGAAAGCCAATTTTGCATCGAAATTTTACCTATACTTACAGATTATAGTGAAGTTTAATACGTCAAAAAACCGCGTATATTCCGGGAAGTCCCCGCGCATTCTCAATAATTCCCCTAGCTACTGTTCGAATTTAGTTTGTATAAAATTGACTTAAAGTTTATTTTGCTATGTACAATTTCGTTGCAAAAATTTACTTCCATTCCGCAGCAATGTAAATTAAACCTAAAGAACTTCGTAAATCGTTCGAAAACTGAATAACTGCCTCCGCTCGCCCCGCCCACAGGAAAAGCACCCAAATACTGATGTTAATTCATTCATTATCACAAGTAACAATAATTTTCCATTCAGTTACAAAAACATCAGAACTATGACTTAGTTGTACTTATTCCAGCGATAGAGACAAACCCTACCACACTTTGAATAAATATTAAATTAGTTTAGAAAAAAAAAATGAAATGCTTTTTCAAAAGTTGATTAGTAACCAAAGATTTGACATTTGATTAGCTATTAAAAAAAAAGGACAATGGACGAAATTAGTTCATTCTCTGATGAGACTTGTAAGAAATGAATCATAGGGCAGTGAAGGCTTTTGGACCAATTCTATATTTTTTTCCCATTGTCCTTTATATATCATTCAAAAAATGTTTAAAATTGAATGTTGAAGTTGATCAACTAATCTTTGTTAAAAACCAACCCAATAAGCACTTGACAAAAAGCCCATTGATTAGTTTCTACGATCAAGAAACCGGCAGTGATTACTATTAAAAACCTCTATACTTGGTTCTAGAATCCAACATATTTTTTATAAACAAAGGGGGTTTACAAAACCAAATAAGTAATTGTTGATAGAAAATTCACGACATTGGTCGAAGCCAATCGCAGAAATTATAATGAATTATTGGTTTTGATACCTTCCATTCATAATTCATTAGTTACAGAGGAATTAACCGTTCTCGAAATCAAATTTGAAAATTTTTAGCTGCTCATGTGCAAAAGAAACTTTAACGGTTCGTTGATTTTGTTTTTTTATTTTAAGTTGATTTTTTATAACCTAACTTGTTGTTTTATTTTATTGTCATAAATTCTTGTGAGGTTTTTATTCATAAATGTTAACATAAAATATCTTGGATAGTAGAACCGAGTACCTTGATAGCTACCAAACGATTATGAATAAGAATTATTATATGCAACCGTGAGATTCCTAACATTTTATATTTCTCTTTATAGAATCTTTATTTCATTTATTATTATTATCATTCTACATTGTATTGCAATTGTAAATAACACATCCCGATTATAAATACGATAGAAAACAGATTATGGAGATCTTTCGTTATTTCTAATAAAAATTCACTTATTTTGTCCAAATGTTCGAAAATTAAACTAATAAATTCGTATGGATCTGTCATACTCCGATAGATTTCCAAAATGTTTTCGATAAAGATAATCCTAGGTCGGTAACCGTATATGGTTTATTCTTAACATTTAGTGTGGTTTTTTTTATCTCATGACAAAAACTTGAAAAAGTTTGTGTTTGTTTATAATTCTGCAAAACTTATGAATTGTTAATGTTTTAGATGGTTCGCCATACATATAATTTTCAACCATACGCAACATGAAACCCAAAATTTGCAATACCAAATCCTCATAGCTTTACTGATGATCTATTTTTTCATTATTGAATAATACAGAAGATTCAATGCATTTTATGACCATTTGAAATAGCCTTATAATAATGCTTGACGTTTCAACAGCTTCGTTTAGCCCCAAAGTAAGCAAATATTATTTTTTTATTTCTTCTTATGGGTACTAGATAACTGATATTTCAACATCATTATATAAATAGATACATAAACCTTCATGCTTCATAACATTTGCCAAGATGACGCTGTTTGGATTTTCCAGCATTATTTATTTTTTATTAGCGACCCGCCCCGCTTCGCACGGTTTTATTAAAAGTATATAAACCTTCCTCTTGAATCACTCTATCTATTAAAAAAATCCGCTTCAAAAATATCAATATCCGTTGCGTAGTTTTAAAGATTTAAGCATTCAAAGGGAGGGACATAAAGACATCGACGAGAAAGCGACTTTGTTTTATAGTATGTAGTGATTAAGTTTTTTATTTCAGTTAACTAGTACTTACTCATCATAACACAAGCTCAGCTTACTTTGGGGCTAGATGATAGGTACTTTGTGAATTATCGAGCATTATTTATTTAATTAACTCAGGAATCGACCTTTTATTATAGCACTTTGTATGTAGATAGGCCGATAATTTAAACCAAAAATTTTGCTACAACCATAGTAAAGTTATTCGAATGAGGTATAAGTCCGTAGACAAGTATAATGTATCCAAACCTGTACAAAAACAACGCGGGCAAATATTAAATGTATATCCTCCTTATATACAATGCCTAAGTAAATAACGTTGGTGTTACCATTTTTTCTTGATATACCTAATAAATCTAATACACAACGTTTGATTACAAACTAGATTATAAAATATGTCAACATATTTCGACTATAAAAATGAAAATGTAGTTTATTTATAAAATACGTCACACACACATATTAAATGTAATATAGGCACAAATGAACAATTTCGCCGTTCGTTTTCACTAGCGACTCCTAAAATCAGACTTTAGGTATTTTTTACCAAATATGCATGTTTTGGCAAATATGCAAGTTTAGATCAACACAAGCTAGCAGAATTAGCTGCACAAAAAGAAATCTAACGTAACTCATACAGAAGTCGATTTAAAGTTTGTATAGATAGTTGTTAACAATATATGCACACGTACCCACTGCTCTAACTTGACTCTCTCCCAATAAGGTTTGCTGGAAGAGAACTCTTTTTAGGGTTAAGCTCGCCTGTGCCATAATTTATCTAGTTTTAATTTTTCTTGTATGAATTTCCATTTGTGCATTAATGAATAAAATAAATAAACAATATTTAAAAAAAAAAGGATATTACGACAAACTTTTTTGAGATCACGCACGGTCGTATCTATATTTGTAGTTTTTAATAAATGTTTTTTCCTTTATCTATGAGTACTTTAAATTGTGTGTAAAAAAAACTAGTATTTACAATGGAAACAATTGAGCTAACTACAAACCGTTGCAAACAAACTAGAGGTAGCAAACTGATTCATATCAATACCAGTCGGAATTAACAAGAAAGTTACTATTGGGGTTTTAAGTTTTAAATTATAATTATTGTTTTAAGTATTTTTACAAGATTTTTTTCTAGGTACATAGTTAGAACATCGAGTACCAATGCTTAACCAGAGATTTTTTTTTATTAGAGGCTGGCTGACCCAACAGACGACGCCTGTCTTAATTAAGATTAAATAAGAACAATGAGATCGTATTTTTTTCTGTCATAAGAAACTTCTGTCAATAACAAACACAACAAAAAAAGAATTAACGAAATCGGTCCAGCCGTTCATGCGTAATGGCGTAATAGGGATATTTTTTTTTATATATATGCAGATATACAGGGTGTAACAAAAATGAAGGACCAAACATTCAGGCGGGGTGTAGATTCGAACACAGAAATCAGGAAAAATATTTTAAAAAAATCCGCCCTTTATTTTTAGAAAAATAAGGGAAATAGGGTTTAATTTTTATAATTGGAGATAATGGAGTATATCTCCATATATCTCCAATTATAATATATCTCCTCTTTTATATATATCGAGATATATTTTTTATTAGGAGTCGTTAGTATGAACGTTATAATATATCTCCTCTTTTATTTATATCGAGATATATCTTTTATTAGGAGTCGTTAGTATGAACGAACATGAGTGCCTTAAGCAATCTACCACTACTTACGACGTAGGCGAGGGTTTTTATTCCTACAGTGTTAGATTCAGCAGAATCATTGGTACTGGAACAATCATTCGTAAAATAATAACGATTATGCGTCTGCTTACCGCTATGTATGGAAGATCCAAAGATAAGTAAACAAAAATCAAATAGCCCATGTAGCGTTGAAGTCGATTTTTTTAGGAATATAATTTAATTTGAATATTAAAACGGTAAATAATAAATTATTCGAAATATGAAACTTTTGCATCGTTTATGGGTCCATACGCAATAGTTTCATATTTCATTGACCACATGCAACAGTTTTATATTTAATATTATTCCTTATAAGAACAGCCACACAATGCGTGAAGCAGACACATTTGCCTCGACCCAAAGTGTAAAACTTTAGGTTGTCACAGAAAAACAATGAAACCTAACCTTAGCGCCATCTATGGACTATAAATATGTATATATTTATTGCTGCAAGGAAGACACAGCGGCTGTATTAGAGTCAGTACAGTGCACACAACTAAACTGTTCAGCTATGACTATAAATTGGTCGAAGTAACATCGACCAATCAGAGGGCAGTATTTTACTAGCGACCAGCCCCGGCTTCGCACAGGTGTGGTATATATTATGCATGTTTTATACATAAAACCTTCCGCTGTTTGGCAGTGTTAATTCATTCATTCATCTGTATGAGAGAGTTAACTGCACAGAAAAGCTAAGCGCACTGTAATTCCTGACTCAAAAATATCACA
Organism: Eupithecia centaureata; assembly: GCA_944547425.1. NCBI lineage: Eukaryota > Metazoa > Arthropoda > Insecta > Lepidoptera > Geometridae > Eupithecia > Eupithecia centaureata. Next base: position 10,144,486 of record OX155695.1, on the reverse strand, counting down.
GTATAAGTCATATAGATAAAGAACAGGACACTGACAGCGAGAATCCGAATCTTATTCTACACGACTTATATTAGTGTTAACAATATATACTAATACTAATTGTTGCCTTTTATCGGTTTAAAATAAAATTCTTAAATTATTTGCATTATTACATTGTTTTAGTGTAGTACCAAAAGTCTAAGTAAAAAGATTTAAGTCTCTTCTAAAACAACGATAATACGTGTTTTGATGAATAAACTGCGTTTTAATTTATTTTTAAGTCATTTAGCAAGAACTCTATGCCCTTATATAATTATTATATAAAGGCCTATTACTGGAACAGCGCGGTATTTACTGCCCAGAACTGGATTTTTTAGAATATAAAGTTTTTTTTTATATTTTAACGGTGTTTTTAGCCAATTAGATTAATTAATATCGAGGGAATCATTCCATAATGGCGTATCGACATTCAGCAACTTTTCATACACAACAAAAAATGTTCAAAATAATCTCATAAAAAAGCTTTTAAATTCTGATCATACGTTGAGTCACAAATTATATTTAAAATTCAATAAATAATAGAATAAAATTAAGTGTTTTACCAGATTCTGCAGCATGAAATCTAGATTTAAATGGAACAGTGAAAAGATAATAATAAAATGTGGCAATTTGTCGCTACGTCCCTATACAATGACGCCCTTGATCGGTACTACACATTATTAGATATCCACCAAAGCACAAAATAGTTATTTGCCTCATCTTATGCAAATGAACACTACCAAATTTTGACATAATTACCTAAATTAGTAGGAAATAATCACTAGTACCGAGTACTAAAGAGTTTGTAATACCTCCATCGGTAAATAAAGTTTGTAATACCTCTACTGGTATTTATATAGAGTTTATAATACCTCCATTGGTATTTAAAGAGTTCGTAATACCTCCGTCGAAGCACTTTCTAGAGGTTTTGTTCCGATGCTAGCTTCCCATTCTCGAAAGGTTGGTCGAGAAGTTTAGGTATCCCTGAAAAAAATGGTCTAGATTACAAATACAGTTTTGATAATACACGTTTGGAATTGTATTCGTTATCTGAACAGTCTTTGATATATCACACTATAATTATAAATGCACGTTGAAGATATATCACTGTCATCCACATGAAATGTCATGGGACGAAATAGACAGCCGCCGTAAGAAAAATAAAAAGTCACAAGAGTTGCGCAGCCAATTTCCTGCGGATAATGACGTGAAAGCGAAAAAGAAGAAAAATTAGTTAAGCTGATGGGAATCGGATTGAAATAAATCACTAAATAGTGTCCTGTCTTCAGCTTGCCGCATCCAGCACCTACCTGCAATCTTTCGTAATTTGTCGTCCCATGACACAGAGCGTCCTACACAGTAGTTACCTAGTCGGACTCGTCGTCGTTGACACTAGAGCGCAGCTTGGATATGTTGCGCCGCGCGGCCGGCGTGTCGTCCTCCTCGTCGCTGGAGATCACGATGCGCTGTCTCGGCTTCACTCCCGTCGCGCCGCGCGTCCTACACAGTAGTTACCTAGTCGGACTCGTCGTCGTTGACACTAGAGCGCAGCTTGGATATGTTGCGCCGCGCGGCCGGCGTGTCGTCCTCCTCGTCGCTGGAGATCACGATGCGCTGTCTCGGCTTCACTCCCGTCGCGCCGCGCGTCCTACACAGTAGTTACCTAGTCGGACTCGTCGTCGTTGACACTAGAGCGCAGCTTGGATATGTTGCGCCGCGCGGCCGGCGTGTCGTCCTCCTCGTCGCTGGAGATCACGATGCGCTGTCTCGGCTTCACTCCCGTCGCGCCGCGCGTCCTACACAGTAGTTACCTAGTCGGACTCGTCGTCGTTGACACTAGAGCGCAGCTTGGATATGTTGCGCCGCGCGGCCGGCGTGTCGTCCTCCTCGTCGCTGGAGATCACGATGCGCTGTCTCGGCTTCACTCCCGTCGCGCCGCGCGTCCTACACAGTAGTTACCTAGTCGGACTCGTCGTCGTTGACACTAGAGCGCAGCTTGGATATGTTGCGCCGCGCGGCCGGCGTGTCGTCCTCCTCGTCGCTGGAGATCACGATGCGCTGTCTCGGCTTCACTCCCGTCGCGCCGCGCGTCCTACACAGTAGTTACCTAGTCGGACTCGTCGTCGTTGACACTAGAGCGCAGCTTGGATATGTTGCGCCGCGCGGCCGGCGTGTCGTCCTCCTCGTCGCTGGAGATCACGATGCGCTGTCTCGGCTTCACGCCCGTCGCGCCGCGCGTCATTCGCCGCGATGATGGCTCCTTTTCACTCACTGGAAAAAAGACCACATCTTCAGTATATAACAAGTTATATTTTAGCCAGAAGTCGTGACTTTTACGGAATAGAGTTTATTCAATAGACCATCTGGTAAAAAACCCCTCTACCCCACGGGAGACTGGGTTAGGTTAGGTTATTGGATACCCCTTAAATGGCCGGCCGCCGCATTCTCTATGTAATGGTGGATCCAGACCAAGCGAACGAGGGGGATTCGACGATTACGGTAACGTTCGCTTGTTTTCGCTATTGTGTCCTAAACGAACGCATGTGAACCCCAGCGAAAGCCAGCGAAGTTGAAGGCCCTCGCTTGCTTTCGCTTGCTGTTGTCATAAAATTAAAAAAAATATTGAAATCCGTATTTATGATTACGGGGAGGGGGGAGGTCCTGGAAATTAATACGAGAGATAAAAAGGGGGGGAGAGGCAAAAATTTTTTTTTAAATATTTCACGTAGTATTCTTTCGTTCCCTAATATGTAAATGTAAAACTCACCGCTATCATCCTTATCTTTGTGCCTAGCCTTGGCGGCTTCCTTCTTGGCGTTCTTCTCTTGTTCCTTCTTATCCAGTTTACTCTTCTTGATGGCCTGACACTTCTCGAGCGTCGGCTTGCCTTCCAGACCCGCCTCTACAAGGAGATCCATCATCTTCTGGACGCGGTCTTTGTTCTTTGTGCAGCCTGGAATAAGGTTCAAATTGGGATAGAGTTAATTTCGCCCACCGCTATTTAAAGATTTTAGTGAATAATGCTGGACAATCCACACAGCACCATCTAGCCCCAAAGCTACTCAAAGCTTGACTTATGGGTACTAGATAACTGATATATTTAATACATAATGCATAAATATTTTTATTAGACATAGAAAACAACCAGACCAACGGAACAAATTTCTGCAGATTCTGCTACACCAATTTGTTTGAGGCGGGAATTGAACTCGCAACCTCCTGCCCTTCGCCCACCGCCATTTATAAATTTTAAGTTATATTTCTAAGCAAATGTTAATAGCATTTACTTTATTAACATTTTCCTGACAAATTATAACATATTGGTGTTCTTCGCTAGTCATAATGAAGTCTTCTAAATAAATTGCACTAATCAGTAGTGAACTTCTATACTGCTTATAGAATAAGGCTCAGTATTGAATAGTGTGCCTTATTCTATACTATATACATAAATGAATCTCTATTTCCCTTGGTCACGCGTCACGCGTGAACGGCTGGGCGATTACGTTAGTTCTTTTTTTAATGCGTTTATTACAATAAATTAGCTCGTTTGGCTGCAGCCTAAGAGGTCTTGGCTCAGCTTGATTCTCTTAAGCCTCCTCTACACGTCAGCAGATGCATCTGCAGACGTCATCTGCGGATGCGTCCGCCGACGTGTAGAGGGGGTAATTTGTACGTCTGTTGTACGTATTTAACGTCCGCAGATGCGTCTGCCACTTATCCGCTTGTTGTCGGTCTTTGTGGCACGGATCAAAGGGTTTTGGCTCGAACGTGCGTCGTCCTGTCCACACGACTGCCGACGCATCAGTTTGATCGGAGTTGCGATCGAGAGTGCACGCGTGCCTGCAGTTTAATTTACTTTGCGCAGCACTCGTGAAAACGCTTGAAATGGCTAACAATATGAGCGCTGACGAAACTTTTAAGTTTCTTGACCTATATCAAGCTGAAAACTGTTTGTGGAACCCTAAAAACAAATACCACAAAAAAAAAATGTTGAAAGTACCTAAAGTATTAATATAATTTAATAATCTATGTATGTATGTATAGCCAGCATCCACCATCATCTTCTGTTCCATTTCTTTTTAATAACTCTATTGCGATGCACATTCACGTAGTAGTTAAAAGTACTACATAAATAAATAGCTGCTGCAGCTACGGTCTCAATATCCATATTTAAATTTAAACGTTGCGTCTGTCGAGAATAAACATAGACTGATCGACCTGCAGACGTGTGGACAACTCGAGGTGATTCATCTGCGGATGCATCTGTCAGCGTCTGCAGAAGCATCTGCAGACGTGTAGAGGAGGCGTTACACAAATACCTATAATAAAGACCAGTGAGCCTTATTACTCAAGCAGTATAGTTACCTTCAGTTAGTTTCTTGTAGTCGAACCGTATCCCGGCCGCCTTGCAGAACTTCTTCATGTCAGTGATCCCGGGGCCCCTCAGCTCGAGGGGGACGGGCCCCCGTCGCGCCCGGGGACTTGATGGTCTTATTACTCAAGCAGTATAGTTACCTTCAGTGAGTTTCTTGTAGTCGAACCGTATCCCGGCCGCCTTGCAGAACTTCTTCATGTCAGTGATCCCGGGGCCCCTCAGCTCGAGGGGGACGGGCCCCCGTCGCGCCCGGGGACTTGGTGCTCTTATTACTCAAGCAGTATAGTTACCTTCTGTGAGTTTCTTGTAGTCGAACCGTATCCCGGCCGCCTTGCAGAACTTCTTCATGTCAGTGATCCCGGGGCCCCTCAGCTCGAGGGGGACGGGCCCCCGTCGCGCCCGGGGACTTGGTGCTCTTATTACTCAAGCAGTATAGTTACCTTCTGTGAGTTTCTTGTAGTCGAACCGTATCCCGGCCGCCTTGCAGAACTTCTTCATGTCAGTGATCCCGGGGCCCCTCAGCTCGAGGGGGACGGGCCCCCGTCGCGCCCGGGGACTTGGTGCTCTTATTACTCAAGCAGTATAGTTACCTTCTGTGAGTTTCTTGTAGTCGAACCGTATCCCGGCCGCCTTGCAGAACTTCTTCATGTCAGTGATCCCGGGGCCCCTCAGCTCGAGGGGGACGGGCCCCCGTCGCGCCCGGGGACTTGGTGCTCTTATTACTCAAGCAGTATAGTTACCTTCTGTGAGTTTCTTGTAGTCGAACCGTATCCCGGCCGCCTTGCAGAACTTCTTCATGTCAGTGATCCCGGGGCCCCTCAGCTCGAGGGGGACGGGCCCCCGTCGCGCCCGGGGACTTGGTGCTCTTATTACTCAAGCAGTATAGTTACCTTCTGTGAGTTTCTTGTAGTCGAACCGTATCCCGGCGGCCTTGCAGAACTTCTTCATGTCCGTGATCCCGGGGCCCCTCAGCTCGGGGGGCACGGGCGGCCGGCCGCGCTTGCCGCCCGTCGCGCCCGGGGACTTGGTGGTCTTAGGCCGGCTCGGGGTGCGGGGTTTAGGGGTTTCAGTCTGGAGGATAAGGCAGATATAGTAGTATAGTATGGCAATAGTAATAGTTTAGTATAGTAGTGATGAACAAATGTTGATTCTAAAGATGCTTTTGTTATTAAATACCTTCTAACAGGATTATAACAAGTTTTGCCATGGATTCAATGTCTTCTATTTACGCCTTATTCAAAATCCCGAAATATTACAGTAAAACCGGACATTCCATAACTTTTGTAATGCTATAATTCTATTAGAACATTACAAAATAAAGTATCAAACTGAAGATGTGAAACGTTTTTTTCATGTCATGTAAACATCCTGTTAAGTAAAGCACATTTTCACATAGAAGTTCTTCGTACTTCGCCATCGAAATTGCAGTATAGTAGTGATGAACAAATTTCGCTAAAATCGCGCGACACAAAATGCGCTTCAAAATCGCGGCTGTAGGGTGGAGCTTTAACCACGGCACCCATATTGGCCCTACTGGTGTTGTGGCATAAAACGTTGTCCATCAAGATTTTCTATTTTAAACCACCAAGGTTGCATACTAGCATGCGGCCCACCTAATGGAAAACGGTTACCGCAGCCAATGGACGCCTGCAACATTAGAGACATTACACGCGCGTTGTCGACCTTTTAAATGTCTTAAAATACCCTTTTTGAAGAATCCCATGTCATAGTCCTGATGAAAACCTCGGCAGATCATTCCACAACCTGAATGTTAGTGGGAGGAAATTCCTCATGAACCTTACAGTCCGCGAACTAAAAGGCTCAAAGGCGTTTACCTCTAACAGGACACTGCCTGTTAAACAAACACCTATACACCATCGGATCTATGGAACATCTATAGAGCCCTATCTATAGCCCTGCCTGTATATATCTGCGGGGGATGTATCAGCGACGACGAAACAGCTGCCCACGCAGTCTTGGAATGCAAGGGAGTAACAGCACAACGAACAGAAATCCTCAACTTGCCGAGGTCATTCCGCGAAGCCTGCGAAGATCCCAGGAAAATTCTACGCTTCTGGATGGAGTTAGACTGGCTAGAGTGGCTAGGCTAGCAAAACCCACGCATAATGGACCGAACAGTCTAAATGCGGATACAAAAGTAAAATAAATTATAATACAAAAATCCTTTATTGTACACCAGAAAAAGAACATTACATAAAACAAGTACAATGGGCGGCCTTATCGCTTAGAATCGATTTCTTCCTAAGTACATCTACTAATACCAATACAATGCGTTTACCTCTTCATCTTCATCGGAGTCACTGTCAGAGGCTGACGAGTCGTCGGAGGTTGATGAATCCACCGTCGTAACCTGTTGACAACACAAAATCATTTTAAATTTTAGTATTTACTCGACGAAACACGAGACTATCATCTTACAAAACCAACAACCTGCTTGCAACTTATTTAAGAAATTTTAGAAGGTATTAATTCGACGAAACACGAGACTATTTTCTTACAAAACCAACAACCTGCTTGCAACTCAGGTTTAACGTGAAAACATATCTTTTCACCAGACTTTTAAACGGAGGAAGTTCTCGATTCAACTTTTTTTTAATGTTTATTTTACTATAAATTTTTTCTGTGTTGAGTGTTCTGGGTGCACGTCTCTAAGTCATTGTACTGATAGATTTTTGCATAAATAAATAAATATCAATTCTTCAATGACAACAGGAAAAATAGTGCTTTACCGTCTTTATAAAGATTAGTAGCTTTAAACCTAGGAGTACGTATAAATTGTATACTTAAATTTTTATAAATTATTATTACAAATTATACCTACATAATTATTTTAAATTGACTAGGATTAATTAATAGAATCTGTATTTCTGTACGTGTTCTCAAAACATCATCACTACATAGTATAAAACAAAGTCGCTTTATCTGGCCCTATTTCCCTGTCCCTTTGACTGCTTAAATCTTTAAAACTACCCTTACACTAACGGTTAACACTAACACTTTGACAAGTTTGACACGGATTTATATACGGTTTTTTTTAATAGACAGAGTGATTCAAGAGGAAGGTTTATACGTATAATAAAACCGTGCGAAGCCGTGGCGGGTCGCTATTTTCTAAATAAATGAAGTACCTCTTGAACCCGTCCGCTAGCCTGCAGCCTAGCTGCATGCAGCTTGGCCGCCGCCGCCTTCTGCGCCGCGATGTGCGCCGCCTGCGCCGCCAGCCGCTCGCGCTCCGCGTTCGCGTCGTAGTAGTTGAACAGAACCTCCATGGAGACGGGCACGTCGCCGAAGAAAACCTCGTTCGGTATGTGGGACGAGTCGAGGCATTCGTCGCTCCACCGCCTGGAATAGGTTGGAAATGTTATAGAATGTTGGGAATGTCAACGTATAATGGAAATTTCAACGCAACTGTACTGTAATGTAGAGTAATAAGTAGAGCTTGTGTTATGGTTACTATACATCAGCCAAACTCGATGTAGAATGTTTGTAAACAAACCGCCCATACTTAACCTAAAATACACTCTGTTGCCGCGCCTTTTTATACGCATTTTACATTACTTGTCGATTTTAGATCCTTCATTCATTAAATACTTCGTGCACTCATATCTAAAATTCGACGCCAAGCAAGTGATTTTAGTTTTTTGTGTCGTGGTCCGTTTACAAACATTCTACATCGAGTTTGGCTAGTGTATAGATGACTGATAGTCATCTAGTAACCGTAACACAAGCTCTACTTAGCTTAGGGTTAGATGATACTATGTGGATTGTCCAGGAATATCTATTTATTTCAAGTATAGTGGATTATTACAGTTGACCTATTGTTGAGGCCGAGCATTGACTGGGTTAACGTCGAATTATTTTATCATGCAAATTTAACCAGCCAGTGTTTATCTATGCTACTCATTGAATCCTAGCTTTAAAGCCTTAAGTTGACTCACCTCCGAAACTGTATCCCCGAGAAGTCCTTCCTAAAAGGCCTCACCGCGTACTGATACCCGGTACCCCGCCCGACGGGGCGGTCCTGCGGCGGCGGCGCGCGGGGGGGCGGAGGCCCGCGCGGGCCGCCCGCCCCGGGCGTGCTCGGGGACAGCTTGGTGGGACTGGCGCCCGGCGGCTTCGGCTTGTTGGTGGAGCCTTTGGGCCGGCCGCGCTTCTTCTGAAATGTACAGCACTCAGATACCAAAGAAGTATGGGGGTGATGGGTGGTGTAGGGTTACGATGCCTTTTGAAACGACGTCGAATATTTATATTATTCAAAGGGACCTAGCAACTTGAAAGTGGTATCAAAAACAAGTGAAATTGGTTAATGTATATTATGAACTTTTAAATCATACCATGGAATTGAGAAGGTATAATATTTTTGTATTTTCTTCAGAAATGTGCAACACTCAGATACCAAAGTATGGGGGTGATGGGTGGTGTAGGGTTAAGGTTGAATTTTGAACCGACTTTAAATAGGAAAATAACTTTTTCCTGTAGGACTGATTCTGTGAATGTACTTCTCGATTTTTGTACGTATTTTTTTAAAGCAAAGAAAATCTCTATTTGATTGTATGATTTTTATCAGATCTCTTGTCCTACAATTATATTTATTGGTGCGCTTAGAAGTTTATGACATTGGATTAGCATGAACTTAAACTATATTATTTACCAATAAAATTGGAAATGAAGATAGAATGAGGAAAGATGGAAACCCTTAATCCGAACACAAGTCATATTGAGCTGAACCGTCCAAAGCCACACCTCGAAACGACAGAGTGTGATGTACAATAAATTAATAAATAACAGTTTATCATACATAACTAGACATCGGATTTTATGCATTTGCATATGCATATAATCATCTGTAATTGCGATTCTTTTGCATATTTTAGCCTTTTTCTCAACTGTACATACTTCATGTAGTAGCGAAGAGAAAAATTGGTAACAAGAAACATTCTTCCATTTTAATCAATAAAAACTTATGTACCCATAAAATGGAGATGGACTGAAGACAGATGGAAAACCTTGATGCGAATACCATGTAAATCGAGCTGAACCTTCTAAACCCTTACCTCGGAGCCGGGAGTTGGTGCTTTGCCCGGCATGGTGCCAGATTTAGGCAGGTCAGGACTGCTGAATGGTTTTCTTTCCCCCTCACTGTCAACATAAATAATAATAAATAATGCATGACACTCACAGCAATGCCTAGACACAAAGTAAAGTTGTGTTATAGGAACTTGTATAGGAACTGATATACTTAATATGTCATGCGAAGGTCTATTGTTAATAAACAAAAAAAAAATGCTTGGATTGATAATTTTATTATATGTAAGAAAACAACTGAACATCTTCTTCCAGAGGCGGGAATTCAACCCGCAACTTCGTGAATCGCAGGCAGATTTCCGTCACTGCACGGCAGATGTCGTCAGATGAAGAAAAAAATCAGTTACTTTTAAAATATCTTAGCAAAATGTGTCTTTCAACCGGAATAAGCTTAATTTCTCAAATTGGTAAGTAAATATTTATTAGTTATTAAAATATTAATTAATTAAATATTAAAATTAATTAAATATTAAAATTAATTAAATATTAAAATTAATTAAATATTAAAATTAATTAAATATTAAATTTAATAAAAAAATTACAACTAGTATTTACAATTGAAACCATTGAGCTAACTGCAGACGGTTGCAAACAGTCTAAAGGTAGCTCAATTGATCCATGTCAATACCAGTCGGAAGCGTCCCCAAGACACTGGCTGCATTACCACGCTGTATGGCAATGCAGCGTGAATATTTATTTATTTATTAGTAAATATTTATTAGTTATTAAAATATTAATTAATTAAAAATTAAATTTAATTAAATATTAAAATTAATTAAATATTAAAATTAATTTATTTTGTAAAATAAATGAATTCTTACATTTTCTCTTGCAGCTTGTTAGAAGGCTCGGCGTGCTGTGCTTCCGCGGCGCCGACTGAAGCTCCCTCGGGTTTAGCTGCCACTGAAAGATGTATTTATTACTGACTTTATTCTCATAACTGTGGAGGTAAGTTTGCAATGAATCGAGAGGTTAATTAAAATAAATATTATATTCTATGTATACTAAGTGGTAACAGGCTGGGCATAATGTCCAGCAGTGGACAAACATAAGCTAATGATGCTTGTGGCAAAACATAACTCACCTGCCGACTGGTCACCAGCATTTTCAGCACCGCCGATTCCTTGGACCACGTCTGGAAATAAATAATAAAACAATAAGAATCAAGACTCGGGAAATTCTAAGCGGAAGAAATAGAGTAAGGTTTGAGTAATGGGGTATACGTAAATTAACTAAAATCATAGTAAAAATTGTTAAATATAGAATACTAGCGACCCGCCCCGGCTTCGCACGGTTTTATTATACATATAAACATTACTCTTGAATCGCTCTATCTATTAAAAAAACCGCATCAAAATCAGTTGTGTAGTTTTAAAGATTTAAGCAGTCAAAGGGACAATGATATAGGGACAGAAAAAGCGACCTTGTTTTATACTATATAGTGAAGTAAATTACACCTGAATATTCAAACGCAACTCAGATTTAAAGCCGCTATTTTTGTTACACAGGTAATAAGCATCCATTTCAAACGCCTTTTCAACACGTGTGCTTTGTTTGAAGTTACTCTTTTGCTCTTGAAGTTACTTACCTAGATATTTTTACTATACGTAACAAAACATCTTCAAAGATCTGTTCAAAAGATCTTACCTTTATTTAAATGGTCCATAGGTTTCTGAGAGACATCCAGCGCTTTGTGGGCCACATCTGAAAAAAAAAAACAATAATATTGAGTTAGCTACCTACCTGTTTTCTTCTGTTTTCTTTTCTGTTATCTCTTCTACTGTACCGACTTTCCATTTAATTTTGTTTGTTCTCTTTAGTTAATTTTCCTGTGCTGTTTGTTGTGTGTTTCCAATAAAAAGTCTATCTATCTATAATAAGTTATAGTTAGTGGCAACCCTACAGCACAAACACTGTCTATGAGAGGGACTATTTTCCTTTCTTTAAATTAAATATTATTTGTGTGGATTGTCCATTCGAAAATATTTTATATACAATCCACACAGAATTATCTACGCCTAAGCTAAGCAGAGCTTGTGTTATTAATACTAGATAACTGATACTTAATTAGTGAAGTAGTATAGGACTATGTATGGTGATGACTTACATCATCATCATCATCATCAGGCTGATGATGCACAATCTCCTCTTTCGTCTCTACCTTCCCGATAACTACCTTCGCCACAGAAGCCATAGGCTTTTTTCAGAGCCTTTCTGCAGAACCGTAGCCCGCGCCAAATCTCCACTACCTCGCACTCTCACAGCCCTAAACAAACTTCTAGACCAGAACCCGGATTGCGATATATTTGCGGATGAATGGAAGAGTATTATGTTGGCGTGCCTGAGGTTTTGCGAGGGAATTGAATGAAAGGATTAATGGTTTTTATTTGATTTTCTTTATTAATTATGTTATAATAATTAACGAGTTAATTTTTCTTTGTTGTGTTAATGTAATTTGAATTTTTGTATTTATAAATTTTATGTATGTATGTACCTGTATAATCTTAATGATGAATTATTATTGATGATGACTGATGTCGAAGGTGATTGGAATAACATACCTAGGGGCTTATCGATCATGGGTCGATGGGCTAAGTCGTCCGGCTTGAAGATGTCAGTTTTGATCTTGATCTTAGGCTGGTCAAGGTCTCCTCCCTGTTGATACAGATAATAATTTATAATTATTTATTTATTTTATTATTTTTTATTCTTAATGGCAAAAAATAATACTGTCGTCAGGCCTCCGTCCAGTGACGGATTTATATTTTTCATGAGTGTAGGCCACTTTGTCCCGCCGCCCCATGTACTGAGCCGTTCATTATTAGCTGCGCACCCCAAGGTAGACATAGACATACAATTTGATTGTCTGCAATCGAGTGACCTGAATCCTGAAATCTGCCGCCCCCCTAGGACGCTGCCGCCCCCCTAGGACGCTGCCGCCCCCCTAGGACGCCGCCGCCCCTAGGCCGCGGCCTGTACGGCCTGTTTACAAATCCAGGACTGCCTCCGTCACTTGCCTATATCTACCGGGATAAGTACTTACAGCGCTCGGCAACTTGAAGTTGTAAATCAGTAAGGGCCGCCCCGTGGTACTCGCATTTCGTAGGTTAGGTACGACAACCCTGTGCCGCGGCAATCCGCGCCAGACAGTGACAGAGTTACGCGTAAGAAGAGAGTGGCAATGTTTAGGTGAATAACGCGATTGGCGTAAGTTCTATTGCGCGCTGAATTATACTTTGTTGCGTCGGGCAAGAGTAGCTTTTCAAATAATTGTTTTTGCGACATGGAACTTCTGTAAGTATATGTATCTATTCTGTGCTGTCGGTTATTACGTAGCACGCATTAGGAGCCTAAGGACCTAAGGTTTAACCGAAATTATTTTTGTCGGATTGTACTGGATTTGACTTGATCGACCCTTTCAGCGCGTCAGTCGGCTCGAGCTTGATCTCCGGCTTGAGGTGCTTGATGTCAAGTGTCTTCTGCTTGTCAAGCAACGGGAGGGGGGACTAACAAAGACATACTTTAGGGCGGAAATATATTTACGTGTCCCGGCGTGTCGCGATGCTTCGGTGAGTGTGCACACTATCGTGTCGCGACACGAGGTATCATGGCCCAGTGTTGCCATATATACAGATTTATCTATATCGGTTGAGAATTTTGACCACAAAAACAGATTACAGATTAAGCCAAATCTGTAAAACTTTTATTCAGATTAATACAGATCACATAGTCTATGATGAAATAATTGAATACTTTAGTTTATTTTTGTTTTTGCGCCAAGATTTCTTGCCAACCTACTAATTTTAATGTATTTCAGGAACCTGTTTGTGTTGTCAACGTCATGTGTTGTCATTTTGCTGCAAATAATACTAAATTAAAAAAATTTCGCGCCACGAGCCACGCGCCAGTATAGAAACACATTTGCCTGTGGTGCCGTGTCGCGACATAACCCCCACCACCGCTCTGGCGCAATCGGTGGCTAGCAGTCTGCGACACGATAGACCGTGTCGCGGCACGACACGCCATACAAGTATGTCCCTAACCATACTAAATTTATGAAACCGATATGCTTCTGGCGCGCCCCGACACACTGCGACACGCAAGTATGTTTCTGGCATTACAAACCATTAACTCCTCAGGATGCGGTCGTTTCAGCGGGTCAGTCGGCTCGAGCTTGATCTCCGGCTTGAGGTGCTTGATGTCAAGTGTCTTCTGAGTGTCAAGCGGCGGGAGGGGGGGAGGGGGGACTAACAAAGACATACTTTACAAACCATTAACTCCTCAGGATGCGGTCGTTTCAGCGCGTCAGTCGGCTCGAGCTTGATCTCCGGCTTGAGGTGCTTGATGTCAAGTGGCTTCTGAGTGTCAAGCGGCGGGAGGAGATGCGGCTGCGGAGGCCATCCTCCTTTGTGCACCCCTACATCGCCGTAGCCTTGCACTGGGGGAAAAAAGGAATGAGGTGTTAACTATTAAATAAAGCCTGGACTTTTCACAATGGTGGTTTGCCGTACTAGATTAATTACAATCCCTCCTAATATTATAATTATATCTGTCGGTTACGCTATAAACTACTGAACTGATTTAAATGAAATTTGGTATAGACATAGCCTAGAGCCTAAGAAAGGACATAGGTTACTTTTTAATGTGGAAAAAGAGTTGTAAGGTCTAGAAATAGAGTAGCTGAAGATGAAAGTTTGTATAGAACTTTTGTCATTTGTGAAGTTAGAAGCTTGACTTATTTTTTAGGCTTTGGATGTAAATTAATATGACATTCAAAAATGTAAATTAAATTAAAAATAGTGTATGAAGTGTATAAGTTTATATGGAAATATGTAAGGTTTATGTGACTGCCCAAAGTCATTATTCAACATAAACGAATTGGTTAAAGAACTAGGTGTGCCCCCTAATAATTAAGTATATCTAGATTATTAATAATAATCAAGAGGAGTGGAGAAGTGACTTCTTGGGCAGTAACATATTATGTTACTGTTAAAAAGTCACTACTCCACAGTTGCAGGTACACCAAAAATAGTAGGTAAATATTTATGTTCACAATAGTAAATATTATGTCTCCCTTACTCATATGGGTCTGCATCAGCTGAGGATGCTGCTGGAACGGCTGGTGCTGGTAGTTCTGGTGCGCAGGCGGAGCGTACGACAGGTTCTGAGGGGCGTAGCTCCCTCCCGGCGGCGGACCGTACGCCGCGAACGCGTCGGGGGGCGGGTAGTGAGTGTTGTACGCTCCCGCGTACGGCTGGTAGGGGATTTGGTGTCCATTGTCTGAAATGGTGAATTGAAATAAGTGCAATTACTTTGACATTCTGTAGTACATGATAAGGTCCACCTTATGCACAGGAGGTTGTGTTTCTACAGATCAGTGTGAAATCACTGATGATCTGTTCAAACAATGTTGTATTTAGTAAAAAAATCGATTTTTCTTTTTAAGTTATTGTTATTGCTAGTAAGTCGTCAACTTAACTTACTTTGTTTAAGCAGTTTTACTAATAAGTTTATATTAATAAGTTACTTTTAATGAATCTAGTTTTCTGTTAATATTTTTTAAGTTAAAATTAATACCTATAATATGTCTACTTTCTGTAAATTCATCTCAAGTCAACAGATCTCAAGTTGCTGCTTTAGTTTATTATTGGTGGAAACTTTTAATTGGCCTAAATTAAAAATTCTTTGTACCTACTCATTGTCTAGCTGTAAGTTTTCCTAAGATTGTAAAAATAAAATCAATGATTACAGCACCGGCGTCAGCGAACTGCTGGCTTTCCTGGAGGGTATCGGGTGGTTAGACTAGCAGCCCCCCACCCGACACGCAAAAAGGGTCCACCTTTGGCCTAGTTGTGGAAACCAGTCCATAAACAACTACCTAACAAGTAATTACTTTGCCATTCTCTGTAGTGCACGCTAAGGTCCACTTTATGCACAGGAGGTTGTGGTTTTAAATCCCTAGGGCTACAGAGCAAGTGTGAAATAGATTAGTAAAATATGTTTCGGATCTGGCAGATCTTCGCCTGCCGCTCTAAATTGGTCGTAACTTTCGATTCTATGCTACTAAGTGCTGGAAGTCACTTCCTCTGCCTCGAGAGATGGATCCTATCATAATTTTTCGGGTTCTGATGAATATCATATGTGTAATTTGAGATTCTCATCAGAAGCCTTGAAATGTATTGTGATTCTTCAAATTAACAGTTTCTAACATATATTAAAGTATGCCACAAAAGTACCATGATTTTGAAATCCCTGGATTTAAACATCATCTTCATCATCGGACAAATGTTTGTACAATAGCATATATTTGTTCCAAGGTTCTAGGTGTTTTCTATGAATAATAAAAAATATGTATTGAGTATATCAGTCACTTAGTACTCATACTCTGCTTAAGCTTGGGGTTATATGATGTAGTGTGGATTGTCCAGCATTATTCATTTGTCTTGGGATTATAGAGTAGGTATTATCAACTCTATGTTACTCCCACATTCAACTTTAGGTAAATTTGCTAAGTCAATTCCGATCCCTGAAAATCACTGTTATGGAACTTTATTAAATTTAAACTATTTTTACAATCATGTCCACCTTGGTTCATGCTGAAAATCAGTGTTGTGGGTATTTACCTACTCGCAACAATCCACTTAGTATGGACCTCTTCTAATAGCCCAATACACCAATTGCATAAGAATAGACAAAAACAGAGTAGAAGGGAAACTTTGCTCTGAACCCGCTCAAGGTCACGATATTTACGCGATTCTGCACGTTAAACGTGCAGTAGGGCTGTCACAGCCGGCGACGCCGCACGCGGATTTTAATATTTGTGTAGGTTAGGTACCTACCTCTATAATATGACGTCACGGTCAAGTTATTGTGGTGTGATCGGTTGAAGCAATAACTCAAAAACGAAAACAAATTTAAGTTTTTTTAGATTGCTAAATGATAATGATGATAATACATACCATAAGTAAGTAATATTTTCTAAATATTATTGTGTTTTTGTAAGTTCCTATCTAACTAATTAGGTAGGTACCTAATCAAAGGAACGTGAACATCGGTTGTTGATATTTTCTCACTCGGGCGCCGCGGTACAGTGCAGTAGCAACCCTGGCAAAACGCCTGGACGACAGAGGGGCGTAACAAGGTGAAGGGGGAAGTAGGTATATATATGGCGGCGTTTGGGACTAGATCAAAGAAGAGTCCCTTCTACCCAGTTATTATTTATTCTTATGCCAATTGTTACCATTATTCATCACTACATAGTATAAAACAAAAACACTATCTATGTCCCTATTTCCCTTTGTATGCGTTAATTTTTAATACTACTCAACGGATTTTGATGTGTTTTTTTTTTTATAGATAGAGTGATTCAAGAGGAAGGTTTATACATATAATAAAACCGTGCGAAGCTGGGGCAGGTCGCTATTTGTATAATATTTATAACACATGCATGTTTGTTTTAAAGTTTTGTCATGTAGGTATTTGATTATGTATTTGTATGTGTACTTATTACCCACTGTTTTGATACTGTGTATCAGACAGAATAGGCATAATCAAGGAGTTTATGTTGAAGTGTATCATAAACATATTATTATTTAGATCATCATCGAATTAAATTATTACTCAGGGGTTTTAATTTATTTTGTTAATAACATTAGCTCACAATGAACATGTCTTAGTTTTTTATGTAAGGAAAACATTATGGGCCTTGTCTATAATTTTTTCTTTGTTTGTTTTGATGGTAAAATTGTAAATAAAGGCACCAAAAATAAGCTACTTTTTTTGAATAAACAAGGGGGTTTTCTTACATTTCCCGCGTTTTAGACCGAGTTTTGGAATTTAACTCACCTAAATAATTTAACGGCAAACCGTTCCCTTGGACTACTCCGTGTCCAGGTTCCCCTTCCATACGGAGTCGCTTCTGATTCATGGCTCGTTCGGCTTCATAGTTCATTTTGACTAAAAACAAAGAGCACATAAAATCTTGAGCATATCACTACACTTCTCAAAGTCAATACCAAAGCGAAATAGCAATCTCTCGAGTCCTACAGACGCCAACCGGACGCTCGCACTAATCACAGGTTATAATGCACAGCGAAAAGCAAACACAAGCGTACCTTTGTTGGTCAATGATTGTTATTGATTTTAGTGAAAGGACGCACTTAGAGCGTTACCCGCGATGAATTGGTACATAATAGAGCACAATTTCGATTCAAATTATCTGTTGCACACAAAATAAGCATCAAATTATCGGCTGTGACAGAAAAATTAGAGAAAAACAAGTGGTGAAGCGGCGGAGTTCTTTCTTGTATTTTTTTTCTCATTCTTTCGTTTCATTTCGGTTTTTTGTGATGGCAGCACTAAATTTTTTTATTCTCCATGAAACATTGTTTAATGCTGACAAATTACTTTACTTTAATTTCATATTACTACATTTATTTTAATTTCATTAAATTCATATATTTTCCTGGTAATAATAACAAAATTAAAAAACTTAATTATGTCTCGAATGCTAAATTTTTTTCATGGTAATACTTCAAGCGTTTGCTGGTCCTGCCATCTAATCACATTCCTTCGAAATTAGTATTATTCCAGACTTTTCGAATTTTTGACAGATTATTCGAATTTTCCGCGCAATTTCCTTAGTTTTTTCTTTCATAAGAACCTTCTCCTGATAATTTCTTTCTTTCTTTCTTTCTTTCTAACACGTACAAAAATCTGCACGCACAACACTATCATTCGCATCGCTCTTGATCATTTTCATAGTAGAAAACTATTGCTCATAACATGGCAACTTATTACTAAAGCTGACATTGACACTTTGTACATGTTTGTGCATTTGTCTCTTTTTCTCGCGCACTTTCAGTATTTTGTTCTCTGTCAGTCATGGGCATCTCGCTTTTTTTTTCCTTTCCTGATTTATTTCGGTTCGGTGCAGTGTTTCCACTTTTAGGGATTTCGCCCTTTTTTAGGGCGAAACTACTTAGTTTATGTTCGATTTAGGGTAATTATTATTGCGACAGGGATTTAGGGAATTTTAGGGCAAAAATATCTTGATGTAGTAACCCTTTTTATTCTATGCTCTATAGCTCTACCTATTTAGGGACTCCCCAAATTATCTTCGTATTATATGCCGACAAATTTTGGTGAACCTTTTGGAAAGTACTATAACCTTTGTTGCAAAGGATATCAGAAATTAATTACATTTTTCTTCCATTATTTTCGTTTGTACATTCTAAATTTGTTCCCGTAGTCAAAATGCTTAGAAAATGTGCATCATGGAAAACAAAAAGCAAAAATATTTTACGCCAAGTCACAGGATCCATCTATAAACAAGCAGTTATAGATATAATGAAGAAAAGCTACTTCAATATTATAATTGACGAAACAACAGATCTGTCTGTGAAAAACCGTTGGCTTTATTTATTGTCACATATTTTATCAGCGTTACAAAAAAGTGGATAGCAGATTTTTCGATATGATCGATATAATTGATGGGTGGAATGGAAATCCGTATTTCACACTAAGTTAGGAATGTTGGCTAACAACTGCTCAATTTTGGAGCCTACGAGTGCCATGCTCAATGCCGCGAAAGCCTGCAGAAGCAATGCTTCGGCGTCTGAGTCGTCCTATTAATTAGTTGTGTTCAATTTATTGACTTTATTATTAAAATCCCAATAGGATATGTTTTTTATTTTGCATGCGCCCTAAATTAGGGAATTTTGAAAAAAAATTAGGGATTTTTAGGGATAATTTTCGAAAAATTTAGGGCAAAACCGAAATCCTCTGTGGACACACTGGTTCGGTGGTCGGTCGGGCGAGCGCGCACGCTTGGCAGCTTGCTTTTGCTTGCTCGCTCTCTTTTTAATTAAAAGTTTTTGAAAAGTTTAGATTGGTTTTTCGTAAAAAAGTGGATAGCGTAACAAAACTTGTGCTCGTCAGAAATTATAGTTCTTCTGTTTGTGTTATTGAATTTGAACTTTTCAAAAAACAACAGGTAAGCTGGTTGAGATAGACAACTAATTTTTTTGTCCATGCATCACCTACCATCAACACTTGCTGTTTGTTTCCGACTCTGCAACGAATGTGAAGAACATGGAAACGGGGTACCTTAGCTATCATGAGCTACGCTTATCCTATAATTCAGGATCATCATCATACTAGGTACAGCTTATGATCGACTTCATCAAAGAAAACCTGCTTGCGGTCTGCACTTTATCACCCCTGTTTTTTCACCACAATTCATAGGTCTTTGAGTTTTGATAAACCTACCGGCATTTTTGCCACCTGCAGTTACTTTGCATTCACGTCAAAACAGCGATTATAAATAAAAATAACCGACTTTTAAAAAATAACAATTTCATCATCTCATGTATGTACCTACTTACTTAGCTTGCTGAATGAAAGCTATTAACCTGCAAAATCTAATAATTTCAAAGAAACAGTTTTCTTAAATTCTTTCTGGATATCCACAAATAAATAAAAGACAAACACTGGGGAGTTTTTTAAATCATCATCATCCACAGCTGGGTTTACACACTGCTGAGTATAGACATCTCAAAGTTTGTATCATCCACCACAGTTTTGTAAATCATAATTGATTATTCCATTCCGTATACTGAATGTATGCATCAATTCAAACTTTTAATTCAAAAACAAACATAATATCCTCTCAGAAATATCAAATCACTAGTATGAAACAATGCATGCAAGCCCGCAGCTTCGCATGCATTGTTTCTATAGAAATGTTTCACAGAGCTATGGGATGAAAAGTAGCCTTTTTTATTCCAGGGCTAGAACTGTCTATTCATAATTTCAGCCCTATCTGTTTAGTAGTTCCTGCGTGAAAGAGTACCAAACATCCATACATACAAACTTTTGCATTTATAAAGTTAGTAAGGATTCCTAATGTTAATGTGTTGAAATTCTAAATTGACTGAGACAGACACAAAAATACACGGTAAAAATTTCATTCTAGAGAGAAAATACTAAAATAGTTAAAAATAAACAAACCCTGCAATTTACTGCCTCCTAAGCTCATATTCTAACTGAACATCATTTATTTTCAGGATAATCATGTCGGACCCTCTTATAGACTACTCAACATGGCTCACTGGCCCAGTAGCTATAGAAGAGTAAGTATCAATAATAATATAAAAATAAATAACGGATCCTGTCCATCCAAAGGTTGCCTGGAAGAGATGGCTGTTAGCGATCAGGTTGCCGATTGTGCCACTTTAGTTTTAATTAGTATTAAGATGCTCTGATGTATATTATTTTGATGGTACAATAAAGTTATTATCTATCTGTCTAATAATTGGATTTTGTTAGTGCAAAAAGTGTAAACAAAAAGTAATGTTTACAAGATCTTGATAGACTCTTATGTGAACATGCTTTATGATGTTATCATAAATCTGCAGAATTGTTTCAAACCAGATGTAAATTATTTATTTACTAGCGACCCGTCCCGGCTTTGCACATTTTTATTATACGTATAAACCCTCCTCTTGAATCACTCTATCTACTAAAACAAACCGCATCAAAATCCGTTTCATAGTTTTAAAGATTTAAGCATACATAGGGATATAATCAAATAATCAATATCTTTATTTCTTTAGGCTTACAAAATAAGCACTTAGACAAGTCAAATTTAATACTATAGGTAAGTACATAATTATCAAAATAATATAAGAAATAAAGTGATAATTGATTTTCAGTTCGCCTCAGTTTTTTGTCCACTAGTGGAAGAGTTACTCCCATATGATGAATGCCAATGAGGCGCTTATCATGGGAAGGCCTGCGTCCAGCAGTGGACCAGTAAAGGTTGTAGATGAAGTGGAAGAGGCGAAATAGAACATAGGGACAGAGAAAGCGACTTTGTTTTATACTATGTAGTGATAACCCTTATAAAAAGTGTTCTTTTTTCAGCTACGGCCTAGAGCACATAGATGCTAATTCTTTGATGGATGATATCAAATTCTCAGAGATAATAGTAACTGATGAGCATGGAATTCCAATCTCTCCTGAAAATTCAAATGTAAGTAAACATTACAAATATTTAGAACTCCAAGAAGGTTGAAAGGCATTTATCAAAGTTATCGACATAGCTCAAACAATTAGCAAGCTGAAGTGGTAGTGGCCGGCCATATCTCGTGAAGAACCGACACCGTTGGGGTAAACATGTTCTTGAGTGGAGACTGCGACTTGGCAAACATAGTGAAGGACGCAGGTGCGATGACGATCTGCGAAAAACTGCTGGCAGATGTTGGATGAGTCAAGCTGAAGACAGGGCGCTATGGCGTGAGTTAGGGGAGGCCTATGTCCAGCAGTGGACTAATATGGGCTGATGATGGTGATGAAGTAAACATTACAAATATTTAGAATTCCAAGAAGGTGGAAAAGCATTTCAATCAACACAATAATTATAATATTTATAGCTGACAACCGATGTGGCGCGGTGGGCGAAGGTCCGCCTGCGACGCAGGAGGTTGCGGGTTCGATTCCCGCCTCGGAACAAATTTGTGCACGATCTGCAGAAATTTGTTTCGTTGGTCTGGGTGTTTAATATGTATATAATAAAAAATATCTATCTATGTAATATATTGTATTAAGTATATCAGTCAACTAGTACCCATAACACAAGCTCTGCTTAGCTTGGGGCTAGATGATGCTGTGTGGACTGTCCGAAATTATTTATTATTTATTTATTATTATTATAGGCATATTATTTGTGTGTATCATCATCATCATCATCAACCTATATTAGTCCACTGCTGGACATAGGCCTCCCCCAATGAGCGCCATTGCGCCCTTGTGTGTATAACATACATCATATCAGATTTTACACTTACATAAAAAAATAATGCTGGATAATTCAGTAAAATCATTATATATCACACTAGCTGCTGCCCGCGACTTCGTCTGCAGGATTAGTATTTTGAGTATACTTGTGGTTTCACCCGCGTTCCCGTGAGAATTCCGAGATAAAAAAAAGCCTATGTGCTATTCCAGACTAAAATTTATGTCTGGGCCAAATTTCAGCCAGATCGTAAGTAGTTTTGGCGTAGCAGCGCCTCATGGTTTCACCCGTGTAGTTCCCGTTGCTATGTGGGAATTTTGGGATAAAATATAGCCTATGTGTTATTCCAGACTAAAATCCATCTCTGTGCTAAATTTCATCGATATCCGTTCAATTGTTTTTGCACGAAAGAGTAACAAACATTCATACATCGATCCATACTTACATACTTTCGCTATTATAATATTAATAGCATAAGGCTTTGTAATAAATAATTATCTATCTAATTCACACAGTTAGTAGATGTAACTAAATTACTTATCAATCACTTAATAGTTATAAGCTACATAGAGCTTCTAGTTTTTGTGTTAAAATGTAACAAACATCCATACATCCAAACTTTCATGTTCTAAATATTAGTAAGCATTATTTTATTTTCAGCAATCCTCAGTCTTGTCCCCAATGGACATAAAATGTGAAACGCGCGGGCCTCCCGCGAGAAACGCTATCGATACCCCATTCGCATTCACCGTGGAAATAGACAGCTCAGACACTAACAAGAAGAAATATCTGGTAAGACTAACTATAATTTTACCATACTAGAAGAACTTGTTTCACAATCGAAAAGTTCCTGTTAATTTACTTCATAATACAACCAAAAAAACTTTCGCCAAATATTAGTATGGATTGGATCTATTAGTAACAGGGTGACATGTATTGTTTGCCGTCGTGTACTGTTAACTTTGATACGAAAGAGACAGCACCTAATGTATATATATGAATACTAGCGACCCGCCCCGGCTTCGCACATTTTATTATACGTATAAACTTTCCTCTTTAATCACTCTATCTATTAAAAAAAACCGCATCAAAATCCGTTGCGTAGTTTTAAAGATTTAAGCATTCAAAGGGATATAGGGACAGAGAAATTGACTTTGTTTTTTACTATGTAGTGATATATATATCTGCTAATTTAACAGGAAATTATTTGCTTCTTGTGGAACAGGCAGTATATTCATTTATTTGCAAACAAGGCTCACCACAAAGGTGGTGAAACATGTTTTGCCTAAGTCTAGGGCATACAAATTGAGGTTTTCTTAGGCTTAAAATACAAAATTTAAATTCTGATGTCCTTATTCAGCACTATTCATTTATAATAGAACTAGCGACCCGCCCAAAGATTTAAGCATTCAAAGGGACATAGGGATATAGGGACAGAGAAAGCGACTTTATTTTATACTATTTAGTGCATTTAGATATCAAAATTTTATTACTTTATTCTTGAACATTATATTCGGCAAATGTTCGGCAATTGTTGTAAATTTTAGGCGCTACGCCATTTAAACTTTTTTGTAACAGACATATTTTCATACAAACTTTCATACTACCTTTCAACCAATTCAAAACTTAGAATATCATATTAATTTAATTCTAATCAAAAGCTTAGAAAATAAGTTTCAAGCGTCTAACGTAAAAATCGTAATTTTTTACGTTAGACGCTTGAAACTTCCATACATACTTTTATCCCCAGTTTCAACCTTTTTTTTCTCATAAAAAAGTAGCCTAGCCTATCCTGTCCTTTTCAGGCTCTAGCAGTCTATCTCTGTACCAAATGTCATTCAAATCGGCTTAGTAGTTCAGGCGTGAAAGCTTAAAAGACAGACAGACAGAGTTACTTTCGTATTTATAATTATTAGTAGAGATTATCACTCCACAATCGGTGTCTTCTAAAATAAAACGAATAAACTTTTATCTAACTTAAAATTTAATTAGAATAAAGTATTTCTAGGATGGATAGGAGGTATTTCAAAAACACAAGCAGTAAAATTTGGTAGGTACAACATTATTATGTAAGTAATTGCAGGAAGTAAAGATTGGTTTAATCAAAAATTATCCTGACAAATCACAATGAAGTGTTATCAGATGTTATCTAATATGTAGATAAGACCATGTTACTATCTGTCTGAATAAATGACATAGTTTCTATTTATATCCTAGTATTAAAAGATAATGCTGGACAATTCCATCATCATCTAGCTAGCCACAAGCTAAGGGGGCGTCCATTAGTTACGTGAGGTGTTCAAGGGGGGAGGGGGTCTCTGAATCTTTCCGAATCTCACTTGGGAGAGAAAAAAAAAGAGCAGAAAAAAATTAAGTGATATTTGTTAAAATCCCCCCTGATTTTAACGAAGATCACACGAAATATAAGTATAGTAGTCACAGTTGGTGGACCTTTTTTTAGGAGGTTAAATCTCTGGATAGTAGATCACTCGCAGTTAAGGTACCGTTTTTTGTAGAATACGATCTCGGAGTCTTAGAATCAAGAGTGAATAAGTTCCTTCCGGGAAAGCGTACTCCATCTTAGGGCTCAAACACAAAACTGCGAGCTCGCATCGCATCGCAAATATCTGCGAGCTCGCACGATAACGTCCGATCTCATTTGCATCGCGCATTCCTGTCATATTACGTCATACTTGGTGACCCCCCTTTTAGTCCGCTCTGAGACAACTTTAGCGAAAGATGCGCAGCGCCTGAGCCGCCTTCTTTGTGTTGTAAAAAAAAAAACTGCTTCAGTTCTCAACTCATAGTAATTTCGAGTAAAATAGTTCCCTTCAGAGTTCATAATCGTATTAAATGGATGAATCTAGAATCTTCTTTTTCTTTTATATCTATTTAACAATAACAGCAGTGCAATTGGACCGATTTATGCAAAAATGATCCAACCCACAACCTAGTCAATTTCGAGTTTTTTTAACCTATGTAATCAGTATAAGTTATATTTTAAAATATCAAAGACTCACACCTCTATGTTCACAAATGTGGAAAATCCATATGATCCAACCCACAACTGTCATGTCGAAGACCATTTTTTAAAATGTATAAGTGTTTCATGCCACTTGAATCATTTTTGTGTTGCTTTGGTTACCCTAACATATAACCGTTCTATTTTGCTACAATGATTCAAACTATAATATTAAGCTGGTCCATCAGTTCAAAGAGCTCAGAAAGCGCTAAGAAAGCGAATAAAAAGAGCTATGCTCGGAGTTTCTCTGAAGGATAGGATTCGTAAAGAATACATCCGAAAGAGAACCAAAGTTATCGACATAGCTCAAATAATTAGCAAGCTGAAGTGGTGGCAGTGGGCCGGCTATATCTCGCGAAGAACCGACAACCGTTGGGGTAAACGTGTTCTTGAGTGGAGACCGAGACTTGGCAAACGTAGTATAGGACGCCCTCCGGCCAGGTGGACAACATTTTGTTTTACAAAGCTAGAGAAATACCGCCACAAACTTAAATATCGATTATCTCGAAATGAGGTTTGTGTGGGTTGGATCATTTTTGCTTAAATTGGTTCAATTATCTTTTTGGGATCCATCTTACGCTTCCTAAAAACACGTCCAATACGGCTGACTAAACTTGAAGGTATGGTTACCCTACAAAACGGTTCGCCGCACAAATTCGCATCGCAGAAATTCGCAAATCAAGTTCGTGTGACATCGCATCACATCGCATCGCATCGCATCGCATCGCACCAAATCGCAGTTTTGTGTGGGAGCCCTTAGGCCACATCATCACTTACTGGCCAAACGCTCGACCATTTCCAATAAAATAAATAAATAACGAAATAAGCAAAATCTCAGGGCGTCCTGGCCTACTCTGGAAAGTTAACCTAATTACACCAATCATCATCATCATCCGCAACCCGACTTCACCCACTGCTGGTTATAGCCCTATCAATCCCAATCTTTTGTGCACCTCAAATACACCAATGTATGCATCAAATCCACAACCCACTACGTCACTGCCAAAGGTTGTTAATAAAATAAAACATTGTCCCACAGTACTCGCATCGCCTGAACCGCATCTACGTGGACAAGGAGCGCGATTTCTCAGTGCAGTTCAACTGGAACGCCGCGCTCGGCGCCGCCATGTTCGTGCGGGCGTGCGTCGTGTTTGCGGACGAGGCGCAGGCGCAGAAGCGACCGGAGTGCTGCCTCCAACATGTACCACAAGGTAATATATCGGAAGTCGGGTCGCGTATGCGAACACGCTAACTGTCTGTCCGTAAATATTTTTAGTTTTTGTAGAAATTATCACATAGACTGTCATAAGTGTGAGTGTAACAGAACCGTGACCGCTTGGTGTCCTTGTGTGATTGGAGGTGTTAGTGTGGCGAGTTCTAGACTGCTGAGAATAGGTAATAAAACATTGATTACCAATCTGTTTTTTTTTCACCGTGAGGGTACCGCTAAATTCTGTCGAAACATCCTACACACTTTGGTAAACGAGAACAGACTTGCTAATTTGGCGCCACCTAGTGTCAAGTAGCGGTACTACTTTGGTCTGCATAACATCGAATCGACAAAAAGTCATACCTCCCAGCGCCATCTATGAACGAGTAGTAGAATACCACTAGCGCCCACTACGCTCCAGGTGCCACTGAGAAGCTCCATTTAAAACAACGCCATCTTTTGATTAATAGACGCATAATTATTGGCGCCATCTGTTGAAAGTACTTCGAACTGTCTAATTAACTATTAACGATCCGACACAATCAATATACATGTCAAACAAATGTAAAGCCTGTGGCAAATTCATCTCACCAACAGATGCCGTTAGTTGTGCCAAATGCAAAGGTTTTTACCATAAGGGATGTGTGTCACTACCAACCGAGTCGACGGCTTTGGTGAAGGGCTGGGTGTGTCCTGAGTGCACCGTAAGGACAAGAAAGGGTGACAACACCCCCGTGAGGCTAAATGTTGGCGCGCCTGCTGCTAAGAACGACATGTTGAATAAACCCGTGCAAGTACCGAGTGGTGGATCCCCCGCCCTTCGCCCAGAGGAGGACCCTGCCCTCAACATGTATGAAATGCACCGGGAGCTCTCCGAATGGATTAAAGAGATGCGTGAGTTCAGGCGCGAAATGACTGAGTTTCGGTCCTCTATGCTAGGTCTCTCTACAAGAATGGACCTTATAGAGCAGAGACTCGAAACGGTCGAACGGGAGCGCGAGGCACCGTCCACCGAGCTCGCGGACATGCGGCGCCAGATTGTGCTGCTACAACAAGAAATAGATGATCGGGAGCAGGACTCACTTCTATCCGATTTAGAGATTGGGCATCTTCCGGAGGTGAGGGGTGAAAATATAGTGCACACAGTTTCCATCCTTGCCTCTAAATTGGGAGTAGCTCTGGAGGAGCGGGACATCGTGTTCGCCGAGCGCGCCGGGGTCGCACAGGTCGCGGGCGCCGGCGGGGAGACGCCGCGCCCGCGCCGCATCGTCGTGCGCCTCGCGCGCCGTCACCTGCGGGATCAGATGCTGCAAGCTGCGCGAGTTCGTCGCACCCTCACGCTCTCAGAAGAAGGCAGAGACCCAAGCGCCATCGCCGGAGCGACCGCGCCACCGCGGAATCGCATTTTCCTCAATGAGCGCCTTACACGCGCTAATCGACAGCTCTATCACGGGGTACGGGAGGAGTGCCGGAAGCATCACTGGCGTTTCTCGTGGACCGCGAGGGGGAGGGTCTTCGCGCGTCAAGCTGAAGGCAAGGAACGGTTCCTTTTCCGCACAATGGAAGAAGTAACACGGGTTTTTGGATCAGAGTCAGTTTGACTTGCATCTTAATAAGCGCACTAATATAGAAATTGATTTTTTCTTTACATTTTATTATACTTATTTACACATCACGCTATCCAGTAAATCTTATATATCTTACAATTCCTATGCAATGTACTTTACTAGTATATACTATTATTTTAGCGATAGGCCAAGACATTACGGATATAACACTTCATTTGAAATTGCTTTACTTCTTCGTTTATATTCTACATACCATAAATGTACACCTATTATAACACCGGTAGTTAAGTTTTTACACTATATGTTTTTTTGTAGTTATTTAGTTTTTTTGAACTTGAAAAGAATGTTGATTGCATACACTTTGTTAACACAGCAAAAAGGAGTATTTAATAATAAATTCATAAAACATTGTTGTTATAGTTATAGAGCACATTTGCTAAGTTCTGTTCTTGTTCTTCTCATTTATGTTAACTTCATTACTATATACCTGCAGCTTTTTGAAGTGCTCACGTTAGTATTTAATTACATGATAAAAAATGATTTTAGATAAGTACTTAAAAATTGGTTTGTATAATCCGGGATCACTAGGCACGAACCATGACAATTTAGTGGCAGCATTTGGTCGGTATTCCATGGATCTGGTGGCAATAAACGAGACATGGCTCACTTCTCGTAATGATAATAGAGCACCTTCAATACCAAATTACCGACTTCGCCATATACCAAGACCGTCTTTTATTGCTAGACGAGGTGGTGGAGTGGGTTTTTATGTTAGGAGTGGATTAGCTGTACGTACTTTGGCTCATCCAGTTGATCCCCTGCACGCCTTTGTAGAGCAGATGTGGGTGACAATGTCGGTAAAGGGGAAGAGACTAGTCGTAGGGACTGCCTATAGGCCGCCACGCCTGAACGTTGACATGTTCTTTGATGCAATAACCGACTCTATCAATGCTTTTCCTAGTTCTGATCATTTAATTTTACTTGGAGATTTTAACATTGATGATAACAGCAAACTCCATAAATTTCAAACATTCTTACAATGCCTAGGTCTTTCGCAATTAGTTACAATGCCTACTCATTTCACGAATACCACGGAGACACTAATTGATGTCGTATGCTCTAACTTACCAGTGAAGAGTATGACAAATGACTCTGTTGGGCGATCGACTGGACATAATTTGATAGTCTGTGAATTTAAAATTAAGCGCGATAAGATACCTCCAAGATTTCTAACATTTAGACCTGTAAACGATATTGTATGTGACATATTTAATAATGATTTAGTTGCAATGCAATGGAAGACGATTGCTTCCCTTAACCATGTAAACGACATGGTAGAGCAGTTTAATCGTAGTGTACTCTCTCTATTCGATGTTCACGCGCCTCTAAAAACTATAGTCCTCAGGGATCGTGGTTATCCGTGGATTACTTCTACCGTGAAGGAGATGATGAAGCTGAGGGACGAAGCGCTTTACACATTTCGGAGGACTAAACTAGAGTCAAAAAAATTGTATTACAAAGATCTCAAAGCAGAGGTTTGTAGAGCTTTACATTCTGAGAAAATTGCTTACTTTAATCAACATATTAATAACAAAATTAAGGATCCAAAGAAGTTATGGAAGAACTTGAAATCTACAATTTTGCCTCCAAAATCTAGTGAACTGCCGCCTCAATTTAATGACCCTAATTTAATTAACTCTCATTTTCTTAATGTTCCTGGTGATCCTCGTATTGATATATCTATTCTTACATTTTTTGAGTTTCATAAATTAGGAGATACCGTTTTTAACTTAAATTCAGTTAGCTGTGATCAGGTAATGAAAATTATAACTTCGCTTAAATCTAATGCTGAAGGAGCGGACAAAATTAGCTTAAAGATGTTACTATTAACCCTTCCGGAAACTCTTGAATTAATAACATCTATTGTAAACACGTCTATTAACACGTCAACCTTCCCTGATTCTTGGAAAATTGCCTCTATAGTTCCGCTTCCTAAAACTTCAGAACCAGTAGTTATCAAAGACCTTCGTCCCATAAGCATACTTCCATGCACTTCAAAAATACTAGAAAAAGTAGTATGTAATCAGCTAACTGAATTTCTTGAAATTAATAACTTATTGCCAGAAGTGCAGTCAGGTTTTAGAAAGGGCCATAGCACCACCACTGCTCTATTAGATATTACTGACAATATACTTAGTGCTCTTGATGAAGGGTGTATAACCTTGCTGGTCCTTCTTGATTTTTCCCGAGCCTTTGATTCTTTAAACATCTCCTTGTTACTATCAAAACTGAGCTACTACGGCCTCAGCACTAGAGCTGTCAAATGGTTTAATAGTTATTTGAGTGGGAGTCGTCAGTATGTTAAGCTACCTAAGTCAGACGGAACTTTCAGTGTATCTAATGAGGTATCTGTCGAGCGAGGCGTGCCCCAAGGATCAATTTTAGGCCCCTTACTGTTTATAATTTACTCTGCAGATATTTGTCAGTACATAGAGCACTGTAGGTATCACATTTACGCTGATGACGTGCAATTGTACATCTCTTTTCGGCCAGAGGATACGGGTGCTGCTATTTCCAAGCTAAATGAAGATTTGACTAGGATTGCTGACTGGGCAGAACGGAATAGTTTGGTCCTCAATCCG